>CM060949.1:93692093-93964593 GCA_030765055.1 Mantis religiosa | reverse complement strand
TTCTTCTTCTTCTTCTTCTTCTTCTTCTTCTTCTTCTTCTTCTTCTTCTTCTTCTTCTTCTTCTTCTTCTTCTTCTTCTTCTCCATTTACTTTCTGCGTAGCGGCGAAGTAATAAGCGTCGTATGAGGAAAAAAGAGGAATTTGATTAGTCTCGGAGGATGTCAATAAAGGCCTAATCCAGGTTATAGAAGAAGAGAAATCGAGTGTTAAATTCCAATAGAACCCAAACGCGATGTTTTCTCAACCAGCCACAGTGAATGTGTTAGCTCACGAACGGTCCATGCATAATAAGGTGGTTCTCCATTCCATTGGAAACCATCCCTTTCTGATTGTGCTAAAGGAACACTTATCAGCATATCAACTACAAAGTACCCGTTATTGTGTGTTCGGCGAAGAATATCTACTTTATTTACTATAAGGAGAAAATCTGATGCAATATCACACCTGCAACTTTGGGAAGAGTGCAGTGGAAGTTGTGTTAGTTCTGTGAATTCAGTTGACTAGCTTTTGGCATGCAAGGTCGCGGAATAAATTCCCGCTCAAACTGAGATTTTAAATGTGCTTAAAGCGACTTTTCCTACTTATGAATGTATGGATTTTGCATGAGCATGATCAGCTTTAAACTTGCACTGATATCTAATGTGATTGATACCAAGCGGTTTGGCAAGCGAATTAAAAAGACTAGACTCAAATTGTCTGCCACGGTCTGTTGTGATTCTTTTTGGAATTCCAAATCTCTAAACATGGAGCTAAGCAGTTACTTCAGCTGGGTGAATTCCGTTTAAATTGAAGATAACCTTTAAGTCCTAGGGAGCCACATAGCTTACTGAGAATAAAAAGCGTACATTGATGTGATGAACAGAATGTGCATTTTCTGACATTCAGCTTCTACACTTCTTTAGATTACAATAGAAATATGTAGAAATACCTAAGAAATGCATCCATTGTTGCTTTTTATTAATAGACTGAGTATCTAAACCGGTAACTGTAAATGTATCTATTCCCCTTGTTAAAAATGCTCATTTTGGAACCTACAGGTATTTGAAGGTATAACTAATACACAGTTGATTTACTTAATTATCACATACTATAGTTTTTGTTACAATTGGCTACAGTAATATTCTTATATTTTCATACATTTTACTTTATTGTTTATCTGTATTGGATAAAGGATTTTTTTCTACCCGAAAATTAGGTTTGGGAATTACAGTGGAAATGCACTGTTTTAAGTAAAATAATACAACAAAATTATAATACCGTTCGCGCATGCGTGTATGTTTGGAGGGCACAAATACATAATATAAAAACGAAAAGCAGATAAATAGTCTTACCATCTTCTGAGCTCGATAATAAATTTATAAGGAAATTCCACCCATCCCATATCTTCCACATCGAAAATGTATCTAATGTTACTATTTTCTTAAATAACTACAGGATTTGATTGTAAATAATGTTTTTGACATTTTGGCATGAGGAATGAAACATGGGTCTATGTGAATTTTCTGAGAAGTTCTGTGAAGTCCTTTTAATTCAGATACTTTCATATAAACTGTATAAATAAATAGAATGTTACTATTCTAGTGAAAATTACATTTTAAATTCCTGGAGCTTCAAATGTGACCAAAGAAGTTAAGGGAGTCTAGAGCAATAGAGAGAAAAAAAAAAGCTGGTCCACGTTTTCAAGCCACAGGCTTATCTGTGCTCCTGAACATGTGCCACGAAATTGGAAATGAAAACATAGTTTTTAAAAATTCTAATACAGTAATCTTTCAAAAGGACTGAAAAGTATTACAAGTATTTTAATAGCTATTAAAATTCACAACAAGGAATTTTGAGAACACTGTGTGGAGTTAGTTATCTGAAAATCTGTATGAGGCTAAAAGAAATAATTTTACATCTTTTAATCAGTTTTAAAAACGTGGTATGTTTAAGTTAGTTAAATGGTCAATTAAAATTTAATTAAAACTGGATTAAAGTTCATTAAAATTTCCTAGTAGTCTGTTTGTTCTGATTTATGTTTAAGTTTCAAAATACTACAGAAGCTATTCTCAGGAAACTCAATATATACGTTTAATTTGTCAATTTTGAAAAATCAAAATGTTTTCATGTAAAGCTAGTTTCGAATGGAGCTTTTCTTCTTAAAAGTGAGTTAATATTGAATTGTCATCCAGGTGTGAGCTATGTTTGAAGTTTAAAATCTCTAGATCACCGGGAAGTTAGTTTAAACTGCATTACAAAATTGTAACGAATAAATAGACAATAAAGGACGTTAATACAAATAAATGTTTTAATAAGTTTTCGTAAAAGTAATTGCAGAATAGATAATAAAGCAAAGATAAGATAGCGCAAATTGTAAAAATGTAACACAGCAGATTCTTTTGAAGAAAAAATTTACCTGAAAATGTGTGGTCATGCCATGCCATGCCATGTGGTGCTGACTGGCTGTATACAGCCAGAAGGATTTTTGCTGCGTGCCCACCCGTTAAGGGTTTTACCACAGGTAAGGTAGATATCGGGATATTGTAGGGTGAAATGTAGGTGTTTAGAATGGTGAATTTTTATGAGGTTACTAGTATGTACCTGGGGGTTGAAAAAAAAAGTGCAGTTGTAACAAGCAGGACGTTTTGTAATAAATATGACATTTCCAAACTCTTCTAATATAAGGCAGGCTTTAGTGTAATCAAGAACTGCAAGAACTTGTAAGTTGTGCGATATTAATACAATTAGATATTAATTGAATATATATCCACCACTGATAACAAAGCCAACAAAAACCGGTATGTTTGGCCTTTGCTCTTTTGGACACAGATCCTGCTCCTATGACTGGAGAGAGAATGTTCCTTTAGTTTCTGCCTGTGTCCGGCTGTGACAAGGAAAGCGCCGAAGATGGAAACAAGGTTCACAAACCAAGATATTTACCGTTAGAGGATACGTGAGAACCTCAACCAGTTGACTCGGCAATCAAGATTCGAGTTAGGACCCAAGAGACACCCTCTCTCTACATCACGGTTGTGGTGCATGACGTAATGATCAAACCCGTGCGATAATTCAGGCCGGAAGTAGGTTAACACACCCAGGAGGTGTGAAGTGGTTCACCTTCATGTTTATCCCAATATAATATTCCTATAGCCACACACTGAATTACAACGCATACATTAATGTCTGTTATAAAATATCGAATGTTTGTATCACAAAGCAGGTAACATTACCTCCATCTTACTTCACTTTGAGTTCTTGAAGTAGCCTGTCATCTATCCGAGCGAGGTTTCACCGCAGTAACGCGTGTGACTGGTATTCAGTGGCCATGGGGTCGAATCCTCCTGACCCATGGGCTTTTTCGTGCTTTTTCCGAATCACTAGACAAATACTGGGAGGGTTAATCACCTATACTCTCCAAAGTGCCTAACCTTCTATTTCATTTCCCCTACCTCCAATTTGGATGCTCCAGGTTGGCGCAGTGGCAGGGAATCTTCTCTGTAAACTTTCGGGCTCCGGATCGAGAGTAGTCTCCGAGTTCCAAACGACTACCCCCCCCCCCTGCCAGTTGGATGTGTAAACTTCCAGTGAGGAGGAGGCGGTTGTACGGGAGTTTTAAAACAGTAAACTGAAGGATCTCGCCCTTTGCTATTTGTATCCTAAGTCTGCACTTTCTGTCTCCTCTCATTTCACCCCTCCGAACCTTGTTCCATCCTATGCCTCATCAGCCCGGTATTTAGAGACATTTGGGCATTTCCAAGGCTTGATGAACGCTTAATAAAGCATTAGGTATTTGTGTGTGTGTCTGTGTGTGTCTGTGTGTGTGTGTGTGTGTGTGTGTGTGTGTGTGTGTGTGTGTGTGTGTGTGTGTGTGTGTGTAGTGTTTAACGCCCGCTTTTACTACATACGGCACCGCAGGCGGTGGCACTGATGGTACATGAGATGAAGATGGAGCACTGGTGGAATGAGGTAGTGGGGGAAACCGGAGGTCCCGGTGTCCGTGTTGTCCACCACAAATCTCACTTTGCGGTCGCCTGGGATCGAACCTGGGTCGCCTTGGTGAGAGCCAAGCGGTCTAACCACTGAGCCAGCTTAATAAAGCATTAGGCATTTGTGTGTGTGTGTGTGTGTGTGTGTGTGTGTGTGTGTGTGTGTGTGTGTGTAGTGTTTAACGCCCGCTTTTACTACATACGGCACCGCAGGCGGTGGCACTGATGGTACATGAGATGAAGATGGAGCACTGGTGGAATGAGATAGTGGGGGAAACCGGAGGTCCCGGTGTCCGTGTTGTCCACCACAAATCTCACTTTGCGGTCGCCTGGGATCGAACCTGGGTCGCCTTGGTGAGAGCCAAGCGGTCTAACCACTGAGCCAGCTTAATAAAGCATTAGGCATTTGTGATGATTAGTATACAATCTCTCCATCCACCACTTTCAGTGTTTTCAGAAGCTGTTTTCAAATGAACCGTAAAAGAATGGTTTCTCTTTTAGAAGGTTATTAGTATTTGATATTGAAAATTTGTATTCAATTTTTCATGGAAAAATCCTATTTTACAACGAGCCTCCATTTGCGACTTTGCCATCCTGGGTATTAAAATGCCAAGACTTCGTATAAATGACGTGCCTAAGTCAATCAATCAATCAATTAATCAATTTTATTTAGTGAAAACCTCGAGTAAGAGGTTAGAAGTATCGCCAAGACTAATATGAACATGGTAACTTGAGTGCAAACATCTGTAAATTTTTTTCATAATCTTATTTACTAATTCCGCTTTGAAGTATTTCACATTATGCAACTGTTGTTTACTTTCTTTCAGATTTTCACGGTCTTTTATAGTACAATACGTTATTAATTTTTAGAAGTCGTATAAAGCATCACATATTGCATAATTTTGGGGCATTGATATTTAAACTTTTATTATTAATGTAGCTATAACCTATATTCGAGAAGTAATAATACAATTTAAAGGCTTAACATTTGCACATTTTTATCACGTGGAGCAATTCACACGAGACTCGAATTTCATTCCTTTGTAAATTATTTTCCTGGAACTTTAGGGCATAGATCATGAAAAATAATTTTATGTTATCATTATCTTGAACAAAGCTTAGTTTAAATTTGTAGAAATTAGCAATTTCAGTACTTACTTCTACTCATAAAGCTTTTTCCATAAATTCCTGATGCAATAGTGGATAAATAAAAAGGGTGCAATATATTTATTTTTTACCTCAGTGTGATATGCACAAACGAGAAAATATTTATAAACAGAGATGCAGAAGTAAAGGTTCAGCAGAGAGAGAGAGAACGGCGCGCAAAACTAGTGTATGATACCCATCTTTCCTGGAGGATATGAGATCATCGATAGCCATACTTCACACAGATGCACGTGTTCGCTAACATAACAATGTATTGTATAGCCATAACACTGACAAATTGTATTAATATGTTGATCTGATATAGCAACTTTGTAATAAAGGATAATGATCATACTCGGCTACATTGGAAATTAATCTTCTTTGTCACATCTTTTAAGCACTTTTAGTGGCTTATCTTTCCCACATATAAAACGGTCGTCGTGGGTTGATAGGTTGGAGGTGGCGGATGAGTTATGTTTTTCGTGTGTCGATACTACCAACGTATCAGATAAAATGTACTGCCAACATACGTGATTACACGGTGCATTAATTGGCAGGTTTGTAAATCAAGACTTGGACCCCTGGTTGCTTTGACTCAGCATCTTCTATCAGCATCCTACACGTTTACCCGCGTCCCTACGCACTGCCTTTGTTATACTGACCCGCAGATGAACACATCCACCTTCTCGAGACAAGGCTTCATATGACTCTTTGAATTGCATTAGTGATTATCAGTTTTATAACAAGGTGAGATAAACACAAATAAACATGGGCGTAGTCACGGCTTCTTAAAGAGGGGCAAAGATTGCCATAATTCCAAACAGATTATATGTAAGTCCTGTTTCGTTATTAAAATCTAACGAATCCTGCCACATATGCCACATATTGAATAATAACTCACGTAAACAATATAAACTACGATAGTTTTCAAGCAGTATTAAATTGTTCACGAAAAACCAAAATTAAGCGGCTACTTCGCACACAGTTCGAATTCTGTCAGACTCTAAGGCGTCCACTAAAGAAGGCGATATAGAACTGAAAATTTTCTTCGCATTTTGATTAACAGCAAGCAAGTTAATACCGTGATATAGACTACCATTGATTTGCTAGGAAGCACGGGAATACAATGTCACATAGATTTTTCTCCTCCACAACCGCCTTCGTTCGTGACGAAGATTAGCATGAGATAGAATCTAGACGCACGTGTCTGTCTGTGTGTGTTTTGTCTGTCTGTGTATTTGGTAAGCAAACGTTCCGGGCCTTTTAGGGTATCTCCTCGGTATTTACTACATAGAACTAACGAAAACCTTGAAAATCCAGTCGCAAACCACCCGATTACAAGTCCCTGGTTTAAAAGATCTCAGCTACTGCTAACGATTTTGTGTGTGTGTGTGTGTGTGTGTGTGTGTGTGTGTGTGTGTGTGTGTGTGTGTGTGTGTGTGTGTGTGTGTGTGTGTGTGTGTGTGTGTGTTTATTGTGTGCATGCTAAATTACTGTTTTTATAGTAGGGATATTGATTGAATCACGACTATATCCTAAAATGTAAAGATAGTCGAAAGATTGCTTAGTAAAAGGACATTTGTTTTTAAACTGGGCACTCTTTAGATAAAATGTCTAAAACATTTGTAGACGAAAGCCGACGTATTTTAAAGGGTAGTTACAATGGTGGGCAAAAGAAGAAATTTTAGTACCCAGACAATTTGGTTAACGAAACAGGAATAGACTTAAGAATAAGATAAAAGTGCTAGTTTCAAACTGAACACTTAAAATTGATATTTAAATCAGTGGTCTTCACGACACGCTAAAACGGGTATTGGGTAAGCAGTGCACCAGCGAATTCACTGTAGTCCGGTAGGGGAGGGGGGGCAACCTGTTAGCTTGTAGGGCGATGAGTATAGGCTCGTTAGTTTCCTGTATATGGACGTTGTTTACAAAATGGCTACATGTTCACGAAGGTCTTCTACATGTTATTTAACCCTTCATGGGAACAAGCCTATTTTTTTACACCATTTGATAATGCTGCGCGATACTTAATATGCAATAAGGTCCTGAATGTGACACGAAAATATAATCTCCAGCGCCACTATGACACTTGCCATTCTAGTGATTACGACAAATTAGGTGATAAACGAATCACAATGCTGGAACAGTTACGGGACACCAACAGACAGTTACAGTATGGTTGTTATTGTTTTGTCTGTTGTGATTATTATTATTATTATTATTATTATTATTATTATTATTATTATTATTATTATTATTATTATTATTATTATTATTATTATTATTATTATTATTATTATTATTATTATTATTATTATTATTATTATTATTATTATTATTATTATTATTATTATTGTTATTATTATTTAGTTGTTCTATACGGCACAGCATTTATAAAACTGTCCTAGAGTGTATTATATATTTGTGTTAGCCTGTTAATTTCCTAAGAGAAACGGCCGGATAACTGCTATCCTAATTACATAAAATATAATTACTTATTTGAATACATGTGAACATTGTATGCTTCGATTGTCTCTGAACGTGACTAAGGAGTTGTATGACTACGGAAAAGCCTCACTGCACCACTGCTTACCCGTCAACAGTTCCGAGTGCACGAGCGTGCATGCGGGTAAGAGATGGCAGCACGAGGGTGCACGCAACTGCTGATCACTGATTTAAATTATAAATTTGCATATAGATAGCCAACTGGAATTAAAGTGGCTTAAATATTAGGAGAGCAAGGTAAATTTAGGTCAGCCAATTGGGAAGTTCGTATCACAACTCGTGTGTATTTTAAAATCAAGCCAAGTACTTATCAAAAAGCACGTATTGGCGAATACGTGAAGTGTATTAAAAGGAGTGTAGTGCAATGGTTGCCAAAATGATGGGCTGTGAGTTATTTAGAGGGGACGGGTAACCCTCAGAAAATTTAAATTAGAAATTCATACTTATACACATGTATTTACATTACGTTAAGTATAAATCCGACGTCTTAAAAATCTCATGTTTTGCGTTCATACGATTTTCTTTCATAGAAATTAACATCTTCTTTTACCTTCCCTAGCAGTGCCACTGACAATGGTGAGGAGATTCTTGTTCCTCTATCCCTTAAGGTCGGGCCTGAGGAACCGAAGCTTTGGATCAAATTTGCATAGATGATCAACCCAGTGCCTGGTGTGAAATTGAAGGAAATGGATAATAAATGAGGGTGAGATGAATTATAGGAAATATTATGATGGAGCAATTGGTGGAATGCGGACGGTGGATACCGGAGAACCCGGAGAAACTAGTCCCAGCATAATGCTGTCCAACACAAATCTCACTCTGCGGTCACCTGGGATCAAATCCGGGCCGCCTTGGTGAAAGCCAAGCGGTCTAACCACTCAGCCATGGCGCGGCCTAGAAATTAACATAATTATATAGTTTCCGGCGTTGGGCTGATCACTCATCCAGGAATCTCTCTGATCGAGAGATGATGCTAAATATCCAATATTGAATATTTCGAAAAGGGGTAACGCTGCGATGCATTTTCAAAAAATTATATATTTTAATGATCTCTTTTCCTGCAATAAGTTTTTGACTGTTATTGCAAGACCCTAAACTTACAAACCAAGTTCAATATTTGAGTTAATGTCATTCAACCAAGCTGAAAGGCTCAGGCGATTTCGTCGGTGGTCCGCATTCGGGAGGTCCGGGTTCAATTGCCGTGGCCAACCTACCTCAGCCATTTGTTTTTGGGGGGTTTTGCCGGATCCCTTGGCAAATGCTGGGTAGCTTAATTACAACTTTGGTTTGTCCCAAATTTCCTGTCCCTCTATTTCACCCCCATTTTCAATCATCTCTCATCTGGTTGTCCCAATCAGGATAGAAGTGTCGGTGGTAGTCTCGGCGGTGCATATGCTCTGGGTAAACACTTTCTCCTCCGGCGGGACGGACTCCGGTCTCTGAGCCGGCCTAGTGGGCCGTTTCAGGAATGCAGTAGGAGGGATGAACGGTTGTGTCAGCCTGCCTGAAGTATTCCCAGCTCTGGAGACGGCCTCCTATCTCCGAGTCGGTCAGTTTCGGGCCGCGGTAGGAGGGATGCCGGTTGTGCTGGACCCGTGGGGAGTTTCCAACTGGTTAAGTGTAGGGACCCCATATGCTCCACCGTCGTGACTCCTTGGGGACAGCCACCCTCTGTCTCCTCTCACTTCATTCTTCCTACTGTTTTTTGTTGTTGTAATTTACGTCCTCCAACGTTAAGTCATATCGGACGATGAATAAAATGGGTGAAGCGATGCTCAAATGAATCCGGGGTCCATGGAGCTTAGAGTTACCCGACATTCGTCTATCAGGATAAGGGAAAATCCCGAAAAAAGCCTTATCCAGGTAACTCACCCTAACCGAGATTCGAACTCGGGCCTCTTGAACGTGAGGCAGTCACGCTACCATCTACGCTACCGAGGCGGGCCTTCCTCCTGGGATGCCCCACTTTAGGTATAGGCACAAAACACCAGTCTCGTCAACGTGCCATAACATCCTATAATATCCTATCTCGAAGGAAGTGGCCAAAGCCTCCTTAACTCTCCGCTCCCAGTGACTGTCGCATTTTGCCAAGATGGTCGTCTTCCGAAAGTTGGCTCTATGGTCGTTATCAAAACAATGCTCTGCCAGTCCAGACTTCTCCAGAGGAGCACACTTAATCGTGATGCTGGATTTCAGTTCAACTCCTCTTGGAAACCGGCCTTAAAATGGAAATCCGTCGACTTAAGGAGCACAGATCTATACAACTTGATAATAAAGTTAAGTAGTTACGTTTGTTTGACACAACTAACTTTCTATACTCACATCATCTCCTGACCTGCCATTTAATTTACTGAATACAGTCTTTTGTTCAGTAATGCGAATATTGATAGTGTTTTGTCTTTGTTTATATTTGTGTTATATCCTGTGATTCATTTGTGGTTATAACATTTAATAAATATCCTGATGATGGGAGAGAGGTCGCTCCCGAAACTTCGATTTCTAATCGTCTTTTCAGCTGGCTTGCTTCCCGAGAAGAATTTGAGCAACTCAATCCCTTATACCTAACAAGAAAATATTTTCCTCCAAGTATTTCACCATATTATTAAGTCATCAGTAAACCGATATTAAGCCTGTTAGAATAATTAAAATGTAAACTTACGCAAAGTAATTCCTGATAGAAGGTACCGCTATAGAGGACATACCTTCCCCTTCTCAGAAGGAACTGCGTAAGTAAAGGAACGTTTCACTAGGAAAAGCCAGAAATTTATAGAGAGTGAACATAGAGTTGCAAGATCTCCTGTCTTCATGAGTAAGTAAATCACATCTTAAGTGTCTGTTGATAATTTATTTTTGAAAGAACGCACGTGTTTCTTAACTTACAGAATTCTGTGCGCAATATTTTCCAGCACCTGTTAACCGTCGCGAAGCACAGCTGCCAGTGACTCGTAACACTGTTTAAACAAGCGGGCGAATCATTGCTGGCAGAGCATTCACTATTTTACTGCATTCAATTGTATTCATGAATGTTCATTACGTAACACGTAAGAGATAACTCGTGCTTTCAAAGTGATTTAATGTTCTGTGCAATCAAATAGCTGCATAATTGTATGCTCTGCTTTAAGAACCTTATATGTACCTACATTATATTATTTCCATGATATAGCACCAATGTGACTCTTCCTCACACAATATAATGAAGATATAATGCAGAGACCTTGCGTCGGTGTCTTTGTTGTATGATTTGTGTGTTAGCCAGGTTCTCTTCCTGATGCGTAATAGCAGATGTGTATTGCTGCGCGTTTACGAGTTATTACAGTACTCAGCATTTTAATGTCGAAATCCAGCAGAATGAAGCTTTGAGACGTTGTATAGTCCATTTTATAATTAGACTGGCGTCGTAACTAAGGTGTTCATAGCAGTAAAGCGGAAACAGCTTCTAGCACTTGAGTTAGTACTCCACGAGACCGAACGGGATATTTCAGGCAGTTTCGTTTGTGGCCCGGGTTTGATTCCCGTAGCCGACCTAACTGACCCATGATTTTTCGGGTTTTTTTCGGGTCACCAAGGGAATGGTGGCTAAGTTAATTACATCCCCCGAATTTCCTTTACCTCCATTTCATCTCCATTATCATTTCGCACCATCTCTCATCTAATGGTCTATTTCAGAGTAGAAGTGTCGGTGTCTCGGCGCTGCATGGTAAGATGGTGTGCTGTTAGTAAACACTTGCTCCTTCGGTAGGACGACCTATTGGGCCGTTCCAGACCACGGCGGGTGGTATGTCGGTTGTGCTAGCCTGTCGGGGAGTTTCTTACTCAGTAGGGACCCTGCCCTCTGCGCTGTCATGACTCCCCACGTCGGCTGTCCTCTGTCTCCTCTTGCCACACCATCCAGATGGTGTGCTGTTAGTAAACACTTGCTCCTTCGGTAGGACGACCTATTGGGCCGTTCCAGACCACGGCGGGTGGTATGTCGGTTGTGCTAGCCTGTCGGGGAGTTTCTTACTCAGTAGGGACCCTGCCCTCTGCGCTGTCATGACTCCCCACGTCGGCTGTCCTCTGTCTCCTCTTGCCACACCATCCAGATGGTGTGCTGTTAGTAAACACTTGCTCCTTCGGTAGGACGACCTATTGGGCCGTTCCAGACCACGGCGGGTGGTATGTCGGTTGTGCTAGCCTGTCGGGGAGTTTCTTACTCAGTAGGGACCCTGCCCTCTGCGCTGTCATGACTCCCCACGTTGGCTGTCCTCTGTCTCCTCTTGCCTCATCCTTCCTCCCGGGGATGTTCCACTTTGGACTTAGATACTGTAAACGTTTCGGTGCCGAATCTCCTCCGTTGTAACCCTAATTGTAATCCTACTCCACGTGGGGAAGATATTCTCATGTCTCTAATTGGCTAAAGTTAGATATGAATCGATACTTACCGGAAGTGGCGTTGCAATGAACTCTATGCCAGACAATAAAGGATGTGGTCGTAGGAATCGTACACCTAGTAGGTATGGATTCATCATAACCAGGTCTAGGAAGTTCGTACCGCTCGCCATTCCCTATGCAGGTTACGACCGACCTTCTCTCGGCATCCAAACAAGTCATAGATAAGAAACGCACAGAGGAGAGGCATTGAAACCGGTTCTCCAGAGGAAAAAAATAACTATGAAACATTCGTAAATGCATATATATTTAGATCATTATGTACAACATACAAATTCTTATATAGTACATACGAGTTTGTCTCTGGTTCATCTTATTATTTAAATAGGCACATTGTGTCAACACCCAAGCAATTATGACGCGCATTGTAACGCTTCCTGATCGAATGTAAAATAATATCCAAATAATAAAATTAATTTCTTAAATATCTGAAAACGCTTACTAGACAAAATGCCAAAGCAGGAATTTTACTACATATTTACTCATCTGCGGTCGTATTACTAAAAACAATCATGTACCGCTGAAGCCTTCCAAATGAAAAACTCATTCTATGTCACGTAAAACAAGATTAGGTTATTGACAATCTGTTGCAAATTCGTTAGTGATTTCAGCTAATTTAGTTTCTCGGTCTGGCTTCTCTTTTTTCCATGTTTGCTAAAGTATCCCACTGAAATGTAAATGTAAATAATGAAGTAAATAAGGACATGAATAAGTACACTTCCAGAAAACATACAATGGTTGTACAACAAATTTAGTTACTCATCTTTGAAACACAACAAAGATGTTATTCAAATGTCTTCCTTCCTACCAAGGTGCTCTGTGTCATGCAGTTACACGTGTTTTGCAGTAATGAGTTGCATTCTACGATGAACCTTGCCCTTGCTAGTAGCGCTGCGTTGTATAGCCATGCCTGGCCGCACTAACACTGCTCAAGGAAATCGGTACGAACTTCCTAGCTCTGATCATAACTTTACCTAATCAAATCATCAGAATATCTTTCCTGTATGGAGCAGACCATGTAAATCGAGCTGGTTTTGCTTTACTATAGTAAAGTACCTTTTGCTATGAGCTCCTTAGTTACGATGTCATTTAGTTACTATACTCGCCAGCAAATTACGTGAGTAAATTACATATTTATTATTCAATAGCGAGTATTTGCGTCCATTTTCATGTTTTGCTTTATGTACAGTTACGACTTCCAGCACAATGATGAACCACCTTCTAATTCTTTCATTTTCGTTCATCCTATAACCTGTATACAATTCGAAGCAATTTAATAGTAGGTAGTTGCTTTGAACTTTAGCTTACGTAATATATGTGAGTTTTCTTTTTTGTATTTCTATGTTCTTCTTAATAATTAAATTTGAAGTATGTATAAAGAAGTATTTAGCACTTTCTTCTTAAATACGAAATTAGAAATTACTTAAGCCTGCAGGTAAGAATGCAAAACTGAAAACACAACATACTGTTGCATGAGCCGTAATATTCAGCCTCTTTCTTTATAATACTGAGGATACTATTTCGCTAAATATAAAATAAAAAGTCTACAACTGGAGAAATTTGCAGTAATAAATATATTTTGAGTTAAGATAAAAACTTATTTTGGTGTCTTATGGAACTTAAATCGTACATCATTTTACTCAGGTCGCAGCTTAAATGCAATACTGTGCTACGTTGAGAATGGTTTTAAATAAAAGCAGGACATTTTAAATATTAAATCCAATTCTGTGCCCATAAATAATAAATATTTATTTTTAAGGGTTCAGTAAAACTTAATATGCACATCTTTGTAAAAGTTTGGTATCCAAAGTAATAAGCACCATCTCAATAAAGGTATATTAGGTAATACAACCATTGCAGAAAGAAAAGCACCGGTAATGATGTCGCTTCTGCAGCAGAAGCTGAGCATACAGAACTAACTGACGGAAATTACGGAGATGAGCGAAATATATTGTGCAGCTCGTAAACAAAATAAAATAAGGAAAAGTGTTTCCTGAGAAATAAGATATGTAAATGCATTAAAATGAATAAGAGTGTATACTTTATTGCAGCTGTATTAATGAAGTGATCTCAGTAAATGCCAGTCATGGTTTACCTACAAAACACCTGTTTTGTTATGTAATACAATACTTTCCTTTAAGACTTACTACATCAGAGTTCACTAGTTCTCACGTGCTTCTAATAACTGTCTTGTTTCCCAGTGTCATTCTTGTAGATTCTTGAAACATAAACAACTCGTTTTGTAAGATAGTGGGGGATGTAGAAGTGATTAAAAACCGGAAATATCTCTAGATACGTGTCTAGTACTGTCTTGGAATGAAATAGAATTTCTTTAATTAAAATTTACTTTTGCTTAAACTGAATGTGAAAACTATGAACATTTGTTTTAATTAAAAGTGGGAGAACAATATAAGTCCTACAAAGACCTTCATGTCAACACCTTCATTTTATGTTCTGGAGGAGTAACCTTAATTTCTACACAAATAGATGTTTAAGAAATGCTTTTGTGTTTCGTAATGAGGCTTGAGTCCGTCTTAAATTCTATTTAACCTGCCAATTCCTTTGGTCTGTATACTTATATAAAAGTGTACATTGATCAAATTAATTTATTTAGTGTTATAAGCTGAAGTTAGACCAACCAACAATGCTTATTGTATGTTCATGTCATGCAGTACAATGGCTTATAACGATTTTTTGTGTGTTAACATTGACTGTTTTCTGAGCCTCAACCTTTCTCCACACAATTAACATACGTTATCTGCTATTGCCTCTTTAATCAGTATAGGATTAGGATTTAGGATTTCATTACGGAGGGGATTCGGTACGTAGGCCACTATGCTGGGCCCATTGTGCCTATGGCCCCCAAGTGGGGCACCCCCGGGAGAAAGGATGAGGCGAAGGAGACAGAGGGCGGTCGTCCCAAGAAGTCACGACAGTACAGAGAGCATGGTCTCTACAGTTTATTTAGATAGAGGCTTCCCCCGACAGGCCAGGACAACGGACACGCTCCCATACTGCGGGACGGCAACGAGCACAGCATCCGAGCCCCAAAGGTTCCAGGCAGGCGATTTTATCAGTATAACCTGCATAGATATATTCTGTGCAGATATTTATAGTCATTAGCTTGAAGCTTCTCTATAAATTTTTTATAAAATGAAGTAAAGAACACATTAAAACATCTTAGGTATTATGAAAAGGTATTGGTGGACCAAGGCTGGTAAGCATTCATTATAACAGGTCCGCTAGTTGATAGAATAATACATTTAATAATATTAATGCAATATTAAGATAAATACCTTTAGCAATGAAGGAAGCAGCCCTTGTCACTTGTTGACATGGAAGTTTCATAGAGATGTGGGTGAAAAGTATGAATCCAGAGTTTAAAAACATTTTAAGAAGTCAGAAAGGAATAACACCAATGATAAGATGAACAGAATATAAAAACATCAAGATAAAGATTTGCTTTCAAAGAATGGAAGAGAGGATGGGATAAAGAGAGAAAATTTGTATTTATTGTCAGGCTAGGAATTAGATTTAGACCAGAGGTGGACAATTCTGCATTACTGGATAGAAAAAGTAGAAATACTGCCTGAAACTGATAAGTGAATATTGTTAATGAAATATTAGCCGACGATTTTTTCTAATTAAGAGAAAGTTGTACTTTTCTACGTGGGGAAATGATCACAATCTTCCCTCATAATCTGAACCTGGGGAATCGGGATACCTACTTCAGGCAATCATCCCTATAAATATGAAGATTTGACATAAAAGGGATAACAATAGATCTAGCAACAAATGAAAGCTGGATCTTAAGTAGCTCAAGACAATTAACGCTCCTTTTAACTGCGTGGAGCATCATAGGCAATGGTCATTAATAAGGAGGGTCCATATTTTGATGACCTAAATAATATTGTCGCGAGGCATTGTTTGCGGAGGGCCGCGGCCGGCGCGTGCGAAAGAGACAGATAGCGCTCAAGCTACGCCTACGCCCATGCGCGCGCTAGCCCTTGCCGAGAGGGAAAGGGACAGAGATAGTCTGGACAATTCTTTCCTTTCTCTCGCCATCGTGAAAGACCGTGTTACTTTGACAAGTTTCGAGAAACAGCGGCTCGTGTATAAATGTGGCGGTGTAAGATTTTGCCAGCAGTTGCCTATGGCCTCGTGAATTGAGTCGCGCAGCGGAGCTGCTAGTAGTGAACGGAGTTGCAGTTGCGAGCCAGTGAGCTGTTTATTGTGTGTGTGTGTGTGTGTGTGTGTGTGTGTGTGTGTGTGTGTGTGTGTTTGTGTGTGTGTAAATTTGAACTATACCGAGTAGAAAGTTGAGAACTGATAATCGTGTAATGATTTGAAAGAGAATTATTTTGCTTATTACGTGTGGTGAAGCCACGAGACTGTTGGTGTATGTTGCGTCATCCTGCTCCAGTGGGCTGTACAAACTGTCTTTCTATGGAAACAAAGAACATTTTGAATTTCTGCAAATTAGATTTTTATTTTACGAACCCACAAAGTCACAGTATTAAAAATGACCTTAAAATAGTGACTTCACAACCTTAAACTTTATTAAAATGTATTACAATAACAAAGAAAAGTTACCTTAATTTGTTGCATATTTCATATCCTTTATCACTGAATACTGATGTAACATACGTTGTAAACAACTTCTGTAGCTTTTCAAATTTGAAAGACTATGTCAACTATTAAGGACTTACACATAGAGAAACTTCTTTCAACATAACAGGAAATACTGGAGTTCGACTAAAGCAATACACATTGCGGAATTTCAGTTCTTCATCCAGCGAGCACGCGAGCACTTCTTGCCGTACTTCTGGCAGTACATCAGCAATGCTGTACAGTTCTTCGACACATTTTGCATTTTAGCAAAGACACGTCTACCCACTTCATCCTTCATACCACTTAGTCAACTTACACGACAACCAATTTCACTATTTGCATTTGATTTTGTATTTCGCGAAAATACTTGTTTTCACTTTCGGCTAACGAAATAAAAATATTTCCACACCAGCTTCTACTCCGACAAATTCGCCCCCTTATTCCTTTAGAGGATAAAGCCTGTTTTGCGATAGAAGGAAACTGTTTACCAGGACATAGCAACTGTGTTTGGACGAGTTTAAACGTTTAACAAAATATGAAGAGAAGCCACATTCTAATAGACATCAAAGGCTTTTCAGATTTTGACTTTCTGAAACTTGATTCTATTAATATGTAACCAAACTCGCGAAAAATGACAAAAACTAAATTTGTTCTTAAATATGATGTGTAAAAAACGCATTGGATAAAAAAGCCATAAAAACTATTCTTAAAAGTGATTTAACAACTCAAAATATTATGAATGGTGCATTATCCTAGCATCATTAGAAATCTGAGCCCTTATAGTAAATTTTAATTGGGGAAAGATATTAGGGAAGAAAGCATTTTAGGTATAGGTAGTTTTATAGTACCTCCCGGGCATTTACTAGTTACGAGAACAGAGGAAAACCACAAGGGGGGGGGGGAGCTCAGTGGCAGCGCCGTGAACGAGTGGTTAGACAACTTGACTTTCGCTAAGGTAACCCAGGTTCGATCACAGGAGACTGCATGTGAGATTTGTCGTGGACAACACGGTGCAGGGGTGGGTTTTCTCCGGGATCACTGGTTTCTCCCGCCATCATTCCACCAATTGCTTCATTATCATCTTTCCCTTCACCCATTTCGCCCTCATTCCGTCATCTACTTCTCTCCCACACAGGCATCGAGCTGATCACCCATCCTGGGTTCTCTGCCTGATCCTAAAGGCATAAGGGATAAAGGAAGAAAAATCCCGTAACTCTACAATCATGTTAACACTAGGGAAGTTGTAAAAGAAGAGGAAGAGGAGGAGGGGGAGGTGATGAAGGGGAGGAGATGAGGAGGTAAAACTCAGTCAGGAAAGACAGTCTAGTGGGATTTGAACCGCAGATTTCCCATTTACTTGTTTGAAACACGCATTTATAGAAATGATTACAAAACCCGTTGTAGATATAAAGACAGTAAAGCAGCCTGAAGCTATAGTTCAAACCTTCAAAACGCGGGTGATTAAGTGTTGGCTTTGAAATGCCTTTTTCCTCATATGACTTAATGAGAAACAGTGGTATGTGATTTAGCATTACAAAACCGTATCAAACCAATAAACAGCTAATGCCATAAAAATTACTTGGTATAAATGCATTTTAAAACATCTACGTTTTGTCGTAAGTTGTACAAAAACGGTTCAAAATGATAAGGACTTTACAGGCTGTTCACAGAAAATTCAAGGTACACGTTTGTGTTGTTTTGTTTAATCCAAATATCTTAAAAACACATTTTAATAATATTTTAAAAAGTAAATATAAAACAGTGAAAGTATTTCCATGTGAAAGGTAGTTTTGGGGAGCAGCTTAAGCCATTCATATGCCGCGTGTATGATATTGATTAATAGCGATTAGTAGTGACTCGGATGGGCATGAACGACGGTCGTTATCTTACAATACGCTTGCAAAGATGCTATTGTTTCAGATAAAACGTCAGCTCCTTACTGATCAACAATAGCATCAGTATTCAACAATTAATGTGCTAATTGTTTCGTTAATCAATGCGTACTCAGATATATTAATTTACAAATATTTTATATTTACGTTCTTAGAAAAAAGATCTTATTTGGGTTCCAATTTTAATTAATTTTGGGATTAACTATTTTCTAATTCCCAGTGTTGGTAGCATTGGTTATTACGAGTCTAGATACGCTGTGATCTAACATATGAGATAATGATGGTTTGCTTTCAAACAATACAATAAAGAAACTATAATTATAATTTGTTGCATTTTCTTCATGGGATAATTTTAATAAATCCCATTTGACGGCACGAGTTTCATCAGATATTCACAACCTCTTATGAAATGACCCATGATAATATTCGACTCATCTTTAAAAAGTGCTCAACTGGAATATAAACTAAGGCAGTTTATGCACAAAGCTTTTGAAACAAAACATAGTGCGATCCATATAAATCTGAACCACTTCAATAGGCCATAACTTTTAAACCAATAATAAGATACACGTGCAACTTTGGGAGAATATAATACACAAGTTAGAGATTACATTACACTATTTACATCTCAGAGAAAATGTTGGAAGAATCTCACCAGCATCTCTACATGTTTGCACTCGTCTCACCATATTCTCTGAAGTTTTACGGAGATGATATCGAATTGAGAGAAAGATATTTCCAGTATGATGGAGCAACGTGCCATACATCTAATGACACCATGGAACTTGTAATCAGTTTCTTTGATAATCGAATAATCTCCAAAGGTCTGTGGCCCCCCAAATCCCCTGACCTAACCTCACCGAATTTTTGTTGTGGGGGTATCTAAAATAGAGTGTACAAGAATAGGCCACGGACAATTGATGTTCTCAAGGAATCCATTCGAATCCAAATAATCAACAATGGCGAGGATACTCTCCGTAAAACTTCAGAAAATATGGTGAGACGAGTACAAACATGTATACTCTCCTCCACAGGAGAGTAAGTCTCTGAGGCCTGAGACGCAGGGGGGTTGGCGAAGGTTCCCACACCCTCCCTGGACAGATTTATGACATCCCATGCCAGTAGAGCTATAGATCATTCAAAAACATTCTGACGGCTTCTGCTTTTGTGAATGAATCTTCTTGGTTTTAGTGTACAGAGTGAATATGGTATTATATTCTCCCAAAGTTGCACGTGTGTCCTATTACTGGTTCAAAATTTATGGCCTATTGAAATGGTTCAGGTTAATATGGATCGCACTGTAATATAGTTTATTTTAATATACTTTCCACAAAACTATTTTTACTAAAGCTTGTTTTTCTATACACTTAATGTTAATCTATATAAGGTTTGCAGAAATAGCTTCATTAAATATTTCTTTGTAGGAACAAAGAGATGCATGAAAACGAATCGATAATCGATTATTTAAAAGCGGATCCCTAAATGCTGAAAATTCCATACTCTTTCCGTGACTTTACGAGAAACAAATGACTAGCGACACCTAAAAAGGACAATGTGTTAAAAAATCAAACCGATAAAAACGAATAAAAAATTAATTCAAATAGCTGCTCCTCTCGTACTAGAATATTCAATAAAATTAAAAATAGAAACCACATGGCTAGTAAAAATATTTTTTGGTAATACACATTTTGTCTAATTCTTATGGTTTTTGCAGTGTTAACGAATTTAACGAAATATGAAATTCCTTTCGAATAAGGGTGATAAAAGATCATTCTTAGAAAGTTCAATATATTTTATTTTCATATACATGTGTTTAAGATATGGTATTGTATTTGGAATAGTTAGAATTATTTTTGATAGTATACAAACTCTGGTAACATTTTTCCAGTAAAGGATAGTTGGAGAGGTGATTTTCCTGAAAATTTTGAGTCGCACCTTTGAAGATGCTAAAATACTTATGGTGTTTATCGAATATTTAGTATTTTCGTTATACAATTGAGGGACACACTCACAGACACACACTTGGAACCTTTTCTAGAATTACCTTTTTCTGCGGACTCAGGAAACCTCAAAAAGTATAAAAGCTGTGAAATCTCCATATTCGATCTTTGAAGTTTTTCCTGACAGTATGATTGAACATGCACGATTCCTCCGGCATCATTATGGGTTGATAGTAACAAAAAGGGAATGCACACAGTCACCTAATGTTTTAGATCGGTGCAACCTATCTGTAAGGTTTAAGGAGGTAATCTGTCTAAGGATGTTTAAAAATTAAACATTATCAGGATTAATTTAAATAGAATAGCTGAATAACTATCTCATTTGGAAAATGCAATATACAGGTAATGCCTTTTTATTGATATTTGATTAAAAAAGGCTTTGAGTGCTTGCTATTTACATTTTAAAACTATAACCTTTCTGAAAAATGCTCGTAATTTAACTAGTGGATTTCACAGTGCTATAATCGCATGCTCTGTAATTCTATAGTGCCCAAACCGAAAAGCACAGCATATACACGTGAAGATAGGGTACTTTTTCAACATTGGCGCTCGTAGATGCAGGAATTATTTCAAAACCACGGGTAGTTTAATAGCCTTTACTATGTGACGTCTCCCGTTGATAATATATACCTAAAATTCTGAGAATTCACCATTCAGACATTCGAAACATCAGACTGCTGTGTGGTCGTCTGATTAACTGCTTCACTCTCTAATAAACCATATCGAAAAATGGAACGCAGAATATTTATGAGCATTGTAATTTTTTCTCAGATCTACCTACGTGGTTGAGAAATTCTGGACAGGATTTGCAATGCATCACTCATTCACTTACCTAATGCAAAATGTTGTAGAGGTACCGTGGCAGTGCGAGACATTGCAGATAGAGTTTTGCGTAACGCTGGCTGTTTTAGGCTTGGCAAGTTGCTGCGCCTCAGGCGAGCAAATCTCACGGAGGCCACATTGGGTTCCTCCCCGGAACTAACACAGGTTCTCGGGCGGAACTGCCTCCACACTGTGTTACAGATTCAATACCCCCTCCCTTGTCACATGCAAGAAACGTGTTTCTTTTGTTTTTTCTCACTTCATCCTCTACCGGCAGACTGATGGTCTATTTGATTACATAGCAATTGGAGGACACCTACCTCAACTTACAACTACCAGTAGCTTGGCTACCTTATATTTAAGAATAATTTATATACGGTCTACAGGTTACTTCTGAAACATTAGTTCTAGATAAGACGTTACTCAGTACAATAAGATTTATGTTCAGACACCAGCGTCTTTTTTACGAGAGCGTTTGTCATACCACGTGTATGCCATGGTCACGATGTAAAAGTAGTGCATCTGCTGAGATCTGGTGGGCCCAATGTCGATTCCCGATCTGATACCTAAGGATTTTTTCGCAATCTAAAGGCTAGTTACTACATAGGTAGCGCGCTCCCCTACGTTACCATGTCCCCGGCGTGATTATTTCCACACAACCGACAGCTTCGTCTGGGCCCCTTCTTGCCACTGCCTCTGCATATAACTTTCTGTGTCGAATACAGCATAACGAGAGAACAGTAAACAGGACTAACACATTTGAAAGATATATCTTAAGAGGCGTTTATGAACCTATAAATGAGAATGGAATATAGAGAATGAGGTAAATATATATAATCTTTTCAAAGAACCGGAACTATCCATTGTGACCAAATTAAAAAGACTACAGTGGGCAGGGCATGTACAGAGAATGAATGAAGGAAACATACCTAAGAAGGTGATGACAGGAGTGATGTTTGGAAACCGACCGATAGGTAAACCTAGGAAAAGGTGGTTGGATTCATTGAAAGATGATAATCACGAGCTCCTAAATTGCAAAACTTGGCAACGGTTAGCCCTGGATATAAATAATTGTAGATCTCGGATGAAGAAGGCCCAGGCCCGCTTCAGACTGTTCGGAAGAGGAAGAAGAGAGAATATTGTTTTATGTGAAAATTTGCCAAAGGGCGATCAGACGACGCTATTGGATGTTTCCATAGCCAGTAGTTCCAACTACAATCAAAACCAAAATCAATCTCAGGTGATTGCCGTATAGAGGTACAGGGAAGAATACCTATATATTGGTTTAAGAGAACGCCAAGAAGTCGCCAAATAATCCAATGATCACTTCAATGTAGCTTACTGTGATCCACTGTTCATACTGCAAATTACCTTAAGAAATGATTGCCGGCTGCGAAAATATACAAGCGCTATGTATAGTCTGTTTTATAACTAGTCTTTCATCACAACTAAAGTGTTTACAATAGTAAAGCGAAACCAGATCCTATTACATATTTACTTCACATAAGGAAAATGTTCTGATGTTTTCGAATGACTAAATCAGGTATGAACAATATCCATCCAGCAAGAGTCAATTCATACCTAACTTCATGATGCAGTGCAAAAAGAAGTTCCTTCACTGGGACATGTCCTATGGCACTCCAAATCACAATACATAACATGGGACAAATTCGGATCACAATAATGTAACTGGAAATCTACTTTAACTCAATGTTAACCATATGACTGACGAACCTCGAGCTCTTGCGTGCCACATTTCATGCAATCTCTTCATCGTCTGGTTAATTGTTGCAAGATGAATATATCCATGATTACAAATGTCTCCGTCGTCCTCACTTGCCTTCCAAACTAGATTAGTGCTCTTAGTACACAGAGAAGTTCCGTTTCTAGAGTTTTTGTTGTTGTAATTTACATCCTTTAACTTTTTTTAAAGTCATATCGGATGATGAACGGAATGGGTGAAATGATGCTCAAATGGGCCCAGGGCTCATGGAGCTTAGAGTTACCCGACATTCGTCTTCTAGGATAAGGGAAAACCCCGGAAAAAGCCTTATCCAGGTAACTCACCCTGACCGAAATTCGAACTCGGGACCGCTTGAATGTGAGGCAGATACGCTACCATCTACGCTACCGAGGCGGGCTAATCTAGTTTTTTCCCTCATCCTAAAAAGCAAAATGTCTTTCAGCATCAATCATGCGCTGATTTTAACATTTTATACCTATATAATTTTAATAAGTAATTTTAAAATCGTTAGCACCTTTTATAATCACTTTTGATACTTCCAACCTCTACAGATGTATCTACACAACTTTTGTTTTCATTTAAGGTGCTACACTTAAAACGGTAAAGTGCGAACTTTCAGAAGGTTCCCCCATATCCCGATCCTTAGCTTTGTGCTGAACTTAACCAAATTTAAAGTATGTACTAAATTTTGTTTCAAAATATTACAGACAGAATGTAACAAAAATTCTGAAAGTAACTATAAGGGAAAATTCCTTACCCCAATTTACAAAAAAATATCTAAAATATTTATTATGTCTTAAAATTAATGATATCTACTAGTTTAGGCATGCGTGTTATAAAATAAGCATCTATCGTAATGTAAGATCTTTACTTCTTGAAATACTGTTACCCTTTACTCTTCACAGCAACCAGCAATGATAGTATATCTTCTATTTTTTTAACGTCTTAGCAGAATATGAGTGAGAAGTAAGCAAATGCTTCATAATAGGGTAATCCTCTTCTGCAACACCAGCTTTAAAATGGTTTCGCTGGAAACGTTAATGTTTGATATAACACATTATATTAAAGAATTTTTTCTCATTCCAATATGAGAAAGATTAACCCTCAAAATTTGTTCCAGTATATTTGCTACATTTCATAATAAAAGGTAAAGTAACAATTCGACAGTTGAGCACACTGGGGAAAACAAACTGCCGCTATTAAATGCAATATCAAAAATATTCATTAATTCTCTCAAAATCAAGAACGTCAAGAATAAAAGCTCTACTGAGTGAAAAAGAGGAATATGTTTGAAAATTAGTATAATGCTAAGGCTATTGATACAATTATTCAACAATAAAATTTGTAATTTATGCGTTTACAATGTGCTCTATGTAATAGTACATTCAGTATAATATATTATTATAGGTAGTAGTATTACTATTATTATTTTGTTATGTAAGAAAAATTCATAAAAACAGACATATAATTTACGTCTAATAAATTTGTTATGGAGAAATTCCTTGTTATTGGTTTTGATTTTCAAATAGCAAAATAGGAAAGTTCCTTTTTCTCAAATAGGAAGTCATTATTCGGTTTTCTCCTACTTTATTAAGCAGCAATAATTTAAAAGTCATCACAGGGCCACCACCTCTTAATAATTTTGACTAATTTGACTAAAATAATTTAAATTTTGACTAAAATAATATGCCACTGCATAATAAACATAAGAAACTGTGAAATTCTCTCTCTTCATCCTGAATAAATTTTGTAAACTGGTCAGAAAAGATAAAATCTTACTGTACCCTTTTTTTAATATGGAGCTTCATTGAAGTACACAATATACGTCAAATAATTCCTTCTTTAGCATCGCCTGATTTGAAAATATTCCTTGTTACATATTTATTTCTCCAGGTTTAACTATAAAGTGCGTTTCTTATATTGCGGACCATACATGGAGGTTTTCCTTTCTAAAATTCTCTGGTTATTTCATCATAGGTGGTAACATGCACCACAATGGATGTTAATCTGTTTATAAGTCGTGTTGAAAGTGGCATCCATCTATATTCACACATTCTCACATGTACTCATAATCACGAGGTTGTAGTACACACTGACACACACACACACACACACACACACACACACACACACACACACACACACACACACACACACACACCGACAACAACAACACACAGACATACACACTTCTTTGGAGGGCGCTCGAATTATGCACCATCCCCCCTGTCCCTCTCCCTCTGCACATTTGTACCTGGAACTGTAATACCGGGAAATTTCTTCTGCAAAGTTACGTACACCTACCTACATTATTCAGTTTCTGCGCACATTATTATTTGTCCAAGCGTGAATTTTTCGTAGGCACTTCAATTAACTATTAATAATAATCTAGATAATATTAAAAAAAAAACACACACACAGACACACGTTTTATGATGCGTCAGTATGTCATGGTCCTTTTTCTATAAATTATGGCCATACATTCACAAAAAGCTAAGAGTTAGCAGGCTTATTGTAAAACCAAATAGATAACACAATGCTTAAAGGGCGGAAGTCATTCCCATGGAGCAAACCACGGAAACGGGGGAAGGGGGCGTCACAGGGTATATGCGCAGTGCATGCTCTGCACTACTGTTACGTCATCGAGCATCCAACTCCACGTGCGTTCCATTGACAAACAGAAGTGTGAGCTATCGCTATCTACTCATTACTGTAAAATTTGGTATAAAATTAGCATATAATTTCACATAATAGTATAATTCTAAAATTAGTATAAAGTGCACCATTTCCAAGAGTGCCCTGTTGTGCAATCGTTGGCTGTAGCAATCACCACAGAAACGGCAAGGTATTAGGACTTTTATTTCATAGATTTTCGAAAGTCTAGAAGTTACAGAAACAATGTTACGTATCTGCACGAGAGCTTCTATTAAAAATGCACGCATTTGCTCAATCCATTCAGATGAAACAGATTATGAACGTGATCTGAAGGCCGAATTGTCGAAACTAATCTTAAAAGAAAGTTAAAAGATGGTCATGTACGGCACCTTAATATATCATATTTGAAGTTCAGTAGATAGACAAAATAAAATGGAGAAACGAAGAATGAACCTTGTGGCACCCTTTTAGCATCAAATTAACTCGAAGCTGAAGCTCCAGCTGGAACAACAGTTGTTGAAGCACCTACTGGCGATCAGGAACAAAATTCTACTATTCTATCACCACAGTTGCTGGAAATAAATGCACAATGTACTTAAGAAATGAAAAATCTTAAGAAAGAGAATCAGACATTTAACTAGCAAAATGAGTCAATTATGAAAGTACTTAGTGTGATAGAATCTGAAGACTAATTTTTCTTCAACCCAGTACAAAAAGGTTTAAAGGAAACTGTAGCAATTGGAGTTCTAAATATACATAACATACATTTATATTAGGATGCATTTCTCAGAAACGTTTGTCATTTGTAAGACGTGTCTTGCAGTATCTGCTTCTTAGCCAAAAAAAGAGCAATCTTATTAAATTTTATGTTTCTTCTGGCAGATTTATGCGTAAGTATGCTGAAGTCGCGGATACATACTTTTACCAGTTTTTTAAAAAAATCTAGTGCTTGATTTTGATGAGATGATGGTTACATCTGATATTGCTACGAAAATGTAGAATACATAATTCTTGGTCCACATTCTAATGATAATTATGACCAATTCACAGTTTGTTAGGGAAATAGAAACAGCCAATATATTATCATCAGGCAGTTACAAAGGAGGTGTCATTCATAGCTAATGCCACGAGTAGTTTTAAAATCATCGATAACTTCACGAACGGAGAAGTTGCGAAGGAATTTATCTACGGTAGTTGAAAACCACGAGTTACATTTGTAGAGGTTATTTCACGAATAACACAAATTGCTAAAAGTACTAAAACAAGTTATTTGATTCCCTAAATCACACAGGTCTACATTAGCACATGAATAAAAGTTAACCTCACAAGTAATGGCATACAGGAATAACAGTTCTTACAGGCCATGCACAAGTTAACATTGGTGAAAGCGACTTTGGTCTTAAGGCCGTCAGGTGGCGCTGATTGATTATAAGAAAATAATAAAGTAACATAACCTCTTCATGTGATTCTTGCATCCAACAATAAAGGAAAATGTGATAATTGCTGAGCGATTATTGTACATGGAGTACAATTATCGATTTAGAGAACAACGATTGGTCGGTATTTGACAAAATACAGTTCTGCCGCTCTTTCTTCGGCACTGACATTTCTCGAGAGGGGGAAACAGGCTGTTGCCAGTTCTTTAGCGGGAATTGCAAGCAGAGGAACAATGCGTATTTTAAATATTTCACGCATTTGCCATATTATTAAAATAGCGATGATAATAATAGGACTTACGAACACTAAAAATCGGAATTTACGCACGCAGAATATAGCAAAGAAAGTTCACCAGCGCAAGTAGCTAAAGCCACGTGCCTCAAAACAAATTTAAGCTGGCAACACGATGTTGGGTTCGGAAGCCACGCCTAGCAGCGACAATGCTGATTGGCGCTAGCAGACATTTTTAACTTCCTGATCACAACACCAGATGTAGAGACTCCCAGTACTACCAACAGAAGCAGTTAGTGTGCGTGAAAGGTGTGAACGAAATATTCGAATAGAGTGGTGTTGTATCGAATATCTTGCATGATAATGAAATTGCAAGTTGGATTTCAGTGTTTTAATGCTGATATAGTACTATATTTTCATACTAACGATAATTTTGAGGATATGTTTTCAATTGCTCATTACTGTATGTTGGTACTATTAACCTTCCCTCTCTACCTCTTGCAGTCGTAAAACGTCAGAGCCGGGGATACAACGGCCGGACTGTAGTACTTGATTGGTCTATACGAGGTTAGTGACATATATGTAAAATAGTCAATGAGATTGAGGTTACAGAATCGTCAGGTCTACAAAGGCGACATTTTGTTTGTTTTATGTCCTTTTTGGGGATAACAACGTTCGTTAAATATTCATTTTGTAACTACAGTGGGATTTGGGTCTTTGGTGATGTACCTCGTATCCTAAGTTGCTAAGGAATCATTAATTAGACGAAGTAACTCAACTTGTGAATGAGAAATTGGTCAAAAAGATAAATTTTTTAGAACTGATGGAACCATATTAAAATTTGCACATAAACTTACACATAACCATCTGCTGTCTACAGGAACATAATGACATGTTAGAAAAACTGCAGAATTATTGTCAAATACTGTGTCTACTGCTATACAATACCATTTAGCCGGCAATGGTTATGGCTCAAAATTTATAAAAGCTGTCACCGGCGGATTCGAGGTATTGAATTCAGAACCACTGGCAAACGATATTTAGCACGACAAGTCAGTCATCTTGGTAGCACTCGAAGAATAAAGGCTTAAAGCTCTAAAAAGACTTTATGTACTATTCAACTGCTTAACGAGGAGTAGATTTCATGATTGTTCCTTTGGGGTAGTAGCAGTGGTGATAGTAGTTGTAATACAGTGGTGGGGGAGTGGAGAGTGCTACACGGTCTTCCCAGCTCGAAGTAAAGTGAACACTGGAAGAACAGTCAGACTTAGAAGTCCTACACCAATGGCTGGGATTGAAACCGGGAACATTCCATATCCGGGAACCAGGGCTGCCTCGTACTTCTTTGGGGTAAAGGTTGTCTAAAAGAAAGCATCAACGTCCCACCATAAGGAACTGGGTCTACACCCACCTAAATCCTGCAATATGCTAAATGTAGAAAACCTGCATCCTACATCCCACATGCTACAACCTACCTCTTACAAAATGCATTAAACATTTTACTGCTTTTTATAACCTTAGTTTCACGTCTTAAAGTGTTTAGGCACCTAAAAGACGTTTTAGTGCCATAATATCTGATGTCTATTTATCAGTTCTCGTGCTATGTAAATCTATATTCAAAATAGAAACTCGTAACTTGACCAGCGTAGTTGTATTGCTCTAAAGGATTTTCTGTGGATAATAAACAAGATAGCTGTAAGTTAGACAAGGCAATCTGGGACTCTAAGTGACAGGTAACATGCATAAGTAATAAAAATATGCCTAAAAGAACCAAGAAAAAAATTAGCTTACCAATAAAAGACGCCTTTGCTGGTAGTTCAAGGAATACAAGCTGATCTGACAGGCACCCCTACGCGAGTCTGCACCATTATCATAAGCTGAAAACAAAATACAAACACATTAAATCGTTGGGACGGGAGGCAAATTCTTCTGAAATGCAGAAGTTATATTGATGGAACAATAAAACACAAAATAAATTAAACTTTAACTAGAGAGAGAAAGAGGTTGGCAGAGAAAATTTTCTGCATGTCTAAAAGATTAGCTCATTTCAAAAAGTATATTTTCACCATTGTTTAGATTAAGTTACAGAAGCAGAATCGCAATATTTCTCGATGACTTTTATTAGACAGACTAACCAAATATGTTTATTGTTTATGTACTAATGGCAGACGACGAGCAAGTCTTTGTCTAGCCACATAAAAATATAATATAATTGTATTTGTCTACTCCAAATATTATTTTTCATATACTTGCTTGTCTGTGTTTTTAGACATGACGTCTGGTTATTATCGCATTATCCTGGTACATTTATCCTGTTTTCTTCTCCGGGTATGAATTTGTCTAACATATATATATATATATATATATATATATATATATATATATATATATATATATATATATATATATATTCTAGGTGTGTCTTAACTTCGCCCAAATAGTCTCTTTGTCTTTCATAACTTTTACATGTTCTTTTTCATTCAGAACAATTATAATTAATATTTCTCCGTCTAAATCATTTTTGAGCTCTACCACAACCAAATTCTGCTAAGGAAAAAGGAACAAAGTAATGGCTGACTCAAAAGTTAAAGTGCCCATTGCAGGACATTGCGCATTCTCGTATTTGGAGTTTCTTAAGCTGATATTGCCGACTTCATTATCGAAAGTTTCCCTACTCCAGGGCTACCATAACCTATTCCAAAGAATTTTTATATGTAAATATTTTATATGTTATTGTTATTGTCATTAGAAGTGGGAGATCGCCATAACACAAGATTGATTTTCTGCAGTATATAGCGAACGAGATTGTTCCGCAATTTACGAGGATCGCGTTCTGGAGGTTTGGCGTTCGATTACCGTCTCACTCACTTATTATAAATATAATATACGAGTTAGGTGAAGATAATTTTGACCGAAGAAGTAATTTTGTTAAACTAATGGAGCTGTAAAACCAAATTTAGAATTTGTAAGATACACCGTCTTTTCCGATGAGGTCATTTTCTATCTAAATGTGAACCCTCATAATTGTGGAAAAACCACAATAGATGGTCCAACAGTACTCTCAAAATCCACAAGCTTATGCTTGGGCAATTTTGGTTATAAATAATATAAATATGATCATTTTTATAGAGATAAATTTAATTACAGCATTTATCTCCATCTGTTTTAGAGCAACATCTTTCCAGGTTGCCAAGGTTTGTTTTCAAAACAAATACATCAAGATAGTGACGAAGTTTCTGAATGCAATGTTTTCTGCTACATGGTTTGGGAAAAGAGAAATTAATGTGTGGTTACTTAGATCTCCAGATTATTTGTGGGGCTACTTGAAAGCCAAAGTATACCGCAATATATCTAAAACAAATAATCAGGAACGAGATGCGTCTCATTAGTTCAAATACTGTGCGAAATATATTAAGACAATTTCCATGACAGATTGTACCATCGTTTGGCAGTGAATTTGTTGTATTTTTTAATGTCCTCCGTCCTCCAACGTAGATAATATTGAACGATGAATCAAATTGTTGAAATTATGCTCAAATGAGCTTAGAGTACATAGAGCTTAGAGTTTCCGGACAACCATATTTCAGGATTAAAAAAAGCGGAAAAAACCTCACCAGATAACTCATCCTGATCGAGAATCGAGCTCGGCACCCCTTGAATGTGAGGTAGACATGCTACCTCAACACCACAGAGGCAGGCAGTTGGTTGCAGAATTAACACCAATAAATGAGTACTTCTTAATTTTAGTGATTAACAAAAACTTTAATAAAACAACCATAAGAGTAAAGTACCAAATAAAGTTAAAAAGAAAATCATTGTGTCATAATTATAATAATGAAAATTGAGTTTCAAACACAGCATTCTAGGCAATTCCAAAAAAGCAATAAAGATGTAAAAATATTTTTTCACATCCTCTACAAAGAAGTCTGTTTTCAAAATTAGGTGCATTGTATCAAGCAACATATCAATAGCTGTTAAATAGAATAATAGAGAATACATAAAATATATTAAAGCTGCTTATTAAATAAAAATTCAATAGCTTGTAAATTCCACGTCCCACCCCTAATGTCTGTTGTGGGTGGAGGTAGGAGGCACAGCGGCCGGACTTGGCTCGCAAAGCGCTGTTGCAACGTGGGATTAGCTACTCTATATGTTCTCAATATTTCATTACTGAAATAAAAATGTTTTAATTTATTAAGGGCTATCAGAATATCTCGAATATATACCTAACATGGTTCTATTTAAAATCCTGAAGTTCACCTCCTCCTTATATTTGGGTGCCATCCTTAATGTTTTCTGAAGGGCTCCTACTCCTAATGAGAGTGAAAAGAGTCCCCACTTAAAGTTACTGATCGATTTAAAGGTTATGGCCAATAATACATAATTTTTGTTCATCCTTTATACTAAGTTGTGAGTTGTTTGTGAAATGCTGGTAGAGGCTGACAGATGGCAGTTCACACTGAAATCATTTGCTATCATGAAACCTTAATGTTTAGTGTTATATTTTATTTGTGCTTGCTAGTTTCACACATGGCTTCCAATGTTCCAATAGCTGCGATATTTACTAAGTAATTAGAAATTTGAGTGTTAATAAATATGTTGCATGTTATCGACGCTGAAAATTACCAGCATCTTATAAGCGCCGACGTGTACCAGAATTTTATCCTACAGAAGTTCTTTAGCATGCCAGTAAATCTAATGACATGGAGCTATCGCTTTTAACCACACTTTAAAACCATTGGTCTGGGCCGGATTTGAACCCGCGGCTTCAAATCAACAGGCCAGCGCCTGAGAACCCAGATCGACTATAAGCTAGTGTGCATTACTTGATACTCCCAGTTTCAAAAGACTATATGTGATACCTGTTTTCAACATTTGACATTATTTAATTCAATCAATTGACCCAAATCTCAACTTTTTTTTTGTTAGCGCTGGCAGACAACTGTAAAAGAAAGAGTCGCACTTGCTTTTAGGATAATGTGTACACATTGTGCAATTAAATACTTTATACAATAGAGAGAAAATGAGAGAAGGCATGATAATATTTAAGAGCATTTTACAGCCAAAAGAATAAATATTTGAAAAACAAAATGCAGGACCTTTTATTGTGGTTTAATGATGCAGAAATTAAATTTTCTGCTATAATGGTTCATTTGTAAAGATTACTTTGAAAATGGGCAAAATTAGAAAATTAACTAATTTCCTAATAATAGTTTAACTTAGGTATTTTATTTATAGAATGGTTGCCAATTATAAACATTTGAAATGGATTGGGCAAGAATTGTGGATTTTAGTATTTCCGCTGATAATAATTTGCTTTAATACTATGATTAGGTTTCGTTCTTTTAACGTTAAAAAGCATGGGGCTGGGAATGCCAAGTGTGTCTGATATCTTATTTTCATACTAAAACATGTAGAATCTAGCAATATAAAAATCAAGGAAATGCGAAATTTCAAATGTCTGTGATAAAGAATACTGTGAACAGCGCCAGCTCTTTGACGATAAATGGATATTAGTAAAAAGGTACGGAAAGAAATCCGCTTGATTAGTACATAGGACTTGAACCTACGACCTTCCGAATGTTAAAACATGGTCTTCTGTTATAATTACATCGTACACACACAATCAGCTATGAATCTGAAGTAGGCAATAATGCCACTCCAAGAGCGGGTTTTACAAGAACGGACCTCTGTAGATTAATGATTTGTCTCCAGTAGATTGCTGCTGGCACTTGTCTACAAGCTACAATCTTAGGAAAACAACATTCTTTACATCTCCACACAGGAGAGAGGATCATTAAGAAAATAGACTCAATTTATCGATTCTTTCGTGGAGGCAGCTTTGTGTGTAAGTGTGTGTTGATACCTCATACATTTCATTTGAAGAAAATTTTAGCATTACTAAAAGCTATAACACAACGTGCCTTCCTTTCTAGAACTATACTAGTCGGAGGTTAGTATTTGTATGTGTTGTCCAGGAAAGAGGAGTACTCGTTTTATCTCTATGGTGCAACTGGCGGTCACAAGCTCTGCGGTAGCCTTGCTTAGGCATAGATGGTAACGGCATTTGCAGTTCATTCTAACGTTTGAAATGGTGTACGGTGAAAACACAATCAAGTGAAGCTTCTATTGGGTTTACTGCAGATAATTAACATGTTGTATTCCACAGAATAGTGCGTATTTATTATGTTGAGTTGCCTATCACCTCAGGATTAATTTCAAGATACTGCTTGTTTTATGTCAATTAATTTGATATGAGTTTTTTGATACTTTGCTTACATTGTCCACTTATTCATATTTTTATGCTTGTATTTACTCGACAATACTTAGTTCGAAAACAAAACTTAAAAAGTAGCGGTAAGTGTGTTTTTCGCTGAACATTTCGCTGGTCATTGCCTAAGTACCCGCACTCCTTTGTATGCGAGGAGAGAACCGTTTTTGTCGTTCTGTAAAACCAGAAATATAATATAAAAAGTTGGGGTAGTAAGAATGTAGCGTAGATAACGGTGCCAACCGGGTTAACGTAAAGATATGTATAGACACAGCTTGTGTAAAACGTGAACTCCGTGATGCACAAGAGAGCAGAAATGAGAAATGGTGGGACGTGGGATTAATGGGTCAGCAAGGCTATAGAAGTGTTATCAAAAAATTCAAGGTTGTTATGCATAAGGCATAAATTGTTGACTGATTTAGAAAACAACTTATGTTGCTTGTGGCATATCACGCTGTATTTGCCCTAGGAAGCTGATGGAGAATACTCTGTGAGCGAAGAGAAATCATACATAGATATGCAAGGGGGAAAAAAGTAACAGTAGATGCACTGTTAGCATATAATGGCGGCGAGTAGATATATCTCTCTTCTGGTGACGAAATATTAAGTGTCATTGTGTGCAAACAACATAAGGGGTGGCTATCATAAATACATAGATCAATATGTCGGAACAACGAAGCATAAAATACACATTGTATTATACAAACAGAGAAAGAGGGGGGGGGAGTATTCTTCAATTTCTAACTTAATTCAGAGAGACACAATACCTTTTATCCTCATCTGTTAGTGGGAACAAAATTCTCTTCCGGAAACTCGAAACTCAAAACTGACAGAAGTAGAAAGTTGGGTTTTTGCTGGAATCGCTTCTATAAACATCCATGAATTTCTCTCCATCGAAAAGCAGACTAAGAGCATTTCGTTGAATATTTTTGTCCCCTGCTCTATGTTCAAATGGGATCGTTCTAATTTGAAACTCATTATCGGTTTGTTTATCCCTTTCACGGTCATAATCTGTTCGACACTGGCCATGGCTGAGTAAAATTTTCGAATTGTGGTTACATTATGATTCCTGTAAGGTACACCTTGCAAATATATTGCCAAAGTTTAACTTTGTGCAAGGTATCAGGACTGTCCGATATAAGGCCTCTTTTAGTTCAGGTGTGAAACAAGCTGTAGGACATGAGGAATGTCATTGGAAGTCATGTACACTTTTCCATCATGCTGTGCTCTGAGATACGCACAAGGCCGCCATTGTTAACCTCTCGTTTCTAGGAACTCTAACTTCCTCGTGACGAGCTAGAAAAATTCCGCGATCACACAGCGAGATACCCTCTACATTCCGTCCGTCCGTCCTTCCGCCTCCACAGCTGGATGTTTGGGACTTCTCAAGCAGATCGGTCGTTTTTATATGCAGTAGATATTCTTCACAGACATTAGTGTATTACAGGCCTCTGACCTACAGTCAGACTCCAGACGTTCGGTTACGCCAAGTTCAAGTTAGATTAGGCCCCAATTTAGTACTCACCAGCTCTCAATGATTTCTGAAGAAAAGAAACAATTATGAAAATTACTTAATTACTTAGCGCAATAGAGTTATAGAAACAGATCTGGTTTAGAGATTTGTACTTACAAAAAATGTATTGTACATGAGGAGATATACTATTCAAGATAAAGATCTACTGTTGACTTTAAAGGAGGAAAACATTATGTTTTCAATTTTAAGCTGAAATTAAGTCACGCTGTTGTATTTCAAACAGTTGAAACCTCACTAACTTTTAAACTTAATATTAAAATTAACACAACAAAGAACATTAATGCCACTTTGACAAAATATCTATGCCAAAGCTCAAATATGGGGTTCTTTATTTCTATACATGCCAGACGTACTAATATAAACATCTTTGATGAGCCAGTCTATAAGAAAAGGGAAAATATTTTATGCATAGGTATATATGAAGTGTAACCTCAGAACCCACTCAATTCAGTTTGACCATTCTTTCACAATTGAAGAGCCCTATACTTTCTGGAGGACCATTTACAAAACGGCATCTAATTTCATTTCATAATTTACTAAAAGGTTTAAAAGGATTTAAGAAACTCTTATACCCCCAAGGAGGGGGTGTCAGTTTAGCAACTAAAACAACAAAACAAAATAGAATCGAATCTGCTTATAACAGTACGATGCAAATGCGATAACAATGTCAACAATTTGCATAATCCTCAAATAGGTAGGAAAACGTTGCTTTATTTCTTTTGTACATTATAATCATGATCATTAGCAGTCCACCTCGGTAGCTTAGATGGTATTGTGTCTGCCTCACGTTCAAGAGATCCCGAGTTCGAATCTCGGTCAGGGTGAGTTACCCGGATAAGGTTTTTCTGGGGTTTTCCCTTATCCTTAAAGACGAATGTCGGGTAACTCTAAGCTCTATGGACCCTGGGCTCATTTGAGCATCATTTCACCCATTCCTTTCATCGTTGGATATGACTTAACCTTGTAGGACGTAAATTAAAAACAAAAAGAAATGATCATTAGCAGGATATGTTTAAAAGAAAGTCGCATTAACGAATAGTAGATAGATTGGCGATCAAGTAAACTAGAAGCTTTAAAATGGTGGTTATCTTTAGCCTCTAAAGTATTTAGTAATAATGTGGTTACATTTTATAAGTTTCATCTATATTATAATATAAACTGAGATAAGAGCACCCGTAAGATTACCTTGTACATTTAATTATTTGGTAGACCATAATGTTTCGATTATTTTCAATGATGTATTTATCACGGAGCTTTATGTAAAGGATTAAGCAGTAAATGTGCGGCTTAAGTTTTGTTTGCGAAATAGGTTACAAATATGATTCCAGTTGCAGAGGCCAATACATAAGCAAATAAAATATCTGCACATTTCACTTAAATGCTTTATATAGTTGTTTGCTAAATTGGTACAAATACAAATATCTGCAATCTGAAATTCCAGATGTTCTCCGAATATTCTCATTCGTAAGTTCGCAGCTCACGATTTTAACTCTACAGTTATCCTTATATAAATACAGAAAAATAACAAACACGTAATATCAAACATGACTTATTACATAAGTATTAATAAACAGGAAATTTGGGGAAGAGGGTAGAGGGCTAAGGCAGCATGCCATGGTCTCTGGCCGCGGAAAGTGAGGAAAGTGAGGAGCTTACGCTAGGTAAGCGGTCCAGGTCACGGAAACCAACATTCCGGCTGGGGGATGCTGACCACATCTCCTCCCCGTATCGGCTGGATAATCGTCCACTTCTGCCGTGCGTAAGTGGGCGTAAGGCAGGCAGTCGAGTTGGTAGGCCTTGGCCCTTTAAAGGGCTGTCGCGTCATGGGTTATTATATTATTAAATTTGGGAAATATATGCCTAATGAAGCTGACATGCGACGTTGGACGGTTAAATTTTAACTCTCCAGTGATGAATTAAATAATTGTATTTATCTTCTCCCTTGTTTATGACATTATTTTACAGTGATCTGGAGACTTAAAAGCGACCTTTACCTACCCTTACGTAGAATCCCAACTACATAAAAATAAGGGATGTAAAATATCCCGATATTCACGCAAAAGGATGCAAAACAACGGCGAAGCTTCGCACTTTCTTAAGCTGCCCTAACAGTATTCCAAGTTCCAGAAATCCTGTAAGCTCATAAGCTCTCAATGTCGGTAGAAGAGGTCCCGAGTTCGAATCTCAGTCAGGGTGAGTTACCTGGATAAGGTTTTTTCCGGCGTTTTCCCTTATCCTTAAAGTAGAATGTCGGGTAGCTTTAAGCTCCATGCACCCTGGACACATTTGAGCATCATTTCACCAATTTCATTCACCGTCCGATATGACTTAACTTTGGAGGACGTAAAATTACAAAAGAAGAAGAAAGAATGTTGGTAGAAGAGTATGGGTTGGAACCATGGAGTTATTTTTTAGATAATTAGTTTAAATTTTAAACCGCTGTAGGTCCCTTCCACCTATTTACCAACATAGAAGTTAAATATTTTTCGCAAAATGTAGAATGAAATAGATTCCACACTCCTAGGCTACCAATTTAACCTTTTTAGAAACCGAGGGAGATGGCGCCTCGGTAATGTGTGTGACTCACATTTCGAAGGTCGTCAGTTCAATCCTCCCAGCCGACCGTCCTGACCCATTATTTTTTTTTTCCAGAAGTTTCTCCGAATTACTAGGGGAATGCCGGAAATGCTAAATGTTAAATGTTTACATCCCCCAAATTTCCAGCCTCTACATTTCACATTTTCTTCCTGCTTGGCTGTTTCAGGGTTGTAAGTGTCGGCGGGCGGTTAGCAGGAAACATCGCCTTCCGGATCGGGTGCGCCCCGTGGGACGTGTAAACCTTCAGGGAGGAGGGGAGCCGGTTGTACGAAGTGCCAATGGAGAGACTATCTGCACAGAACTTGCCTTCAGCATCGTGTCTCCTAGGTACAGCCTCCTGTCTCTCTCACCTCACCCCTCCCTCCCGGAGAGTGCGCTTCTCATACGCACAGATATAAAAGATCTTCAATAGATCAAGCGCTAAGTCGCCCCCAAATCCTTCATGCCTCATATCTCATCTCCTCGTAAAAGACACAGTCTACGACCAATGAGAAAAATAATCTCACAATTAAGATAAAATATCGCTTTATTGATTTCTAACGTTAGCAGCTTTCTCTCTTTATACAATCGTTCAGCATGCCCTGCTAACAAACTTGATTGTCATAGAAATACAAAGTAATTAAGGTAAAACTTTCTTATATGAAAGTTATTAATTAGTTTTGGCATCCAGAAACTACACAAACGTAATAATGGAAGTAAAATAAAAGTTATTCAAAGGTTTTTACACTGTTTCACCATGTACACATCTACAGCTTTTGAATCGTCTGGATGGCTCTGTTGGTAGGTACTGGTCTACTGATCCCAAAGTCGCAGGTTCAAACCCAGCCCAGACGATGTTGCGTGTTCTTAAAATCGATATGTCTGTAAATATGTCTGTAAATGTGGCATGTAAAAGAACTTTCGCAGGTCGAAATTCCTGCACAGCCTTTAGAGCATCGCACTAATGCATTAACATTTTATACCTCTCCATTGTGACCAAAATGCTAATTGCGCTTTGTATCTGTACATGTTTAGTAATTCGACTTGGTGTCATTAGGTTTCACTTTCATTATATCTTTATACAAATTGAAATTGAGTTTTATTTATGGGTACTTTTAACTGCTTTGGTTCACAGTGTCCCATTCAATATTGGGCATGAAAGACCGCTTAATTTTGCTCTGAGGGCTCTTTATCAGCTTGAAGTTTTCTTGCGAGTAAATCTACGATATGGACCACAGGCTTTATTTCCCTTCCAAAGGAAACCATGCTAAGGATTACGCCCGATAAACTTATATTTGCATTATTAATATTTCAAGACGCCCGCATTATCTGTTTACAATTGTCATACTTTAATTTGTCACAGTTCCTTGTGGAGTAGTCTATAGCCACGTCATATTGACACCCTTCTCTTTCTTTGATCTAAAACATAATTCTTTAATATAAAGATTATACGGCGCAAATATGAATTTAGTAGACAAAAAATGAATTTGGAAGAATCAAGCGAAATTAAAGAAGTCGCAGAAAGAATAAGAATACAACTACTACCCCAAAGTATCTAGAAAACAATATGAAACAGGATTTAATAGCTTCATTGTCCGGTGTAATGCGAAACATAAACAAAATAATTTCATTGTTAGCGAATCAATAGTATATGAAAATATCTGACAACTTGCTGCACACGAGGCTTGATCTCGCCTTTACGTAATTGCTCGTTTAATATAATACTATCGAGAGCACTATCTTAAAATTGGACTATTTGCTGCAGGTGCTACAAAAGGCTCTATTTTGCTCGTATAATTGCAAAACGAAGACCTCGGATCCATAAAGGTTCCTACTCTCAGAATAAATTTCTACTTTTAATTCGTGCATTATAGTCTAGTATTTTTACAATATTTAGTAAATGAAAATGAACAAAAGAAACCTAAAATTGATTGTCACTTATTACACTGTCTTGTGTTTAAAGTGTTAAATCATGGCCATCTGTGTGTATTCCCTACAATAAGATGTAACCATCTCTCGTATTTCTACTATGAAAAAACGCAACAGATATTAAGATTCTGTGGAGTAACATTTCTCATTCTCAAGTAAAAGTCCAAGTTTTCTTCGCAAGCGTATGATTTTATAATTCTAATGTGTCCGTATACAAGTACAAAACTTTGTAAATCCTTTTTTTAGTAATTTATGAGACATAGAAAATATGATAAATACATTTCAACAAATATGTGGAACCAAAATAAAATAAAGAAGTAAACCAAGCTCAAGTTCTACAAGACCATGGTAGTTCCTGTGCTAATGTACGGCTGCCGAAAGTGCATAATAATAGAACAAAAGTAAAATTCTGATACCGAAGATGAGATTTTTGTGAATAACTAAGGAATGCACTAGTCTAAAATTAAGAAGTGAAAAAATTCGAGAAGTGGATAATAAACATAATTTGAAAGTCACAAGGGTCGCAAGTATGAACAAGGGATAACATTTTTAATTAACAAATATAAGCCTTCAGGAGAAGGACGCCCCAGAAAGGTTTGGGGTAAAATGAAGAATGTGAAGAGGTAGCAGGTGAAATACCTGATCCTTGAAGTGCAGAAGAACTAATTTATGAAATGCAATCTGAAACCCACGTCTATTAGAGAAACTAGTGCATTTCAATGTTGAAAAATTATCAGAATCAGTTGAGTTGGGACTACCCTACATATCCACACAGACGCAGAAATTACTTAGGATTCGGAATAGGATTATTATGGAAGGGATTCGGCACCGAAACCTGTGTTATATTGTACCTAAGCCCCAAGTGAGGCATCCTCGGGAGGATGAGGCGAGAGGAGACAGAGGGGAGCCCACCCAAGGAGTCACGGCAGTGCAGATGGCAGGGTCCCTGCTATTTACCAGTTGGAAACTCCCCGGCAGGCCAGCACAACCGGCATCCCTCTGACGTCACCAGAGGAACCTCGGGCCGAACATTCGAGCGCCTCCCGAATGGGAGTTGTTCGGATTGGGTTGGACTCGAGGGGGCAGTGTGTTCCCGACACCCGTGGGAGATCGGGTACCTCCGGCCAGGCTTCGGCCGCCCGGAGGGGGCAGAGGGTTGCCTAAAAATCCCGGGTACTGGCCTGCTGAGCTAGTAGAAGGTGTGCTAGATCACCAGGCGGCCCCACCGAGATTATTCGGTAGTCTTCCCTATGGGGTTGACGCGCGTAAGTGGCATATCCACTTCCACCCGTTTTGACATTGTTGTCGAAGGGGGGGGCGCTTTTTAAACTCCAGGTATTGCACTATGAAGAAAACCCTGGATTTTCCATCGCTCACGGGTTGTTAGAGGCCGGGGTCTTCGGACCTTCGGTTAGACCTCGATTTTTTTTTTTCAATCTCACCCGCGATAGTCCGGAAACAGCCCACCAGGTCGGCTCGGAGACCGGAAACCGGCTCACCGAAGGAGGAAGTGTTTACTAGTAGCACATCATCCTGTCATGCAGTACCGAGACACCCGCGGACGCTTCTAGCCTGAAAGAGACCACCCAGGGTTCGCCTGGCAACCAGGGAAACTCCCCCCCCCCCCGGAAAAAGCCCATGGGTTAGGTAAGTCGGCACGGGAATCGAACCCGAACCTTCCGATTGCGGGCCACAGACGAAACCGCCTGAACAACCCCGCTCGGTTTCTTTGTAATATTTATAAATAATTAACTGCATATATGTGTACCATGTGAAAAGATCATCTCTTTAGAAAATCGCCTGCTAGCGCATCCTGTTTCTGCTAAGAAATGAATGGAAACGCACACTTAATGACTGACTTCTATTCAACGGGTCCAGTTCAAAATCTCCTACGACGATGTATTTTTCCGCACATCTCTGGTCATTCATGGTTCTAAAGATGTGTGATAGACTACTTAGAATGTGTGTGGCTTGCTTGCTATACCAGACCTCACAACGACTGTTATCGGTTCTATCATCTCACACATAGCATGACCTCTGTCTTCTAAATGCACAAGCTTAGAGCAGTGGGCATATTCATATAATGTAACTGCAGCATATGTCCTTTATGATACAGAGCTAGTAGTTACCTACCTTTAACTTTTTCGAAAAGTGGTTGGATCCAAACGAGTTAATATAAACAATGACTGCAGATCGAGATAACGGTAGCAGATAACAATTAAAATATATATTTTCCAATTGTATTTTTAGATATAATTTGGGGCTGATTCATAAGGTCTCTGTGTTTTATATGTTGTATATTATATACTACCAAAATGTTTTCTGCCACTGAATGCTTATCACAGATCCACACTACAGTTGGTTTGTCTAGGAGGCACTCCAAATGAAAGGCACTCTCTCCTTTCTTCCAATCAGATAGTAACTACGCTATTTTATGATTGGTTGGTCATTTTGTTTGTCAGATTTCTTTATCTAATTTCTCTACCACATATCTAGTAGACTCAGGAACATCCTAGCATTTATATCTATATTTTATCGGAAATTCATGTTTTACGGCTGCAAATAAAAATGTTTACGAAATATCTACATATTAGAGAGAGCATTTCACCAAAATTCGATATGTAGATTTTACCTGAAATTTGTGTTCTGAGATCCCGAAATTCCAAAAACAGCATTTTAAGAAAAGGCTCACATATGTGTGTACGTATATGTGTGATGGGGCTCCACGTATTAATATATGTGCATGGTGTGAATTTATAGTGTACGAATGTGCGTGAAGCATAAATCAAAAAAGAAAAATCCGACATTTAGTAATTTTGGTAATTAAGTTCACTATGTTCAAATTATGCATAGAATGTAAACAAAGATAAATGTGTAAAACAGGATTATAATTTTTAAAAAATTACTTACCATCTTGGGTTAGTAAATATTTTCAAAAAAAAAAAAATTTAAAGAGGTTGGTATAACTTTCGTTCCTCAAAATAAATATAGTATTAAAATTTTACTTCATTTCTCTAAAAACGATAGAATTTCTAATAATAAAAGATCTGGTAATTACCAATTTAATTTTTCGATTGTGATGAGGTTTATATTGGAAAGACAAAACTTAATTTGGAAACCAAAACGAAAGAGAATTTTCGTTGCATAAACAAACTGACAAACTGATAAGTCGGCTGAAGCAGATCATTTTTGGTCATTTAATCATGAAATAAATCCAGAAGTTAAATTATTAAAACAATGAAATGGTCCGATAGATTTAATGGTTTGGGAAAAGATATTTATTTTAAAAAAGAAACATCGCGTAACGAATTTTGAAACATCTGCAGTCGATTCCGTTTTTAAATTTGTTTCATTTTCAGATCTTGGTAGTACACATAGTGACATCTAGCGACTGTAACGTTGACAACGAGATTGCTGAAGGCTCTGGCTGAGGATGTGAATAAAATGTTCACGAAATCGCGATCCTAATCAATTTATAAGAAAACATTCATCATTTCTTATAAGATAAGTGAAGTTTTTATGATACAAATTATTATATTTGTATATAAATGTTAACATCTTAAGCCAAATGTTCCAATTGATGACATTTTAAAACTACCTTTCTTTTAGATATCCATGTGCTTATTTTGCTCTAGCATGTAACTTTATCACTGTTTTATTTCTAGTAGTAGTTCATAACAGCAATTATGTTTAAATAATTATCATTATAAATTTATATATGTATTTCAGCTCCTTTTGGGTTTAAGGAATTTATAATTTATAAATCCATCGCAATAGTAAACAACTGACATTTTAATTTTCAAAAAGTACATGAAGATTCTCATAAGAATCTGAAGAAGACTCCCAGGTTGGGCAAAAACTGGAAGGAAAGCAACAAAAGTTCCAATTATAGAACAACAAAAATGTTACCTAACTATTGATAGTTGTTGGTATAAAACATCCACGATATCAAATAGGAAAAATAAGTTTTTGTATTAGAAAGCTTTTGAATATTTTGTAAATCAGGAATTTTAGAGTAAATTTTTCCATGATCACGAATATCTGTAGTAGATTATCTGAGTACCTACATTTTCAAGTATAAATAAAGCAGTTGTTAGTTTTCCCTTTGGCAAAGCTTGTGTGTGCTCCATTTACTTTCTAGTTTCCTGTAATAAAATACAAAGTTGGTATTTGGACATTCTGCTACGTTCTGCAGTTCATCTTCTTGTAGGGTGTATGACACTCCTTTTAGCATCTTATTTTTATCCAGTGGTGTTCTATGAAAATCAGTAAAAGTGCAATAATTGTAAGAGTTCTAATACTGAATAATCGGCATTGCTTTACGCGTTTCTCTCTAATTACGGAAACCGACATTAATCTGCAAAAAAAAAAAAAAAAAAAAAAAAAAAAAACAACGAAAATTGTGTGGTTATTCGGCGTGGCATTACCGCTCCTTAACATGACGTGACATGGGCATTACAGTGCGAATCGATGTCATCCTAAACTCAGCTGCAAGCAGAAAATTACATGGATTGTGCTGCACGCAGCAAATAAATTACATTAAAGTGATGGGAAAAGCATGATAATCAGGTAACTGGGATAAATCGAGGTTATATGAGATAACATTTTAAAAAAGGAACCGATAAAATTACATAAAACGCTATTCTTAAGGAAACCACTGACCTGCCTTCTTAACCTTTTCACCGATACACGTTTCTTCTAGTTCCATAATCATCTATAACATTTAGACCTAGTCTTACTGCCATACACAATTTCAACCGGCAGCCATAATAATTAAGTGTAAGGCCTGCCAACCTCAAAATTAATATTCCTGGTACTGGTTAGTTGTACTTGTACAGTCACCGCAATGGAAATCTTTACATTTTAAATGCAAGGAAAATCTTTACATACACAATGCGCTCAGTTTCTCCTCCCACCTTTACACAAAAAAGCGGTTAGAGTTGCAAATCACGTGATTCTCAAGTGTACAGCAGCAACTTCCATTCATTGGCAGCCCAGATCTCAGTCTACCTCTGGTATTTGCATACAGCAACCTTTTATTGTGTGTTGTTGTCATCCGATTTTTGATCGCAGTGCTGTTTTTGAAGGTGTGTATTTCTGCATCCAATACACAAAATGGGAAGAAGCTCACTTGTAAGGAGAAGACTCAAGCTTTAACTCTGTAATTTGTATAGCTGCTGATCTAAAGGTTTCAAGACAAGCCATTTACAACCTAAAACTGCAGCGGCACCTTTGCCATGTGGCACCACACCAACTCAAAAGACAGGCTCAGGTGGTAAAAGAAAGACTTCTTCCAAGGACTGATGACCGTCTAAAACATGAAGTAATGGCTAATCCATGGATTACAGCACCAGTGTTAAAAAACAGTCATCCAGAACTGCTCAAAAGTATTGCAATATGGACCAGTCAGCATCGGCTTCAAAAAGACTTAGGTTCACCAATTCGGTGTGCTGCCTAAAACTCTCTTCTAACTGAAGCTATGATAATTAGCTTCATTTCCGCAAAACATATCAGCAATGGACATCGGAGGACTGGCACAAAGTAATTTTTTTCCGGTGAAAGCACTTTTAAATTGGACAGAGGAAAGTCCAGAAAGGTGAAAAGGCCAAAAAATGTGTCACGCTATGATCCACAGTGTACGGTCAAAACTGTTAAACATCCAGAAAGTGTGATGGTATGGGGTGCCTTTAGTGGCAATTGTGGTAGAGGTGCTTGTACTTTCTCCCTAAAAATGTAGCAATGAAGGGAAGTAACTATTTAGAAGTGTTGCAACAGCATTTGGTCACATTTTGGCCAATTCATCAATGTCAGTTCTTCATGCATGATATGCATGATGGTGCCCTTGCTCATAGAACAAAGATGGTTTAGAAGTTCCTAAAAGACAATAATATACCTGTACTTGACCGGCCTGGTAACTCTCCTGACCCAAATCCAATAGAAAATGCTTAGAATCACATGCAAAATAAAATAGAAGTGCTGCAACCATAAAATATTAAGGATCTGCAGGAAGTTTTGAAGAAGTTGTGGGTGGAAATGGACAAAAAATATTTTGAAAATCTAGCAGATTCGATGCCCAGGAGACTCATGAAGTTAAGGGAAATATGACGAAGTACTAATTGTATGGAGAAGTTCAAAATGAAACCTTCTAAAGTCAATGTTTCTTGCTTTTATTACCATGTAAATATTCCATTGCGGCCACTGTATAATCCCATTGCATACATTATGATCAAAACAAGCTAAGTAGATACGTACAATTTTTGGAAAAATCCTGTTTTAAGGTAATGATGATGATAATAATAATAATGATGATAATAATAATGATGATGATGATAATAATAATAACAATAATAATAATAATGATAATGATGATGATGATGATGATGATCATAATAATAATAATAATAATAATAATAATAATAATAATAATAATAATAATAATAATAATAATAATAATAATAATAATAATAATAATAATAATAATAATAATAATAATAATAATAATAATAATAATAATAATAATAATAATAATAATAATAATAATAATAATAATAATAATAATAATAATAATAATAATAATAATAATAATAATAATAATAATAATAATAATAATAATAATAATAATAATAATAATAATAATAATAATAATAATAATAATAATAATAATAATAATAATAATAATAATAATAATAATAATAATAATAATAATAATAATAATAATAATAATAATAATAATAATAATAATAATAATAATAATAATAATAATAATAATAATAATAATAATAATAATAATAATAATAATAATAATAATAATAATAATAATAATAATAATAATAATAATAATAATAATAATAATAATAATAATAATAATAATAATAATAATAATAATAATAATAATAATAATAATAATAATAATAATAATAATAATAATAATAATAATAATAATAATAATAATAATAATAATAATAATAATAATAATAATAATAATAATAATAATAATAATAATAATAATAATAATAATAATAATAATAATAATAATAATAATAATAATAATAATAATACACCGGCAGCATTGACATGATTCTGGCAGTTGACGGGGTCGTTAACCAACAGAATATGTCTTTATTTTTGGGCTACCATTGGTGTTGATGAGAATACGGTTGACTGAGCTGGTCTAATTCTTGCTTGGACTTCGTCACCGAACTTAACCTGCAAGACATTTTGATTATGAAAAGATAAAGATTACAATTTTATTTCATCGTCTCATATAGAGGCATTACAATTGGGTGCCGAGCGTCAGACGCTTGTGGAGGTGCAGAAGAATTCTGGATCCAAGAGATTATCCGGCAAAGGTTTCAGCCGGATCTTGGCATTATGGGGAAGTAGTGGATGATAATGTCGGTGCAGTAGATGAAAAAATAGGTGATTATAGAGCAGTCAGAGGAAAGTATGGCGGGAGAAACCGGAAAAACTGGAGAAAATCCGCCCAGAAACCCCATCCCACATGCAATCACCTGCGATTGACCCGGGCAGCCTTGGTGAGAAGTGAACAATCTAACTACTTGTCACTGCAGGGTTTTATTGTAAGGACTAAATACAAGTCAAGAAATGCAAAATAATTACGTTACAGGTAATTTGGCTACTTTTAGTCACGTTACTTGCCATTCTTATTGAACTGTTTAACGTCTGAATGAAGTCTTTACAGAAATCCACAACATCCGTAGTGTTTATGTGCGTGCGTGTGCCGATCCACGTGTTGTCTCCTAAATTGTGAAATGCTTTATCAGCAACTGCCGTGCTTTTCTGTGGTGGGAGTGTTTTCCAGATATTTTGTTGTATCAGAGGCAGTATCTTGGCCACTTCACTGTTCCTACCAGAATGACAAGAGTGACATAACCTACAGAGAGTGCATATACCTTGTTGACAAACGATTATCTAACTTAACCTTCTGAAGGACGCGACAGATCGATAAGATAGAGTTTTAACATCTTCCTAATTATCTGTCAAATGACGGAGAGGGAAAATATTTCTTGGAATACATAAGCCTTCCTTGCAACAGGCACTTACGACGTCAGTTTAAGTTAATCAGTTAAAAATAATATGTCCTTCTGGCTGAGAAGAACAGAGTACTGGAGATATTTACTTGTTTAGTACACACTTAGAGCTTTTAATTATTGAATTGTCAGTCAATGCTACAGTCACGCTCCGCTTGTGTAAAACGTTCTAGAACTCCACGCGCACAAGAGAGAAGAAATAAGAAAAGTGGTGAGAGTGATGGGGAACAAGACTCTTGTAAGTGTTATCAGAACTCCAGGCAAGTCACATTACAACGCATTATATTTACCAGCTCATTGCCCTCCATTTCTCTTATTATGCAGGGGGTTTGTTAGTATTATTGGACATCTATACTTAAGGAATAGGGAAATGTCAGGCGTTTTATACAAGCTGTACACTGTTTAGTGTTACATTTCGCTGTAGCAAAAAAAAAAAAAAAAAAAAAAAAAGTAATGCCAATAACTGGTAGATGTAACTGCTTAAATAAATTTTGTAAATACAATATGTAAGAAACATGCTTATAATGTTTTGTAACATACCTTAAAAAAAGTCCTAGTAGTAACCGCGATGCTTCGATTTTTGCATTTTGCGCCAAATTTGTGCATTTACTGTAAGTTGAAGCATTAAAGTAGAAAGAGAGGGCAATATAATCCACACTCCAGTTGGTAACTACTTAATCGCAAAACCTTTACTATTGAAATTTCTAAAATATGTTTGGGTAGAAACAAAAAAAAATTAGAACGAGTACGTGACTTACCGTTCAGGTAAATTTGCCACTTCTTCAGAATAGAGACAGAAAAGATATACCAGCTATCAGAATCTTGGCGGATCCTAGCAGAAGTTTAGCTTCTTGGTTACCATTGACCTCGTATTTCTCTTCATAGTTAATCACATTTTTCAATCTCGCTGTACGTGTCGCTTTCTTCGAAATGTATACGAAAACTGTCCAATACGCTCTCAAATAATATATTTTTCCACCAATAGAAATCTTTTTGCTTTTTGTTCATATTTACAGACACGCCGCAATTTTGGGGAGTAGCTTTATTGCATTGTCAAACAACTCGTCAACATTACGATATGTTTTCGATACATAATTGATCTTATGTTTATTTGCAAACATATTAGTTAAATCGCGTTCATGTCACAATGGCAAGGAGGAAAACAAAGAACATTGTATCTGTTTAATTCAGCAATTGCGTCAGTTTAAATTCGTCTGAATCCCCTATATGTTTTTTTTTTTATTTTTTTATTTGCTTTAATACAAAATCGCATAATGTTTATAGCGAACTTAAAAATGGAATTTCCTTGATTGCAAATGAGTTTACCAATATGATACAGAGATGTCACTTTCTTTCCATATTTTAAACTTCGCTTTAGAGGTTACAAATAAAAGGAGCACAACTGCGGCCAAATTAGGTCTATTGCGCCTACCTAAACTCTGGAGGGGCTGAGATGAGAGAACATGAAGAGTGGCCATTTCTGGTGGTCGTATGTGCCGAGTAACTTCTTCAATAGCATCAATAATATACATTTCAGGCTATCCACTTCAATAGCACTAACGAAAACCAACACATTTTTTTCAACTTTGATCTTCTAAAATTGCTCTTTTAAATTGTGGATATTTAAGTAGTAACGATTTCCAGATAATTGTTAAAAACACGTTCTGATTTTAGCTTACCTTAATTTTGATGCTAACAATTTTATTAAATAGTTGGTAGTAATGGTTAGTGATTCTTATCGCTTTCGATTGTCCACTCGATGAGTATATCGTGATCCGACAGTTTATTTGATTTTCAACTAATAAAGTAATGGGAATCCTGCCAAAATACACATACTAAATTTAAGTGCATTTAATGTAACCTTATAATCCGAGAGAACCACGTCTCACCTGCAAATTCACTGGGGTAAGTATCGTTTCCTGAAGGACAATATTATATCTATGAACTACTTAACACTATCGAATTCTACTGAGAATGTATAATATAGTGCGATCCATATAAAGCTGAACCATTTCAATAGGTCATAACTTCTGAACCAATAATAGGACACACGTGCAACTTTGGGACAATATAATACACAATTGAGAGATTACATTACATTACTTACATCTCAGAGAAAATGTTCGAAGTGTCCTCCTGCAACATCTATGGATCGTTGGTCCCATTTTCTTTGATACGACTGTAGACACTGAAGTTTATATGGGTATCTTCAATACATTTTGTGGAGCAGCTGGATGATAACGAATTGAGAGAAGGTTATTTCCAGCAAGATGGAGCATCGTGCCATACATTGACACCATGGAACTTGTAACCAGTTTCTTTTATAATCGAATAATCTCAAAAGGTCTGTGGTCCCTCAGATCTCCTGACCTAACCTCACCGGATTTCTTCTTGTGGATGTATCTAAAACAAGCGTATAAGAATAGGCCAGGAAGGAATCCATTCGAACCGAAATAAGTAACATTGGCGAGGATACTCTCCGTAAAACTTCGGAGAATATGGTGAGACGAGTGCAAAAATGTATAGATGCTGGTGGAGGACACCATAGTAAATAGTGTAATGTAATCTCCTAATTGTGTATTATATTCTCCCAAAGTTGCACATGTGTCCTATTGATTCAAAAGTTATGGCCTATTGAAATGGTTCAGATTTATTTGTGTCGCACTATATTATTAAGAGAGTTTAGTTCAGCAGCATTGTCATGTCTCATTACTTCCTAGTTTCCAATTTAATGTGCTGGTTGGGATATTTTAATATTGCACTTATATCAAATTTAAATATGTTTTTAAAAAGCTGTAAATTAGTCATTCATTTTATAAATTCATAGATGATTTCCCTGTAGAAGTCTGGGCAGGATGCAGAAGAGGAAGTTAGAGTGTATAATATTTTCAACGAAAAAATGTTAAACATCAAATTATATAAAAATTTTGCATCTATTCAAGGGAGTTACAGCCATTGATCAGCTAACTCGTATAAGATGAAGTAATATATTTTTCGGATCGATATAGTGTTTTGACCAATTTAAGTAAAACTAGATTGGAGAAAATTTTAATGTTTTTTATATAGGGTCGTATCCTACCATTAAGTTCTTTGTATTCCTACTTATAAGATTCCTGCCCAACAAAACAGGCAAGAAAAAACTGTAGAGTGTAAACTGAAAATAAAACTAGGTATTCAAGATATAAATAGCCAGCTTAAAAACGTATTAAATAATAGAGTAGTGAACAACCACAAGATTCCTGACGTTGGATGTAATCAAGATGTAACACCACGTAGGTACAGATAAGATTACATAGAGTTATTATTGTATATAGCAGGAGAGAAACGCCTTGCTGTTAATGTGGTGAAATAAGCAATTTAGGGAGCAATATTAATGAGATGTCTTCTTCACTCCAAGGTTTGGGCATATCGCCCGTTCCGGCTTCATAGATCTCTCCAGCGTTTCCTGGGTCGTCCTCTGTCTCTTCTTCCTTTTGGATTATAGTTTAGTACTGCATTTGGATATATTCCATCCTCCATTCTTAATATATGTTCATGCCATTGTTGCCTTCGTTCTGATATTTTGTCATGTATTGGTTCGATTTCTAATTCCTTTCTAATATCCTCATTTCTTATTTTGTCCAATGTTGTACAACCTTTAACACTTCTTAAAAATTTCATTTCTGCAGTCTGTATTTTATTTAAATCCTTTTGTGTTGGCACCCAAGTTCGCTTCCATATAGTAAAGTTGGAATAGCCATTAGCTTATACATTTTGAGATGTAATCTCAATAACAAGGAAAGGACAGTGGTGAGTTAATAACTTCACTGCACAATAATGCTTTACAAATGTCTATAAAATGACTATTATTATAACCTATAGTCTCAAAGTAATACCTATTCGAGAAAGTCAACAAACATAAGAAAATTGAAAATGAAATTTAATCCATTTATACTTGTATTCTAAAAATAAAGCGTATTTAATGAAATTAATGGTTACACAAGAATATAATTATACAGGCATTCAAATACTAGAAATAAATTGTAAGCGCTTTTATAAATTGAGACCGTTATTTTAATTCAAATCCCCTGAACATTTGAATATTTCAATATTATTTTAAATTTATTAAGAAAAGAATTCAACAGAAATTGTTAAAAAGTTTAGTAGAAAGTGAACGAAGCTAAGAAACAATTGAAGGTACAATGGATAGTAAAATAAAGAAAATGAATAATGTTATTGTGTTTAACGACGATAATCTTTTTATTTAACTTCGCTATTTGTACCACTATCGTTGGGTTAGGGGATTGTTGTTTCTCTATCCCTTTTGAGGCGTGCCTGAGGAACCGAAGCTTTGGGTCCGATAAAGAACCAGCATAGGTGATCTGATGTGAAGGCGAAGGAGGTAGATGATATATATTTAAGGCGAGATGAATGATAGGAAAGATGATGATGATGGAGCAATTGGTGGAATGCTGACGGGGTAACCGTAGTATCCGGATAAAACATGTCCCAGCGCCATGTTTTAACGACGATAATATAAATCTAAAATAATGAAGAAATGTTATTTGCTTGTTAAGTTGTTTAAATGTGAGTTAAATGAGAAAAAAAAAGTAACTTGCCTAATATGATGTGGTTACGTTGGCCACTGAAGATGATGTGATAGCAACGGTCAAATTCATAAACATAGATTAGCCAGAAGTAGCTACTTAGTATCAAACTGCATAAGGAGTAAGACGTAAACGAAACGAAACGTTGAGAGGAAGGACGCAAAGTTGATGTAAAAAGTATTGTTTAGCAGAAATTCTAGAACTCTTATTGAGAAATTTCGAGTATTGAACTGAATAATGTAATGCTTGTAATAAAAGATTTAGGCGTGTAATGTAAATACGTCACAACAGAATAGAAGTATGAAGCATTTTGATATTAAAGAGAATTAAATTTATTTCTTCTTGAGCACCAATTTAGTTCCTACAGATTACCGTCCGAGCCCATCCTGGAGATAAGTTACAGTCCGATTTTTAAAAGAAGATACGTGAAGGTCATCAAGCAAGGGACGCGAAGGGTAAGGTCGTTGCTATGGTAACGTAAACAGTGGTTGCCAGATTGCTTACACTGGTGAATCACATACTCCTGAGGTCAGTTATCGCTAGCTGTATGCGGGAAACAGAGTTTGCTTGAGTATTCAGTTGCGCTGTGTATTGTTAGCCTACTTTGTTAAACTACAATTAAAATACGTTGTTATGGAAGCAAGACGTGGTAGCGGTAGGATTAGAGGTGGACCGAGGAATCATGGCCCAAAGCAAAGATCAGCTTACGTCGGGGTGTTAGATTGCATAGCCAGGCTAGAGAATTTGCCTGTTCTCTTAGAGAATTCTTCCAAGAGGAAGACGAGACTTTGCTCCTTATCAATGAACAGCTCATGCCTTTTGTCCAAAGGCGACAGTCCCACATCAGTAGATATGCTTGTCCGTAAAAGAAAAAGAAGCCCGCCTCGATAGCGTGGTAGTAGCATGTCTGCGTCACGTTCAAGAGGTCCCGAGTTCGAATCTCGGTCAGGGTGAGTTATCTGGATAAGGTTTTTTCCGGGGTTTTCCCTTATCCTGAAATACGAATGTCGGGTAACTCTAAGCTCAATGGACCCTGGGCTCAATTGGGCATCATATCATCCATTCCATTCATCGTCCGATATGACTTAACGATGGAGGACGTAAATTGCACACACACACACACACACACACACACACACACACACACACACACACACACACACACACACACACACACACACACACACAAAAAACGTAAAAGAATCTCTGTGGGTCAAAATTCCGATATATCGGCGGCATTGATATGAACAGGCAATTGGCAAATTCGTTAATAATAGTATACTGTGATACTAATGTGGCAAACACGAGGAAAGGTTTAAAAAGTCGAGCCGCTTGCACCGAAGTTTTTCAATTCTCCAGATTCCATTATGTGCTTACCACATGTGTGTTTTACATGATTTTATGCACTATGTGCATTTATATCAATCTGAATTTTATTAGTTAAGATATCTGAAATATTAGCAAATATAATTGATGATAAATGTTAGATTTTAGAAGGTGCATCGCCTATATGTGTTTCTATGGAGAAATACTTATCGCACTACGGCTGGAATGTCAAGTTAAAATGCATAGCAACGGTAAGTATGAAATATTAGCTTCATATTGCAGAAATCATTTAAAAGAACTCACATATGAAGACTCTTCAACGGAGTGAATGTGTGAACAACTTATTTCTGTTTTTAAAGTAGGCTAATACAGATTAACTGTGCATATTTTTGCTGAGGTGAGATAACTCGAACCCTTGTTTATATTTCGAGTGTTGAGAGGATAAAGAAAGGGGTTCTGCTGCGCAACATTGCAAGCACCCACGTGGAGACACAGATGACCTTCACGTAATCTTCCTTTAAAAATCAGACTGTAAGATTCTCATGCATCTCATCTGAGCTAAGTCCTTCACGACCTGGAACTTCAACTCCATTCCAAAGAACAGGACACAACAACATCATCTGGCAGGGAACAGCAGCTTCCCTCCCCAAGATCCTGTTCTATATGGCTTCCCAACCTGGGGCTTCGAGATAATCCACGCGATCATCTCATCTCATCACCTTATGGAACTCTATTCCAAAATAAAGAAGAAGAAAGTATAAATTTTATATAAACTTTTACATTTTGTTCATGAAATAGTATTAATAAATCCTATCCAAGGTTACACGTTCCATGAAATAAATTCCTAACTTCGTGAAAATATTAATGATAAACGCGTTAATAGGTCTAAGTATATGAAAGGGTAAAGCCAGACTGAAAAATTCAATGCCATAGCCGCGATTTGAACCACGGATCTTCTGGTTTCCGTCCAGCCGCTCTAACCATTTGAGCTACTATGGCCAACGTGCCGACATGTCAAATTCTCCAACTGACTCGCGTTTCTCCCGGTAAACCACTTAGGAGCTCTCATAAACACATGAGACAACTACCTTAATAGCGACTTACTATGCTGTAAGTACTTTAAGGCTCCGGCTTTATAGTTCGGACCACTATTAGGTACAATTAATGGAAATTAATTGTTCTTTCACACTAGCCGTGGTTCAAATCCCGGCTATGGCATTGAATTTTTCAGTCTGGCTCTACCCGTTCATAGTGCGTCCTACACACGGCTAGTATGAAAGAATAATTAAGTTCTAAGTATATTTTATTTTGAGGTTATGTCATAAAGAGCCGGAGTCCGTTTATCAGCTAGCCTTTAAATCTCATTCATAGGCTTTTTGATTTAGCTTATCACGGATTCAAATGATTTATAATCTTTAAATTTATTTTAGAAAAAGCGATGATAATGGCGAAGAAAAAACGTTATTCCATACAGTAATAGATGATGTTTAAGTTTTAACGGTTTACCATATCCCCATACATTTTTGTTTCCTAGGTTTGTGATAGAAGGAGGCTGCACTAGTATGATCAAGAAATAGCTTATCTAAAGTGGAGCCACGTTATGATTCATGGTCTTTTATCAGTTTAAGGATATTCGCTGATTAGAAGACAACCACTTATTCGATCCGGAGCCTTGTTAAAATATTCTCCCATGTATTCCTATATTAACAGAAGTTTTATGATGCACTTAGCTTTGTGTGGGCTGTACAGAAAATAACTGAGACAGCTCATTTACACATAATTTTATAGCTACTCTACAGGCTCACGAAGTTTATGAAAGAAATAACAGTTCTAAAAAAAACACTAACATTGTCAAATTTAGCAGTAGACAGAGAAGGTGTTCCATTCCACCCAAAAAATGTGTACCTAAATTTAACTAGATATACACGTCGTGAGATCCCTTGAACAAAAACAGATATTTAAAAAAAAAAATTGTTCCATATGTATTTACGCATGCTTGTGAGCAAAATTTAAAAATGAAAAATAAGTTAAACACCATCGAATGGGATGGCTCAGGCGGTTTCGTCTGTAGCCCACATTCCGGAGGTTCGGTTCGATTCCCGTGGCTGACCTAACTGGCCCATGGGTTTTTTCGGGGATTTTCCCGGTCCCTCATCCGAGTGCTGGGCACGATAAATACATCCCCCAAACTTCCTGTCCCTCGATTTCATCTCCAGCATCATTTCAAATCATCTCTCATCTGGTGGTCTCTTTCAGGGTAGAAGTGTCGGCGGGAGTCTCGGCGTTGCATGGCAGGATGCGGATGAGTTATTGGTTTCTCGGGCCTGCCTTTGCACTGTCGTGGCTCCATGGGGCGGCTGTCCTTTATTAAAAACACTACTAATACTCGCATCACCGAACAAAAGACTGTTTGCAGTAAATTAAATGCGAGATGGCCTGAGTGTAGGAAACTAATTAGTTCAGAGAAACGTAACTACTTAATTTGATGATCAAGCTGTATAGATCTGTGCTCCTTAAGCCGACTGATTTCCATTTTATGACCGATTTCCAACAGGAGCTGAACTGAAATCCAACATCACAATTAAAAGTGCTCCTCTTGGAGGAAATGGCCAAAGCCTCCTTAACTCTCCGCTCCCAATAACTGTTGCGTTTGGCCAAGTTGGTCGTCTCTCGAAAATCTTTGTTGATTTTGTGTTATATGTATTTAGTGTTTGTAACATTTTATATAAACATCGTGATGATGGGAGAAAATGAAATGTGTAGTGTTTAACGGCACCTCAGGCGGTGACACTGGTGGTACATTAGATGACGATGGAGCATCGGTGGAATGAGATGGCGGGGGAAACCGGAGGTCCCGGAGAAAACCCGCCCCAGCGCCGTGTTGTCCACCACGAATTTCACTTTGAGGTCGCCTGGGATCGAACCCGGGCTGCCTTGGTGAGAGCCAAGCGGTCTAACCACTGAGCAATGGCGCGGCCATGATGATGGGAGAGATGTACTCTCCCGAAACCTCGATTTCTAATCGTCTTTTCACCTGGCTTGTTTCCCGAGAATATTTTGAATACCATGATATAGTGTTCGACGACGTTACGAGCCGTCTGTCATGTTAGCAAATAACGAGCATAACACAAGGGGCGTCCAGAAAGTAAGTTCTGTTTCAATTTATCTCCGCTGCAGTGTTGCAATCGCAGTTTTGTAACATGCGCAGTAGACGCTCTGTATCAAGTAGAAGAAACGTGCGCCATTGTGAGATCGCTGTCAGCCACGTACGCTTTGTTGGGCTTGTTTACAATGTCGCTGTTGATTGATAATCCCGCCGCTTGTGAAAGCAGATGTTTATTGCGAGACACTTAGGAAATTGCGCCGCGCAATACAGAATAAGCGCCGAGGAATGTTGTCAAAATGTGTTGTGTTTCTTTACGATAACGCACGAACACATGCTGTCCATGTGGTGAAAAACATCCTACAGGGATTTTACTGGTACGTGTTTGACCCCCCCCCCCCCCCCGTACAGCCCTGACCTCGCTCCTAGCGACTTTCATCTGTTTTTGCATCTCAAATCTTTCCTTGGCAGTCAACACTTCAACAACGACGAACTGCTGAAAGAAAATGTTTCGGTTGAAGACATAGGCGGCAAACTTCTATGAAGGAGGTATACAAAAACTTGTGCCTCACTATGACAAATGCCTGCAAAATTTCGGCAGTTATGTGGAAAAATAGTTTAAGAGTTGTAGAATTTTGTGCAATAAATAATTTTTCTGTATCTGTACACAATTTAATTTTATTATCAAACAGAACTTACTTTCTGGACGTACCTCGTATCAGATAGCGCCACAGAACACTTTCACACGTATCACATTAACCATAGAGTCCCTTTATTTTACAGACTCAGAAAGATTATTCCCATTATTGTATTATGTGATTCGTGCCAAAAATATTCCGACGTTAGCACGTACGCAACGGAAACACTTTCAAATGTAAACAGTCGATAAGTTGTGTTAAATACTGATAAGTGCCCTGCGTTAAGCTTTAGATAAATAAGATGGTAAACAAGTCACAGCCAGAAGAACAGTCCTTACCAGATTAATAAGGGTCATATCAAACTCATTTAATTAAATGCTTTGCAAGAGTTCTTGTCTACGCATATTGCAAGTACACCTATAACATTTTCCGAAAGAAAAATATACTATAATCACATAACTTTCTCTACCCATTAAACATTCGCAGGCAATCTTATATATTTTAGCATTAGGGAATGCTGGTTAATCTAAGTTACACTATTCAGGATGCACTTATGTGTACATATACCTATTTGTAATTGTAATTTGTAATTTACGTCCTTTAACTCTTTAAGTCATATCGGACGATGAAGCCCGCCTCGGTAGCGTGGTGGTAGTGTCTGCCTCACGTTCAAGAGGTCCCGAGTTCGGATCTCGGTCAGGGTGAGTTACCTGGATAAGTTTTTTCCGGGTTTTTCCCTTATCCTGAAAGATGAATGTCGGGTAACTCTAAGCTCTATGGACCCTGGGCTCATTTGAGCATCATTTCACCCATTCCATTCATCGTCCGATATGACTTAACGTTGGAGGACGTAAATTACAAACAAACAAATAAATAAATAAATAAATAAATAAATAAATAAATAAATAAATAAATAAATAAATAAATAAATAAATAAATAAATAAATAAATAAATAAATAAATAAATAAATAAATAAATAAATAAATAAACAAATAAACAAATAAACAAATAAATAAATAAATAAATAAATAAATAAATAAATAAATAAATAAATAAATAAATAAATAAATAAATAAATAAATAAATAAATAAATAAATAAATAAATAAATAAATAAATAAATAAATAAATAAATAAATAAATAAATAAATAAATAAATAAATAAATAAATAAATAAATAAATAAATAAATAAATAAATAAATAAATAAATAAATAAATAAATAAATAAATAAATAAATAAATAAATAAATAAATAAATAAATAAATAAATAAATAAATAAATAAATAAATAAATAAATAAATAAATAATAAAAAAATAAAAAAATTGGACGATGAATGAATTGGATGAAATTATGCCCAAATAAGCCTAGGGTCCATAGAGCTTAGAGTTACCCGACATTAGTCTTTCAGGATAAGGGGAAACCCCGGAAAAGCCTTATTCAGGTAACTCACCCTGAACGAGATTCGAACTCGGGACCTTTTGAACGTGAGGCAGACACGCTACCACCACTCTACCGGGGTGGGCGCCTGTATGTATAGAAATGATTTTAAAATAAGGAATAATTGTCCACTTTTTACAGCACCTGGGAAAAAGGTTTCAGATGTTTCTTAGAAGTACAAAGGAATAAATACACAGAGTAAACGAACTCTTGTGAAGAAAAGAAAATCGGATGTTATTTTCACACCACTTTCTCTATTTCTTCTTTCATTTCATCACTTTTACACACCACTTTTTTTCTATTTATGTTTGTCTCTCTTCCACCAACTGTACTTATAGAAGTTTTTTATGTCTATTATTCATAATATTCATACAATTCTGTATATTCATATTAATCAAATTCAAATTTGAATTTAAGAGTTCCAATGTTATACATGTTGGGCTGTTCTTGAACTTGGGAAACTCCTCTCCCTTTCAACTGTGACAGCCCTCTTCAGTACATTTATACATTTACATTTTGCGGTTAGATGTCCCTAGCATTATGTCCATCTTTGCTATTATTCTTCATTAATAGTCTTAATTCTTTATTTCTAATTGCTCTATATTTCGTTATTCTTTATCTTCCCATATCTCCCCTATCTTAATTAGTTTTCTTTCCCTGCTTCTATCCTTTACCTACCACTTGCTATTTTCATTACTATAACTTGCAGTTTTCTCCTTTCCTCTATCCCAATCTTGCCTTCTTCACGAACGTGTCCTTACTGCCTTTTCACATATGCAAACCCTATACCTCTTCCTCTATATGCAGAGTTCATAACCAATTTGCTCTTCTCGTTGCACTACTGCACATAAATGAACATAAATAAAATAGATATACTCGTATTACTATTCCGGTTAGACACAAGGAAGTTGAAGCGATTGTCAAATTCCATAGTCGTTCTGTAACAATGCGAGAAACAACGAATGATGACCGCATTTTTTTACTCACAAACTATTTTTATAGAACATTTTCCTTTTATTTTTAGTTGACACAATCTTTCCTTAAGCATTTACACATTTCTTACAGCAGGCAAAGCGATTGCCAGTTTCTTAACAACTGAATTGCTATGTAATAGCTTTTTAAGTTCAAAGCTCTGTTGTATGATCACAGGGAAAAACACATAGCAACTTCCCATTAAAAAAACTTGAAAATTGAAAGCAATTACAAAGAATATCTCGAAAATGATTAATGCTACAGATATTTATTTGAAATATGTTTATGCAACCTTCGCTGCAGTGTTGAAATTCCCCTTCGATTCTAATCTATCCCTAATATTACTTTCTCTATTCGTTTCAATTTCAGTTTTTTTTTTAAATATTCTTTTAATGTATTACAGAATTCAAATCAAAAATGCATCATTTGTTTGTGTTAGCTCACGATCAATTAATTATTGGTTAGAAATGATCTGAAACTAAGCAATATGGAATTGGTGACATACTTAATACGAAAAACAATACACAACCGTTTGTTAGTTAATTTCCTATTTCTTATTACAATATCTAGCATATACAACTTCATACATATATAATATAATTAATATACCATAAATGCAATATCTTACATACTACTTATTTTGGAGTTGCATATTTCCATGTCCCATTATAATTAACCCAGGTTGTGTATATAATGGAGCATTTTAAAACTTTGGATCCGTGTTTTTGTTTCCCTTTATAGCTTATGATATTTTTCTAGTTGTTCTCATTAGTCTTCCCTGTTTTCCAAAGCCATTTTTGTCTTACCTTGCCAATAAATTTTTCCCAGTTTTATTATATTTTCCTCTGATTTTAGATTCAAGATTCTTTTGCCAAGTACTATCTTCTTTTTCACACATTGGACATCTACCCATAATATATCCATTCCTTACACCCCTTAAGTATATTACTCCTTTTCTAAACCATACCAAACCGTCTCTTCCTACTTTATCACAGATGTCAATATATTTTTCTCTACCCCAATCATTCTTCAATGTTTTATATAATTTCGCAAAACTTTTATTGTTAAAATTAGCCCATAATTCTTGTTTTCAATATCTTCAATTCTCGTTTTTACTTCTTTCCAGAATCCCTTTACTATTCTTCCACTATCTAACCAAAATGAATCCATGCCTATTTCCTGTAAAATCTTTTGAATTTTATATATCCAAGTCTCTCTCCCCTTTATCCTTGCACAACCGTTTGTCTTTCGCTATGACATTAAATGTAGAGGTTCTCTCTCTCTCTCTGTCCTCTCTCCACTTTTCCCTTCCCAATCTATGTCTCCTCCACTCTATCTTCCACTCTCTCACTTCATTACCCTCAATATTCAGTCTTGTTTCAAACTGCAGAAATTTTTGGAAAACAAGAAATTCGACATATTTATTATTAAGCTGGCAGTGTTTAGAGACCATAGTTTATCATTAAGGTGAAGTACTTGTTTCTGTTCTCCAAACCCTCTCCATACGAAGCAATGAACTATAGCAATATTTCATTTTCCAGCTTTATATTTTAAAACTGGTAATGGAATCAAATCCAGAATGAAGATCTTTGGATATCCAAAAATATTTATTATTTATATTATTACTACTATTACTCTCTTCATATTGTTGATGTTACTGTGAATTTTCGTGCACGTTGCATATTTAAAGTAATACATAAATCTTCATGTATAATTAAATTTGCTGAATGATAGCTTGTTAAAGGTAATTAAGAGGAAATCCAATTTCATGCATGGTTTGTTGCACAAATATAATTACGTTTTGGAAGGAATACGAAGGATTCACTGCGTAGAAAAGTAAACGGATGAAAGAAAACGACTTGAATTGTTATTTTTACTTTTCAGATCCGGTTACCGAAATTATTATGCAATCTCGAACCTGTTCTACATGAGCTATTAACGTGGTGATGAATGAAGTATCTTTAGCTACATTTTATGAAGTGGACTATAATTTTAAAACAGTGAATAGAAATCAGTAATTTCCTTTGGTGTGAGAAAACAAAATGAATTAAATGTAATGGCGCAAGTGTCGATTGTGTCATTGAAATCTGTCTCGAATTTCAAACTATTCAAGACTAAGCTTCATATTTAAACAACTTTGTGTACTACTTTGTCGATAAATACATGGACTTCGTTGCAGAAATGGAAATGCTTTTTTGAATTCAGGGAACATCTAAACCTATTTCGCTGAAGTCTCAATATGATTTTTTGGGTGTAATATAATAGTACCTCTCATTTCTGTAAGTACATCGTAGATAAAGTAAAAATTGTTCAAAATTGCGCTCTCCTGCCTCACTACAAATTGTGGAATCATGGATTCCACACAAATGTTCAGAGAGGCTGCAGAGTCAACTGCTGAAAGAATCTGAGAAGTCTACCCTATATTGGGAGCTTCGAACACCAGACTCTTCTATAAATGACAGAAGGGTGAGATTGGGCGAACGAGCAGGCCATATAATGGACCCACAGCAGCCAATCCACCTACAATGAACCTGTGCACCAAATGTTAGATGGTTATCCAGAACATCGCTCCACGTAAGGACAAGTAGCACCTCATGCATTCTACCACAAACCTAGTGCTCATTTGTAGATTCGGACAGCTCAGACTTCAGTGAAAATAACGATGTAGGCGTTGCATCTTAATGCCACGGTGCCGTTATCGATTAATTAAATATCCATTTGAAGCATGATTATCATTACACCATTACAACTGTATTTTTTGTTCTTTTTCTAGTTTTTGGTTTTGCCTTACAATAATTAGTTTCGTCCTATTAGTCATTAAACAAATTAGCCTGCCTCGGTAGCGTAGATGGTAGCATGTCTGCCTCACGTTCAAGAGCTCCCGAGTTCGAATCTCGGTCAGGGTGACACTGTTAATGATAAAATTGAAATTATTTTCCAATTAAGAAGATGTGTTGATCGAATAAAAGCTGCTTTATCTGGATAAGGTTTTTTGCGGTGTTTTCCCTTATCCTAAAAGACGGATGTCGGGTAACTCTAAGCTCCATGGACCCTGTGCTCATTCGAGCATCATTTCACCCATTTCAATTATTAGTCTCTACAATGAACCCTAGACATTCGAGTATGCATTTGGCTATATTCGCTGTATTTCGTTTAGATAAAGAAATATGCTAAGAGCACCGACACTTGTAGCCGATGTTGTTAGGGTACTCATGAACGGGAGGTCTGCTGTATAAATATTGCCAGGATCTTCCTCGTTGATTGAGGTTTTTCCAGGTTTTCCTCAGTCCTCACTTTGGGATTTTTGTATGGTAGATTACACACGTTCACATTCATTTATAATTTAGGTTCTGGGGACCAAAGGGAAAATTGCAACTCCTAAATGAGAAGTTGGAATTTTTTTCTGAATTTGATCCTTCCTTTGATGTTTTAAAACGTTTTCTTTTAATTTTGTTTGTCCTTTGTTTTCGCACACAAAGTCAACACGCTTTTAATGCATATATTATAGTTTTAAAAACTTATCGAACTTTTTTCATAATTGATTAGTGTGTGATTAATTGAACAGCATCACTTAAAGTATAGAAAATTATACGTCTGTTCATTAGTGTAACTAAATACCTTTCAATTAAGTATACTGGACTCAAATATTTCTCTAAAAACATCTACCTGAAAGTTAATATTACATCCTGCAATCTGCATTAATGTTCATTCCCACCAACAACGTATTTTATGATTTGCTCCGTAACTGTATTATCTTAATTATGTAAAGTACAGACGTTCTTAACTTTAACACCACAAATCTAGGTAGCGAGATTACTCTCCCTCTCTCTCTCTCTCTCTCTCTCTCTCTCTCTCTCTCTCTCTCTCTCTCTCTCTCTCTCTCTCTCTCTCTCTCTCTCTCTCTCTCTCTCTCTCTCTCTCTCTCTCTCTCTCTGAGTTTAATATAATGTCATATAAAACTGTCGCTAATGACCTCTGCAGTTGAGCGCCTTTATACTCATCATAATCATCATCATCATCATCATCATCATCATCATCATCATCATCATATAAAACTGTTTTCTAAATATTAATCCGAGAGTTGATCCCAACCAAAAATTTATGGACGTTTCATAGAAAATTAAGAGATTTCTTGGAATAGTTTCTAAGCCATTGGTCAGAAGCAATTCCGATTAAAAAGAGAACATATGGTAACGATGACGATACAGAACTTCGAAGCTTGACCACAACAATTACAAGGACAACACAATTATCGTTGGAAATTCTACAGCGTTCATCTTATGCTGCCTCGTAGGACGGAAATTCCTCTTTCGTCAGTACATAAAATGTGTTTTTCTAGACGTTGTTCAATTTTGCATGCTCAAACATATAACTTCATGCTTGGAGAGTATCTACATGCAGAATTAAATATTTTGTTTGTTAACGTTTTTAATTACCACGATCATATTGGCACCGACCGTGAGCTAGAATTCTTGCAGGTATTCTTTTATATGTTAGTAAATCCACACTTAAAAACCATGGGTTTGGGCAGGGTCTGAAGTCATGACTTTGGGATTAGTAGGCCAGCCTCTAACAAACTGAGCTACTTACGAGTAGATCGACATATACATGGAGGAATATCCAGTTAACATACCTAAGCAAATGCTAGGTTAGGTTCCTACTTTGTTTAACTGCCCTCTTATACCAGCAAGTGCTGGTTCCTCTTAACCATTATGCTCATAAGCGGCGGATTGAGGAACGAAATCTCTGGATCAGTGAAAGAGAAAATCCAGGACGGGTGATCAGCCCGACGATAAGAGTGAGAGAAGTGGATAACAGAATGAGGGCGAGATGAAATGACAGGAAAGACGATGATAGAGCAATGGCTGGAAACCGGAGGATCCGGAGAAAACCCACCCCAGCGCTGTGTTGTCCACCACTAATCTCACTTTGCTTTTCCCTGGGATCGAACCGTGGCCGTCTTGGTAGGATCCAAGTGGTCCAACCGCTCAGCCACGACGCGGTCTGGTTAGTTTCACGAGGATTAAATCATTCTATAAGTAGGCACTGTCTATGCTTCTGAATCCATTTTAAAAAAATGTGTATATGGCGTTTTTGACAGGCATTCTAAAGGTCTCATATCCAGTTGTCATGCCGGAGTATTCTGAACATTTTTTCTTTCTTTTTCCAGATTTCACTTCTTTTCTGCGTAAACACAGAGTGGAATATTTCCTTACCATTACCCATATTTTCTGCCTATTTCTCGATTTTAACTCACTTATCTCACTTTAACTCTCAAAGGAGAATTATTTGCAAGAAAAGGTTGCTAGACAATTACATATAATAAACATTAAAAATTATAAATTATAATATACCTATATAAACTTGGCCTAATTTTTACTTCCTTGACAGATTACGAATAAAATTGGTTGCTTAGATGAGGAACTGATATTTGAAGCAAATTCCAAAATTACAGAGCCTGTTGGTCATTTTAAAGATGGGATTAGTTTTAATTATACACTATCTTTAGAGATATTCGCTGCTATCTGTGGGTAGCCCACGAGGGCATATTTCCTGTCTGTCTCTTCCACATAGCGGCATCATCGCTGATTATGGATTGAAGGTACTCTTGTGCCTTCTTATTTCATATGCACTTAAGTGTAAACATACGTTGAATTTTCTGTCTATAGCCTGTGAAGTTTTCTGAAGTATGTATCATTTTGTACAATTGAGAAATTATAAAGAGAAACAAATCTATCAGCTTGTCAAAGTACCCAATTTATACCAAAAAATCGTTGGTTAGCTGTTTTCAAAACATTCTGTGTTGCAAGTTTTCAATTTTTCAAATATGAGAGCTCATCTGATAGACGTGACTTTAACGTTTTCGGGTACTTTTTCCTCTCCTTTCTTTGGATCGCAAAATCTTGCTACATATGGATGTATTTTTAGGTATATTCTAACAGAGAAATTATTAGTCTTTAAAATCATTCCTAGGCAAAAATATACAGTGGGTAAAAAGTTATATTTCACATGCATACTATTATATATCAGTGTGAAGTGATACAGAAAGACGTGTGCGTGTATTTTTTGTTTTGTTGTTGTAATTTACCTCCTGCAACGTTAAGTCATATCGGACGTTCAATGGAATGGGTGAAATGATGCTCAAATGAGCCCCCAGGGTCCATAGAGCTTAAGTCGTCTTTCAGGATAAGGGAAAAATCTTGAGAAAATCTTATCCAGGTAACTCATCCTGACCGAGATTCGAACTCGGAAGCTCTTGAACGTGAGGCAGACACGCTACCCTCTACCCTACCGAGGCGGACTGCGTGTATGCTTGTGTACTTATGTGTCATATTAGGACTGTTTTACTTTTTTAACTTCAAACACTTCTTAAATTCATTTTGTGAAATAAATATTACTCTAGCAGATATTTTTATTACATATTAATTTGGGAATAACAACTTAAATTCATAACAATGTAATAATGACAAGCGTTTGAAGCGTTTAACCGTCACCTTATAAACTTAATTGTTGTGGAAAAGATGAAGTAAAGTATTATAAGAAAACAGCATTACGATTATTCTAAATATTCTAAAATATTGTGCTATAGTTTAAAGAGTTAGAGGATTACAAACTGTTATATTACAAATATTGTTAATGGAATCAAATGACGCTTTGTAACTGTTATTTCAACACCCTGTATTTAAAATCTATTTAGTTACATATACAGCAAGTTAAAATGTTGTAGTAATATTTAGCTCAAACTATACATAGACTATGGTTCAAAGAGGGAAGGCACTGGTTTGAACTTGCTCCTAACTGTTCAAAAACTATATATAAGTTCCAAACAGATGGGCATACATGCAGCTTACTAGTTAAACGGAAATCATTGTGCACAAAACTTATTACTGGGCACGTGCATTTATACTATAATAAACTTTAAAATATACTATAATTTCGAAGCGTGTGATCTTTTTTAAAATTTAACGTGCATTCTTCCTTGCAGATGTTTTAGTTGTAATTTGCTTTGCAATGTACAATGATTGTGTTCAAATGCTCCGTATTAATTTATGACGTTTATCACTTAACACAAATTTGTGTGCTCAGAAGAATATTTCGACGTCAACAAAAATATTTAAAATGTCAAATTTGGGCAAAATCTGAAATCAGTAATCGTAGGAAAGATTGTTCAGGAAGCATTACTTTTCACCTTTAGTATATTTATCCAAAGAATATACCCCCTTGAATATATTTAACCAGGCCGCGCCGAGGATGAACGGTTAGACAGTTACGAGGGCAGCCCGGTTCGACCCCAGGCGATCACATCTAGGATTTGTGGCAGGGACAAGGTTTCTCCGGGATCCCCAGCTTGCCATGCCATCATTCCACCAGTTGCTTTTCTATCACTCATTTCACTCTCATTCTTCCTTAATTCTCATACCAGGCAATGGAAGGATCACCCATCCTGGGCCTTCTATCTCTTGTTCTTCAATAAGCAACTCCCCAAGCGCTCACTTGTGAGTCCTGGGTATTAAGTCCTCCATATGAGGAGGGTAAAAAGATAAATATGAAGGCTATATTTATCCACTATACCACGATTTCTCTCTAGAGCACTACTTAATTTCCCTACATTCTTTAAAGGATACTTTCAAATTTACTCTGAATTTCATTTAGAAAGTATATAGCGTCTCCATAGAAAAACATTATCTTGTCATTAATGTGTTGAAATATTAGGTTTAGAATTAAAATTTAAAAAATACGTGTATTATGTCAAGAAAAAATAATGAAATACGTAGTAACATTGAAAATATGCAAATGGACGTATTACAAAACTCTCGAACAAGCTCAGGAAAACACAAAGCTTTAAAATGTGATGTCTGCTTATTACAGAATGGTGGTTACTCAAGCGTCAAGCAACATAATGTCAAGGATATTTATGTTTACTCCGATTAAGACTACCGCAAGTTCTGTTAGAAGAAGGATGCTTTATTAAGCACATTAACACCACTAGCAAGTCTGTATCGTACTCTCATGACCATTTTGAGTACATGGATGTGAATTCTCATCTGAAGACAGCAAATTGTCTATAGTCACACGTGAGATCATCCATCACTAATTTTTTGTATACTCTTAGTCATAAATAAAGTTATTGATATATTTAATATGTGTGTAATTTTGATTCCACTCCATCTGTACTACAAATAATGTTTTGCATATGCGGATATTTAGTACTAAACTATCACTGCAGAAGTGACTTTGGAATTCATATCTCAATAACCTGATTCACTTGGCTGAGGGTGGACAAAAGTGACACATGTGCCCTTGATATTGTGTTTATAGGGAACAAATGTAGATATTCAGAACGAGAGTTCCATAAGAGAAATTAAATGAGCAAAATAGTCCTCACCAAAATTAACATTTACCTTTTGTGCCTTGTAAATTGGAAGGCCTCTTTAATCTGATATGTATTTAATTGTTTCAGGCACAAAGTGTATCTTCACGTATAGTACTGCATCTGACATGTACTGATAATTCTGCACACTTAAAAAAAGCACAACTTTTCTTTTTGGAACACAGAGGTAAACTTCGCCCATCCTTTAAGGGATATTTTGCTCTACATTTTAGTAGCTGAGCTGAGCAATGGCAGCTTGCTGTGTCCAAGACATCACGACATGCGATTTCTTTCCTTGCAAATATGGCGAGCTTTTGCGTTGCAGTTTTACTTTAACATGTTTTTTCTGCGACACGTTTTATCGGAGCTATAGAAGACAGCTAAGTAACATTCAATTTTATAAAAACGCAATTAATTCTATTGTTTATCCACCTTGTGTTAATGATGTATAATTTCCAAAACACTAATTGCTGGTAAATTTTAATATAAACTGCATAATTCAGAAATCTTCTCATCTTCATCAAATATAGATATTGTATTAAAGTAAATCAGGGAACCCTGAAGTCGTGCAACTTCAGCAACAAAACTTTCAGTCTGCTAATATGAGATAATGAACCATAATGTTAGGAAATTTAAAATTATTTAACATATCATTATCCACCTAATGTTTCGTTTGATTCACATTTCATTTAAGGAGAAATTATATGATGATTGAGGATGATCCACCAAAGACAACACTTCATTCGAGAATTAGAATTAAAGAAGTCATTTAACATTTCAACAGACACCTTTATGATTTAGTTTCCTGGATCTGTGGCTCTTAGCTTTTCAGAATTACTAATGGCTATGAATATTTAACTAATACATTACAAAGTATAAAATCGACGTAAAGGCTCATTTAAACACATTTTTGTAAACAATATAAATAAATAATATAAAATGTGAATAGAATTTTCCTTAATGGGCGACATGCAATTGAGATGCAAAAGCACAATAAGCGGAATAGGCATTTCAGTGTCATTTAAAAACAATGGACTCCTTAGAGATCAAATAACTTATCAGTATGGAATGGGGACATCTTAACGGACTCCTTAATATGCTAAAACATTATTTGATATTTTTCGCAGCTTTTAATAGAGTAAAAATTGTCTACAGAATTCCCAATAAAAACAAATGAATAACATCAAATGTGAAATAATATAGCATTTTAAGATAGCTTCATAGGTATTTTGCCACAAAAGTGAATAATAATAATAATAATAATAATAATAATAATAATAATAATAATAATAATAATAATAATAATAATAATAATAATAATAATAATAATAATAATGATAATGATAATGATAATGATAATGATGATGATGATGATGATGATGATGATGATGATGATGATGATGATGATGATGATGATGATGATGATGATGATGATGATGATGATGATGATGATAATAATAATAATAATAATAATAATAATAATAATAATAATAATAATAATAATAATAATAGTAATAATAATAATAATTCATGGCGTACAGCCCAACCCGGACCTGTACCTGCCAACCCGACTAACGTCCTCACGCCTTCATACTCTAGGTAGAGGTGCGCGATTATCCAATCGATACGGCGAGGAGATATCAGGATCTCGACACTCCCAGCCGGAAAGTTGATCATATGTTTAAGACTTAAAATCCACAACCTCCAAAAAAGGGATCGAACACGGGCGCATACCGTGGCAGTCAACGCGACTAAAACGCCCTAGCCCACTACACCACGGCGCAGGACGAATCACTACTGCAAAACCCGGAACTTAAAGGTAACTTACTCGTCGTTATTAAGGTATTATAGGAGATTTTCCTAGTGGTTTACCCGAAAAAAAATGCGAATCAGTTGGAAAATTTAATATCGTGCTGGCACGATGTCATGATATATCAGAGGTAAGAGCAGCTAGATGGAGACCGGGAGATCCAAAGTTCAAATTCCAGTTGTAATATTGAATTTGTTTTCAGTTTGACACCACTTTTCCAACACATAATTGCAATATCATTTATGAAAACCAACTTTCAAAATTGAAGGCCTGTTATAAAGCCCTAAAAGCAGATTTACATGCATTGGAGTTGCAGTATAGAGTACCTGTATTTCGCATACATCAATTTTCGCAGCTTGTATCCATTTAACACAACTAGAGCGCCGTGAGATTATGCTTCCAGCCAAGCACCCCAACGAGCTCCATGTGTATTTCCGGTGTTTCATTGTTCACAGGAATCATTCTCTTTTCATCTACCATTCATTTGTTCTGCTTTGCTATTCAAGTAATGCAAATACAACATCAGCGTATCCCTGAACGTCAATTTGTGAATAAAACTGACTGAAGTAATATTGTGTCTTGTTTGGATCTAGGGTTATTTTTTCCCTAGTTTTTATTTGGGATAAATATCAGATAGCTCCAGAGCTATCATCTCCTTGGTACTGTGAAGGACATGTGTGGAAGATGCTTCGAAACGGTGGCAGAGATCAAGAAAACTGCACGTTATTATTTTCGCAGTGCTTGAACGCAGATCTTTTATAATTTTTAACTTCGGGTAAAATATATTCAAAATTGGAGATAGCGGATAGGCCTAAAAATTAAGGTGGTGTGTTTTTTAAAAATTGTATACTTATGATTTGCAAAAAATTGTTGCTCATAACTTTGAGTATGGAGCATATATTTTTGTTTTGAGAACATTAAGTGATCAGACAACAGAGACGCACCTTACTACTTAATACATTTATTATGAGAGCTTGCTTAGTGCATTCCTGCCAAGGCTCTCCCAATGGCGTGTAAGTCAATACTGTTTGGATATAAACCAGCTAGATGCTACCTGATACCGTTAGACAGCAGAAAGGAAAGTGCATTTAATAACACTGATACGAGCATTGAACCTGTATCGCTCTCCCTACCATAGTATACAGAGGAAGAATGGGCGAAGGGTCCTTAAAACACCGTCTTGAACTCTTCGACAAATTACTGGACTTAGCAATCATTAAATTAACTAAAAGGGCAATTTCTATGTTATTTTTGTGCGTTATAGCGGATAAACACTCCAACCGCAATAATGGGTGGATATACGCAATGAATATAAATACTTTTTATAAGTTTTTTTTTTTCATAAATGAAGGAAGCTTCTGGCATTACTTCCTTTGATTTATGTAGAAAATTAGAGCAAGGTACCTCTTGATCCATGAGAAGATAACGAATGTATATACAATGTTTAGAACTTCCCATGAATCTCTTGGGATTTCTGAAAAGAAACGACTAATTAGTTAACATGAGTAGGAAGCCATAACCAGAAACATTACACTTCCCTCTTACATTTAGAACCTCAAATGAGGTAGGATAGATAGAGTCAGATTTTAAAATTCAATGTCAAAGCCAGGATTTGAACCACGGATCTCCCGGTCTCCGTCCGGTTGTTCTTAACCATTGAGCTACTATGGCCAACATGCCAGCATGACATTAAATTCTCCAACGTTTTATGTTACAGAGAATTATGCGAATACTCCACAAAATAGCGTGTTTTGTTTTTGTATTTTTTGTTTTGTTTGTTCTTTTCAGGTTAATAAAATGGAGTGTCAAATCGACAAAACAGAGCATTTTATTGAATTGAAGTAAGGAACGTATATAACGTATGTAAGGAAAAAAAATAGCACGCAGTATCTCTATCGAATAACATAAAATGTATTACCAGAGAGTTTTATTTTGCAGGCAAAACTTTTACTTAAAAAAAAAAATCAGGACAATATGACAATCATTGACGTTGCTCGCCCATCATAGGTCTTAAGAAAATAGACGCGTTATTAATTGAAATAGAAGAAACAAGAAATATTCTTTGTATGTAATATGGTATGTATCTGTATGTATCTATCCGCGAATAAAGTGTCATGTTGTTTCTTTAAATAGTCTAAATCTGAAGTTTTGAATTCACATTTGCTTTGTTACTCTTTCTTTTACAAAGTATTCTTACAGAATCTTATTCTTCTATCATCTTTTTGCTAATCGAAATAAAATTGTTGCTGTATATTTGAATATTTCGTTGTAGGTATAAATCGGCCAACGCGAAGGTCACTTTTTTTTTAACAAAACAAATCGCTTTGGAATTCGATGCTCTCTGCATTATCACGAGGGGGTAAAGAAATTATTAGATATATAATTTGAAAGTATAAACTAATAAAAAAGAATATCCCATAAATAGTCAATGCTACAATTTTTATAGATAAGTATACGTACGCTTCCTGCTTTAAGAGCTGCACTTTTTATGCAGTAAAATTTTGTCTCTTACCATCTACCATTAAATAAAAGTAAATCGGAATGAACAGGTTTATATAGGCTCTTCTGTAAAAATTAAAGTTAAACATATACTTATCATGCAAAAATCTTTATATATTCGAAAGTATATCCTTGAAATGAGCAGTTTGTGATGAGGGATTTTCTTGAAAATCTTCCAGTCACTTCCTTGAAGGACGTTTAAGATAAATATCAGTTTGGTGTTATATCAAGTTTTTTGAGTTATGCTGTTCAAACACACGCATATTTGGACCCTTTTTAATCATATTCTTTTTTAAGTAATAAGTCTCAAAATGTATTTTTAGTGGTCTTAATATCGAATTCTCGGATTGAATAAAATACTTCGTTTACTGTAGCTAAGACATAGAAAAATTAAGAAACTTACGTGTGTCAATCCCAAGGTAAAAATAAAAAAAAACTAGTTAATGTGATCGAATAAATTAACGAAATAGAAACAGCTTTTCAACTTCGTAAAGTACAGCAGGTGTTGATGGAACAAATTAGCTTACGAGTTTCTGACATAATATTTGTGTAGAGAAATGGAGGTATCAGCTAACAATACGAGTAGCGGGTGATGAATGGTCCTGGGAATAACATGAGGGTAGGCAGATTTTTTTTTTTTTTTTTTTTTTTTTTTTAATTTACGTCCTCCAACGTTAAGTCATATCGGACAATGAATGGAATGGGTGAAATGATGCTCAAATGAGCCCAGGGTCCGTAGAGCTTGGAATTACCCGACATTCGTCTTTCAGGATAAGGGAAAACTCCGGAAAAACCCTTATCCAGGTAACTCACCCTGACCGAGATTCGAACTCGCGACCTCTCGAACGTGATGCAGACATGCTACCACCACGCTACTAAGGCGGGCGAGAGGATAGGTAGATAAGAATTATCTTCACTTAGTCACTAAAAGGAAATCCTGAAAATCACTGCTCCATTCTCCTAGGCGAGGAATGGTGTACTTGCACCTTATGCAGCTTTATAGGAACCGTGATTATGAAATATATTAAACCACAAAGGTCTGTCGTGTAACAGCCGCACGGCTTTCTTCATGTATTACAGTTCTCTAGCAACTGAAACATTATTAATTTCTCTGTTACTACCTAGAGTAGTTGATTAAATATATTCCATAGGAAAATTTGATATCCAGACTGCGTTGGAAACATACGAGTATATGTTTTACGGCCATTGAACCATAATGTACATTTTCAGACAAAGTCCACGTGTTTATGTGTGTATGTCTGTGTGAACAGCAATATTTAAAATTGAAAAGTTGGTTAAATGAAAAATTTAGTATTTAAGTTCAACATCTTTAAAAGGTGCAACTTGAATTACCCTTTACCATGTGAACTATCCCTTACATGGACCTTTTTTTCTTCTTTTTCATTTACTCAAAATGTCTCTCATGATGTTTTATTAAATTATGCCTTTAAAGTATTGACAGCTAAAAATGCACGCAAATTATCTTGAACTTTTTGTAAGAAGTTTGTGGAGTCCTCTTCGTTGAATGAACTTTTTGTTATATTGGTAAATCATATGCAGTACATAAAACATGCTATCATGGCATCAAGTGTTTTCGGAATATTCCGTGCTATTAGATAAAGTTAGCCAATATTTTTAAGGCTCTCGCGATATCTTGAAAGTACCCAATTTCAAAGCCAGCATACAATGAACTAGTACTTTATTCGACCAGTGCTGAACCGACTGTCTGGCAAATACACTAAAAGCAAACAAAGATATTATCATACTGGATTTGTAATCTACAAGCTCTAGTATGTAGTCCTTCAAGACCATAAATGTACGCTCTTTGTATACTATTGCTTCGGTAGCTCTCTGGTTTCTAGAGATTGAGTAGAGGCAAGTAGAGATTTATAGAAATACGAGGGCTGTTCAATAAAGAATGACCACATTTTTTTTTTGTTTTGTTTTGACAACCTACCTTTACTCATCCTCATAATTTTGATGGTCTTTCTCAAAATAGTCTCCCATGAATGCGATGCACTTGTCCCAGCGTTTCTGGCAGACTTCAAAGACGTGCTGGAAACATTGTTTTGAGATATCCGTCAAAATCGCCTTCGCAGCCTTCACCACTGCTTCTGATGATGGATAATGCCTCCCACGAAGGCTTTTTTTTTCAAGTTAGGGAATAGAAAAGGGTCACATGGGGCTAAATCCGGACTATAGGGAGGGTGAGGGTGGCACTTAACTTTGCTGTTTGCTCTCAGGATCAAAATGATGTAGCCAAGTTTCATCAGCAGTGATTACGTTCGAAACAAACTCCGGATGTTCCTCTAACTCAACTTTAACTGCATGCTACCTCCATTGCAGGGGTAGGCGATACTGAATATGCCTGAACTCGCCCGGTTCTCACAGGCGGGAACCAGGAATACCAACAATGAAAGTACTACGCCGTGTTTGTTTCACAGTAAGTTAACAGAATATAATAAGATTGAATTTTAGTTCAGCCTATCTTTGATACGCTGGAAGTTAAATATGTTTTAAACATTTTAGAAAAACATAATGTACCGAATGGATTAATTTTATTGATTAATGACATTTTTACTAACAATTTTAATAGAATAAACGTGGAGGGGAAAATATCTGAGAAGATACCAGTCAGAAGAGGGGTTCGACAAGGAGATTCTCTTAGTCCATTACTATTCAATTTGGTAATGAATGAAATTATAAATTAGATCAATACAATGGATGGATATAAAATGGGAAATAAAAACCTTAAAATTGTATGCTACGCTGACGATGTTGTCCTGATGGCAAACACTGAGGATGACTTACAGAGACTGCTATATAGATTCTATCTTGGATATAGAAACCGTAACTTGAAAAAAAAAATCAATGACCATAAGTTAATTCCCCTTGAGATGTAAATTGGAACTAGAGAGGAAAATAATAGAACAGGTAATGACAATAAGGTACCTGAGTGTTGAGTTAAATAGTTGGGGAGCACTGCAGAATGAAGTTACATATCAAGCGAATAAAGCAGCGAGAATTGCAGGCTGCATAAATGATATTATATGGAAAAACAAATATTTAAATAAAGAAACCATAACTAGAATCTATAAAGCAGTAATACGCCCAATATCCACCTATGCCTGTGAAGTAAGAGCGGACACTTCAAAAACGAAACAGATTCTAGAGACAAATAAAATGAACGTCTTAAGAAAAATTATAGGAAGAACAAGAAGAGATAAAATAAGAAGTGAAGATATTAGAAAGCAATTAAACATTCAAGCAATAGGTGATTGGGTGGATAGAAGACGAAGCGAATGGAATGACCATGTATCCCGTATGACATCGGACAGAATCGCGCGTATAGCAAGAGACCACTTACCAGCAGACGGAAAAAGATCTCCTGGAAGACCAAAAAAAGGATGGAAGGACTCCTAATTTCTGGAAGGAACAAGCCGTAGGCCTATATGATGAGAAGAAGAATTTTTGGTGCGAAAAATTATGATCATTCTTTTTTGAACAGCCCTCGTAGTTTCAATACACATTTTAATGTAAGTACAAAGGAAACACAGGAGACTAAAGTCAAATTTTTGAAACACAGACCGCTTATGCTAGCCATACGCCTTGTATAACTACCCAAGGAAAATTGAAAAAAAATGCTAACCTTGCGTTACAAAACATGCTGTTAGAAAATTCAAACTAGAAACGAATATCTGGAAATGTTTTATGTTACAGAACTGTAGGTATTTGACGTTTTAACGAGATGCACGTTATTTTTTGGATAATTTATTGCCTCTTTTTGTGTTTTAGCAGTTTTACACAATTGCACCACAATTCATTCACAATGAAGACTTCTCAAGCTCTTCAAAGAAAGTTCAGGGTGCGTTTATTAGTTATTACTATTATTTGATTTCTAATTTACGTCCTCCAGCGTTAAGTAATATCGGACGACAAATGAAATGAGTGAAATGATGCTCAAATGAGCTCAGGGTCCATTGAGCTTAGAGTTACCCGACATTCTTATTTCAGGATAAGGGAAAACTTCGGAAAAAACCTTATCCAGGTAATTGGCCCTGACCGAGATTCAAACTCGGGACCTGTTGAACATGAGGCAGACACGCTACCATCTACGCTCCCGAGGCAGACTATTTATTAATTATGCAAATATACTAAATATTAGTGTATCTTAATTAAATTGTAGAATTTTCTTTTGAGGAAATAAAAAACAATGAAACGTTCATGGTATGGGTTAGGAAGATTTGCTTCAGCATTTTCGTTTGAGATCGTTGGCATTATCTGAATTTTAGTTTTCATAAATTCAGTTTGGTGATAGGTTCTTCAAAACATGTATTTACGGTGATATCTCTGTATATATTATTTTAATATAGTGCTTCCGCTACCTAGATAAGCGAAATATAACAGGTTTTTGAAAAATGAAACTATGATATAATTTCTTTATAACAAACTCAATACTGTATATAATCTATCTCAAACTAGAATGATCCTGTTGTATACATATTTGCTCGCCTGCACGTGTTTACAACAGATTTCTTTAGCTTTAGACATTATACGTAGTAGGATGCGCGGTAGCGTGGTGGTGGAGTGTCTGTCTCACGTTCAAGAGATCCCGAGTTCGAATCTTGGTCAGGGTGAGTTACCTGAATAAGGCTTTTTCCAGGGTTTTCCCTTATACTGAAAGATGAATGTCGGGTAACTCTAAGCTCTATGGACCCCGGGTTCATTTGAGCATCATTTCATCCATTCCATTCATCGCCCGATATGACAACGTTGGAGGACGTAAAATAACACAAAAAAATTACTACAGATTGGCAAAGTGTAACTTCTAAAATATGAAACACATAGGAAACATAGCAATATGTTTCCTGTGTAAAGGAAAACTCAAGTGCTGTTTATATCAAATTATGTTATTCTTTTTCTTCTGCAAATTGTATTTCATTAGGAAATCGCATTTCTGTTTAATACTGTTTTATTATAAATGATACAAAGAAAAAACGTCCGATACAATAAATAAGATTATACCTAATCGAAGCCTGTCGATATGTAAATGTATAGCAAGACGTCTTCTGTGTTATTTACATTTATAACTTCTGCAATTAAGTTTTAAAGAATGTTTACAAAATCTTAATTGGGTTTATAATTACTGATTGCATCGTTGCCCGCCGCGGTAGCGTAGATGGTAGCGTGACTGCCTCACGTTCGAATCTCGGTCAGGGTGAGATACCTGGATAAGGTTTTTTCCGGGGTTTTCCCTTATCCTGCTAGACGAATGTCGGGTAATTCTAAGCTCTATGGACCCCGAACTCACTTCATCCATTTCATTCATCGTCCGATATGACTTAAAGTTGGAGGACGTAAATTACAAAAGAAAGAAGATTGCATCGTCGTATATATTGAGGAATGGTCCATTATGAACAAAATTATCCGAATTTTAGTTGGACTTGTATTACTTTCTCTACAACTACTTACACCAAAATATTCAGTACCGTGTGCAAGCTTTGAGATTCAGTGAATAAAAAAATCAAATAGGTTATTTTTCTCTCTGAGCTGTATAACTCAAGGTTTTTTCCGGGCTTTTCCCTTATACTGATAGACGAATGTCAAGTAACTCTAAGCTCCATGGACCCCGGACTCATTTGAGAACCATTTCACCCATTTCATTCATCATCCGATATGACTTAACGTTGGAGGACATACATTACAACAACAACAACAACAACAAAGATGCGACACGAAAGTTATCAAATTTTGATTTTCTCAAAAATGGTTTCAACGATTTTTATTAAATTGCCATATATTTAAGATATTTTCATGATAAATGATATTTACATCTTATATTTTATGAGGATAACCTCATTAGCTCTCTTCTTTCTGAATGACGTTGGCAAACTGGTAAACCATAAGAAATAGAACAACTTTTAACACACAAAAATGTATATGTCGTTAAATCACAGAATTTATGTCATTTATTTATGTATTTTATCTTACTTCATTTTTTATTTTTAATCAATTCTGGAATATTCCCTAGTGTTGGTGTTGAATTTTCCAATTCTTATCCTTTCCTCAAATGTGAAGTTGCTACTTTTTTCTCCTGTTCATACAAATATAATGAAAATTGTCGCCGGTTTTTGTAAGATTTGCCTATCCACTCCCATTGCATTTACACATGGGGAATAAAATAATTTTATGCTACAGATATATGTAATAGACACCGCAGTTATGGGAAAAACAACACAAGAAGACCTGAACTTTAAATCTAAGTGATAGTTATTAGGACAACGAGTGGGATAAAATACTTACTTATTCCTTATTTAATTTATTACTATGTATGGTAAAATCATTAACTGAATATTTTTCATACTCATATGCTATTAATTTATCGTATCTACAGGATAAAATAATGTATTATACAAGTGGAAAAACCTCTATTATCCATTTGTAGAACCTAAAACGCTCCCTTTCGGGTCGTCTTTTGAAATGTTCTAATCATGCATGAACTCCCTGTTTATCCACTTGTATAATAAATTACCATTAATACGCAATAGATAGAAAATAAGCATTTTAAGTATAGTTTGTTCAACAATGAGTATAGAAAACTTCAAGTGAGGGCACACATAATTTGTTTTTGCTGTCTTTTAGCCGTAATATCTTCTGAAAAGCGAAAAATGACTTTTATGCCATGAATGTAACCAGAACTGGCGCGTTTAGGTCTTGGCAGGTATAAAAAAGCACTGATTCCCGCTCAAAATTTCGTTGTCTTGTTTTCAGCAGACACACGGAAGTGTTTTGTAATCTCTAGAGCTGCAGAAGAACATTTTAATTGAATTTGAAACAGCTGAATTCTAAACAAAAAGTTAGATGAACATTACACTTCGTGTGGATAGTGGATAATTTTGAAAACGCTCGTAAGAAACGACATTTCGTTTTGGTGTAACGTGTTCGCTAGTCCTACCCCCCCCCTCTCTCTCTATCTCTCTCTCTCTCTCTCTCTCTCTCTCTCTCTCTCTCTCTCTCTCTCTCTCTCTCTCTCTCTCTCTCTCTCTGACATAGATATAAACATAAACATACTGACCTTTTTTCTAGAAACGCTTGACTTTATTATTTATTTTTTTAACTGGATCTCAAATCAAATATTTTCGGTGAAATATGGTTATCAAACTCTTGGTTTGAACCCAGTATTTTCTCTACGTAGTATTATGTAGTAGTGCTAGGAAAAACAAACATGAAATGCAATAACGTGTGAGTGTAGTAATAATACACTAAGGAAATCTAACAGATTGGTTGTTTTAAGAAAGTTTAGACTTGTACCGTTAGCTTTAAAAGTTATTTTGAAAAGTTGCTGAGCTATGTATTGGAAAGACTATTAGAGAGAATGACGCAACGTGTGCTGGAATCACATTACATGGCGCCTTCATGCAATCTCATATTCTACGCAGTCAGAAAAAATGGTTTACTTATTGAACACGATCGATTTGTGTCAGCAACTTACCTTTTAGCTGCGTAAAGGTAATGTTACACCGTCTCCAGATGATGATGATGCCGGCGGCATGTCTGTCGCGCGAACGAAGGGGGCGTATGCCAGCCAGTCATTCTGGGGGCCCTGGCCAGGTTGCTGGTAAACTTGATGATCCGTTTGTTTTCTTGAACTCGACGACGTCACACTTAACACAGCACAAGTACACAGAAGTCCTACCCTACTGCATTCATCCGCTGTGCCTCACCCTGGCGGCGACAGCTAAGTCACGATACTTGAGAAACTATATCAGTTGTTTATTGTCATGTCTTTTACATGAAAAAAATTTAATGTTTCCGCTCCTAAGCGGTCACTACACATCACAAAACTTGTGTCCACATTGTTATAGACTTCGTCGAAAGACAACACATTGTAGCTTTGTTCAAAATATTCCGTATAGAAATTACACGAAAGGTAAACTGTTTACAGAGTATTCTTTACAAAGAATATTATTAATAAAAGTTGTATTTGATTCACAAGTGTTTTGAGTAAAAGTAAAGCTGGAAGTATTGCACCGCGCTCGCTGTCACCGACAACACGTGTTTTACTGGCGCCACTGTTACCGATACTAACAGTTGTGCTTGGTTCACGTCACGTCGGTATATAGCAGCGCAGTGCCAACAAGGTGACCACTTATACTACAATGCGACAAGGCTAGAGCTTTCGGACATAATCGGGTATTTCCGTGACAACCGCCAGGGGAGCGGCAATCATACGCAGTTTTATCTTGCTAAATGATGCCCACCATTCATCAGCATCCGGGTCCATGAGGGTGGAGATGAGTTTCGATCAGTTCAATTACACTTTAACATTCATGAAGGGAACTCAGCCCACACGTTATCACATTTTGTGTACGGTACCTACTTCTTCAATGAATATAGTTACATAAAATTCCAAAGGTCTGCTGTAGTTCAATGAAATCACAGCAAAGGATTTTACATGCAACACGTGTAGAATTCATAACACATTTGTTGAGGATGTGACATTTGATATATACGAATTAATGTTCCAAAGGACAGAAATTAACCTAAAGGGGTTGTTATAAAACGTTATAACTATGGTTTGAGGCTGTTATGTTAAAAAGAAACTGGATCTAATGGAAGTGATAAGATAATATTATAAAAGTCACAGAAATCTTCTAGGGCAATCAGCCGCAGGTGAACTTGTGGTCCAAATTTTCGAAAACTAACCTTGCAGATGAGAGCGACATTAGACTCGAACGCTTAGACCTTTCTCTAAAATTGATCTAGCTGATAATTTGAGATGACTCGCGACGCAAGGACATCATGATCTGCATTCTATAAACTCTGGATACCCTTATCATAGACTCAGTGAATGTCAGGGAGGGGGGGGAGAAGGTAGCTTTGAGGATATCAATCCAGAAGTTATGGGATGTTCAAGCTTTTAGTGTGCTACGGCCTGGACTACCACCTTAGAGACTTCGGTAATTTTGAAAATATTCCCGTATTTTATTATTTAGTGATAACAAGCCCGGATTTCTACGTGAAACGTTTATAAATGCTTTTTTACTTACTTATTTTATACTTTTTAATTCAAATAGCGTATTTTATCCAAATCATGTAAATGTAAAAGTAAATTTTCAATCCTAACCATCATTTTACCATTTAGGTCTCATTTAGGTCTCACTGAAACAGGAGCCGATATAAATACGTAAATCTTCTTGTCTCTAACGTAAAGAAACTGTATTGTCACCGATTAGAGTTCAAAAATTTCATGAAGTCGTTCCAAATTTGTATTTACCTCCTCAGCAGTTTTAACTCAACGGGGTTCTTGGTTAAAGGTTGTGTCATACTACGCGCAACATTTCAATGAAATAAAAACAGTGTTGTACTCCTTAGATGCAGAAGATGCAAGCAATATTGCCACTGCACAGGAATGTTTTACTAATATTAGCACTCAAGATAAGACCGAAACGTATTTGTCCTTAATCAAATGATTAAACAACGAAGGGAAAAGAATTTGGAAACACATATCGCATTCATTGACCTGGAAAAGACTTTTAATAGAATAAATAGATCAAAACTGTGGCAAATATTAGAAAGTAAGGGTTACCCACCACATATCATTAATGCAATAAAAGGCAAATACACAAATACAACTATAACAATTGATACTGGGAATAGGTTAACAGAACACATTTCTACCAATACTGGACTAAGGCAAGGGTGTAGCTTATCACCTACTCTTTTTAGTATATATATGGAGATATTCTAACTGAGGGGAAGATTTTGGTTGACCCAGGAATCAAAATAAAAGAAAATATTTATATTAATACCCTGCTGTTTACTGATTACCAAATATTGATTCATCGGGATGAAAATCAACTGCAAAAATAAGTGTATATTCTAAATAATATAGTACAAAAGTATAATTTTAAAATATCAGGAGAAAAAACAAAAATGATGGCTTTTGGAAATTATAATGTAAGATCAAAAATTGTTTTAGGAAATAGGATTTCAGAACAAATATCGAGTTTTAAATATTTAGGATGTAACATTAGTTTTAGAAACAATGCTGATATAGAAGAAAAAGTAAACAAATTCCGAGCAATGTGTGGGACAATCCAAAGAACTTTTAAAAACAGAGTGAGAAAGAATACAAAAATGAAAATGTATAAGGTAATGGCTAATCCAACTTTGCTATATGGAAGCGAAACCTGGGTGCCAACACAAAAGGATTTAAATAAAATACAGACTGTAGAAATGAAATCTTTAAGAAGTGTTAAAGGTTGTACAATATTGGACAAAATAAGAAATGAGGATATTAGAAAGGAATTACAAATCGAACCAATCCATGACAAAATATCAGAACGAAGGCAACAATGGCATTAACATATATTAAGAATGGAGAATGGAAGATATCCAAATGCAGTACTAAACTATAATCCAAAAGGAAGAAGAGACAGAGGACGACCCAGGAAACGCTGGAGAGATCTATGAAGCCGGAACGGGCGATATGCCCAAACCATGGAGTGAAGAAGAAGAAGAAGAAGAAGAAGAAGAAGAAGAAGAAGAAGAAGAAGAAGAAGAAGAAGAAGAAGAAGAAGAAGAAGAAGAAGAAGAAGAAGAAGAAGAAGAAGAAGAAGAAGAAGAAGAAGAAGAAGAAGAAGAAGAAGAAGAAGAAGAAGAAGAAGAAGAAGAAGAAGAAGAAGAAGAAGAAGAAGAAGAAGAAGAAGAAGAAGAAGAAGAAGAAGAAGAAGAAGAAGAAGAAGAAGAAGAAGAAGAAGAAGAAGAAGAAGAAGAAGAAGAAGAAGAAGAAGAAGAAGAAGAAGAAGAAGAAGAAGAAGAAGAAGAAGAAGAAGAAGAAGAAGAAGAAGAAGAAGAAGAAGAAGAAGAAGAAGAAGAAGAAGAAGAAGAAGAAGAAGAAGAAGAAGAAGAAGAAAAAGAAGATAAGATAGAGTACAACCATAATCGTTTCTCCAAAATACCTGCTTGGAAACTCGGAATAATTCTTTCTTTGATATATGAAATTTCCGTAAATCTGTTCTCAGAGATTCAGGGTATTGCTAAAACTGCCTTTGAGAAACTCAGTAAGGTAATAACGAAAAGTCCTGGTTACCACAGTGGAACCACCGTGTAAAATTTCTGGAAAGCTTTCTGGTACAGACACGTATACCGAAGGGGAATCCAGTCAAGAATAACTGTGGTACTTTTCACATGTTTCAGTAACGTCATGTGACGTCGAGAGATTATTTTCACTTTATAAAAAATTCTTCACTAACAAACGCAGGAGCTTCACACACACACACACACACACACACACACACACACACACACACACACACACACACACACACACACACACACACACACACACACACACACACACACACACACACACACACACACACACACACACACACACACACAGTCTCAAAATAAACTCTCTCGTGTACTATAACAAGCTTATGTAAGGTTAAGAATTCTACAAAACAATATGTTTATGATTACATTTTTATTTTATATTTGCTTATTTGTTTCATTTTTCGCGCCTACATGCCTTCTAATTTCACCATTTGATCGTGCTCACAAATCCGGCTCTAGTGATAACAATAAAAGAAAATGCCTTTGCCTTACATCGTTACCATAAATGAGAACAAGGCTAAGTAATTTATAATAAGCCCTAGAAGAGATCGCAAATCACGTCCTTAAATTCTCGGGTCCAAATGGCCCATCTGTCAATAGGACCTTAAACGTCATAGTGCTGCGTTCTTCTTTGCTTATATATTTTTATTTTTATTTTATTTTCATTATTTATTTTTTGTGTCAGAAATAATGCGGCAGTGTTAATTTTGTATTGGATTAAAACCAAAACTGCAGAAATTTTCAAATTCTTATACAAAATTTCAGCCAAGTACCTGTGGTGACTCGCCTAAAACTGAAAAGCATTCATTTGGTTCTCCTTAAGTTATCCTTAATTGTTCCCAACCTTCTGTATGTTTAATTAAACTTGAAGCTACAGACAAATTATTTTCAAGATTGTATATATTGTTAACCTAAATATCGTAAACTTTTGGGAGTCTCATCACATTAATTATTTCTAATTGGTACAGCTTTTATCCAAATTTAAAAGTTGTCGACAAATGTATGTCCATTAAACTTATTCCTTATTTAGAGTTTGTCTCCTTTTCATTGCCGGAAGACAAAACAAAACAATAGGCGTTGCTGAATTCATTAAAACCCAAAATGGATGTGTCATATCAAACTTTAAGAACACTCAAAGCCTTAGTACAGTCACCATAGGGGCATATTGATGAGAGTTAAATTTCGAGTAAACCATTTCAATTTTTACTCTTTAGGGCGGAAGTCGTAGGTTAATCTCGGTTGGAGTAAGTTACCTGGATAAGGGTCTTTCCGGGTTTTCCCTAATCCTTTAAAGATGTATTGCCACTTAACGCTAGGCTCGTTTGAGCAGCATTTCATTCATCTTACGATTTGACCTACCGAGTTACCTGCAGTTAAACTCCTCCCTCATGCAAAAGGAAAGAAAAGAGAAAGAAAAAAATTAAGAACGTTAAAAACCACATTGATGAATCTATAGAACAGATCGTCAATGAAAAACGTATTACTGTGGTAATACCATGTTAATTTAAAAGTTCGTTATATCGTACACAAAACTTTAAAAGCTTTACGCATATAAAATGTGACGTATCGTTTTGCTAATTTCTAAATAATTTCTCCACCTGAAATAAAATATGAGTTTATTCACAAATGAATTTCTCGGTCACAATAAATATCTGCATAGAAACCTTTTCAATATTTATTACCGCTGTAATGCTTTCTTTTTTGTGCTCAAGAGAACCATACAAGAATCAACTGTTCATAAACAAATTAATACAGATTGTTATATATGGTCTAGCGAGAAAAGTACAGAATGAAAGAAAGGAAGAAAGAAGAAAACAGAAAATGTGTTTTGATTTACATAATTCAGACACTAGCTACAATTTACTAAAGTACAAATCAAGCCGTATTTCAGAAATGAATAACAATGGAGGAAGACTTGTATTTTTTTCTGCAGGTAAAGTTTTTAGCTGTCCATCTTCCACGGCTTTCCACATTTTAGCAACATCCTTATACTAAATTTTGTAGTAGTCCTATTAGATACACATTTTGAGGTCCTCGGAATAATACAAGCAATTATATAAAAAGTTTCCTGTTGGTGTGGATTCTTGATATTCAGCATCTTCTAAGGATGCAGCATAATTTTCAAGGGACACCCCCCGCTCAACCCAAACCACATTTTACATAATCTAAAAATTTAATTAAAATACTATATGTTTAAGAAATGCATAACCTGAAATTTCTAGCAATAGTCTCTGAAGTCCTGTTCATTATGAATTACTTTTACAGAACTGGTACGTCATAGGAGATAATCGAAACCTTACTGAATAAAACATCAGATCTCCTTTAAGCACATACTGTATGTCAAATAATTTTTTTGTGGAGCAACTATTTCCAAAATATGCATTGTTATTTGGTTAAAATTTTCAAGTACTTAATAGTGTTCTCAAATGGAAAGTCGATGTTCTCCTCACCTCATTAATGTAAAGAGAAGGAATATAAAAGCAATCACACAGTGAGCAGCACTTAAAAGAATTGTTTATCGCTTAAGCACTGTATTTCCCATTCCCATTGTGATTACAAGAAAATATGCAAACGCAAGGGAGCATTTCTACAAATGTTTATCTCGCTTAACGTGAAATAGAACAATGTTTATATCATTAACTTATTTTGTTTAATTTGCAACTAGACTTTGTGAAATGACATGAAATAACAATAGAAAGATTGAGTGGAGAAGCAATAGTTTCCCTAAATTATACAATGTTTAGAGAAACGAAATTATGTTATTTTTTGTGTTTGTGATTACTTACTTTATACAAAATTGCTTCAGTCAAGTAATTACTAAATTTAAGCAAGCAATAGTTCATAAGTACTCATTTACGAGCAATTTTGATCACTAAGTCTCGTTTTCAATATTGGCATTGGTATTTATGATTTCACTCATTACCAGAATGCAGCAAAAAGTAAATGCATGTTGGTATGGCCGTGCTCATAGATTAAAAGGTATTTTTCTTTCTGAAAAGTTTACATCTACGGAAAAAAATATTATTTAAATATGGGATATGAAGATTAAAGTTACTAATTTTCTCTCCGAACTTGTGTGCTATCATTTCAAATGCATACTATAAAACTAAGAAAACTGAAATACAACAAGGAAGGAAAAGTTGTATTTCTAAGAACATTGGTATATGACATTGTTTAGCATTTGCAATGATGCAATCACTTGCAGAATAATTCCTCGTTGAACCAGAAAACAAGCAGGCATTTAAGTGATTTTTGTTTGTGATTCTTTTAAAACTTGTGTAAAAGTGAAAAGAGCGGGTCGTCGCTTGAGGTAGTTATAACGGAATGTACACTTTTGTGTGGTTATTTGTTGTTGCCCTTGAAGGAAAGCAATTAACAAACGGTATCGTCTTTGGTAAGAACGTAATCTTTCACTGCGTCTGTTACACAACCTATGTCGGAAATAAATATAAACAAACTAAATTTTCAAATCATTTGGTCTTTGTACAATTTTCCATTAATGTTAACCTCATATTTTCGAGCTGTAGTAATTCCAGGAGTTTTTGCTACTCTAAATGTAAAAATAGATAAAAGGTTATTTTATGCTAAGGATTAATTTGAGATGTGTATTAGGAATAAAGTTCAGAGATTCATCAACAGACTTTGTTCGATATATGTTGAATAACTTTTGTGCGATGTTAGATTTCTCACAATTTTATTTAACTCGCCTATTTTCATCTATTCATAGGCAGATGTTTGCAATGGCAACTTCCTACGAAAGCGTAGAGGAACAAACATGTGCAAGCAGACCACTATATATGTACATATAGTAAAGAGTACTTATTATGTAAATATCTAAGTAAAATTCAACGTGACCAAAGTTTCTCCCTCCCCCCGCAGTTTTCCTTGTAGGATATGCAGCAAATTTCGTTACTGCAAGGGGTTCGAAACATCTTGAGTTCGACTCAGCAACAAGTAAACCGCCCGGAAGAAGAGGCAGCGTAGTGCGCATTTCATGAAGCGATTGAGGAACCTTGGAACTAATTTACATTAATGAAACGACAGTGCGAGCTAAGAAAAGACTCAGTCAAGTGTAACCATGGTATTACGTGATTGTGAAAACTGGGTGAAGAGACAGCTTAGAAACTGAACGAAGTCTCAATGATCATTTTGAAATTTAAGTCTTCCACGTGCTGGTTCATGATGACTTCTTGGGATTGCAGGCAGCTACTACTACCCTATTCCCCAAACTTTTTACCACCTTACCTCTGTGGTCTTCAGGATGGCATCCTAATGATTATTTGGATTGCAGCCCGTCACTTCGAGCTTGCTTTCCACCGGATTTTCTCTGTGGCCTTCTTTAATGTCCTGATGATCACAGTCAAGTCACTTCCAAATAGTCTATTAAGCTTTCGGTCTCTTTACTCCATGGCTTTCTTCAAGGTACTGTCCTGATGATCTCTCAGGACTGTGGCCAAGTCACTTTGAGCTTGTTCATGAAGCTTTCTGCTATCTTTAACTCAAAGCAGACCACGGTAAACTTTGGCCAAAAGCTTGGTGGATGATCTGGAAGTCAATCAGTTTAAATCCCGAGAAGATATCATCTAGATAAATTGTTGTTAGCAGTGAAGGGTTCAAGCATTCTCTATTAGAAGTTTTTTAACACTCTGTGTCTCTAAACCGCTTGGAAACGCAGCTACAAAATTCTACGGTCAACAGGTGCCATATAAGTTCAGCACTTATTTTATCTGGAATAGGAAAAACTGGACTTTAGAGCTTTGGATTAGGTAAAAGTTTCCATTACAAAGCCAACTTTACAAACTTCTTAAAACACTACATTTGAAGCACTTTAAGTATCCCTTCAAAAAGATAGAATCGAGGCCAACCTTGCAGTAGAAGAGTAAATCAAATAAATGTTTTTTTCTATTTTTACGTATTTCAGACAGTATTTTTTCCTTCTATGAAGTGAATTGTTTATATAAATGAGGTTTTTCTTGGCAACTATAACTGAAGATAGCTAAATTAATTCCAATGGCGCTTGAATACCTTCGTGAATATGTTTAGAATTAATAAGATAGTTGCTTATTAAAAAAAACTGCTGAAAAAGCTTAAACAAAACTGTCTAAGCAATCATTCATAATATATGCATTTTGTATAAAACGATTACATCTTACGGTGATTTTACAAGTGTTTGTCCTAACGAACCATGAAGGTAATAAATTTAATGAACGAGAGCAGAGATTTTAAGCTTCAAAATAATTTTATACAATCTTCGCATGCATTGTAAAGCTTTTGGTGGTAAAAGCGTACAAAGTTGGCTATCATATGTGCCATAGATTACCTTGAATGAATGAATAAGATAAGTTCTTTTAAACCAAAACAGACATGCTCGAATCTTTTCTATTTCGTCCTTGACCTACAAAATTCTGAAGCCTTCTGTAACAACATCCTTTGGTTTTCTTTCTGGTTTATGTTGGTAGTAAAATCGATGGACCAATAACAAAATTATTTCTTTATATAAGGCAATAATCACAGTTCATTAATCCTGATGTGTGAAAGTAATATAGGATTTACGCCTTCCTTATTTATTTTATTGAATCATTGAATCACTGCAAACTAGAAACACGAATATTTTAGATTTACTTCAACATTAGATGGCTGCCGGGCGTAGAACAGATAGCTTGTAAAACTTGAAGGACTATTAATTTAATTCATATAACCCTATTCTTTATGAAATAGCTGTAAAATTGTTTGTACGAATTTTTAATGGAGAATTCTCTGCTTTACTCATAATTATTTCGTAGAAATCGGCTTTTCTTAATACCGGATAAAAATCAACTGAATTCACTCATTGTAAAATATCGGCGGAACGGCTTTCTTAATCTTTCCACGACAGCCTTTCAACTTAAGGAAGTAAAACATCGGTTGAATGATTTATAATGCTGGCGCTTTACTCTATGTGCACAATTGTTTTGTTGCCATGTTAATGAAGTTAATTACTCGATAAAGACAAATATATGCGGATAATTAAAATATTTTGATGTAGCGTCACATGCGATCGTTGCCTTATAAACAGATTCGATTATGTTTTGTTTTTGTGTCTTTATTGCTAAATCGTAGGTATATGCGGATATCCCCGTCATTTGTTAGTTGCACATTCTGTGAAGTAATTTTCTACTCCATGGCATTCTTATGTAAAATGAAAGGCCTCATGTGAAAGAACCCCAAGTCTGATAGAGGCCTTGGAGCTATCTTTCACGCCCAATATACAATGTGACGCTGAGAACTTCAGCAATTCAAGTCGTTATTTTATAAATCTAGTATATTCGCATTCAAAAACAAGGTTTTGATAATGATTTTTGATATTTTAGTAATGTAGTACTTTATTAGTAATTTATAAAATGAAATTAGAAGGTATATTAGGTCCACGTTAATGAACAATTGAACTCTTCAGTGGTAAAATAATTATCAAAATCAATTGAGTGAGATTAACCTGCATATACACATCCATACACTATTTTCTCTGTATGATATTAATATGAATAAAATCTCGGCCTCAATATTCATGTTAACCATTAAATAATTACCTGAAAAAATGTTTCGCTAATACGCAACATCCATAGAAAACTGTTACCTATATGTTTTGGCAAAACAACTGCATGCATTCGTAGATAATCTTAATGCTCCAACTTGCTAGGTCATAAGCTGGTTATGTACAGTCATTATTTCATGACTGGGCATATGGGATCAATGCATGGTATATCACCTCACCCGCTGTGGTTGCAGAACTGGATCTTACTGGGAATTCCTCCAAAGTGAATTAACCTTCCGCCTCATTTAAGGTACCACTTCTTCCAACGTGACTGTCAGTTAGGTTTCATCTCAGTCATGCGTATCCTTGACAAAGGATCCCTGACCATGACCGCTATTTGCTGTTAAAACCTTTGGTTATATCACAGCCAAAATACAGAGCCAGAGCCGGACAGTTCAAAGCTCTCACAAGCGTCCGCCTCAATATAAAACAATCAAGAGAACTTTCTGGATATATGTTGGTATCGCACCGTTATGTCTCGTATTGTTGTACCGGGGTTCGAATCCTGTTGGTACAAGTTAGCTGCCAGAGCATTTACTCTGGTATTTCCATCGGTCGTTAAGCTGAAAGTCAAGTAGACCCTCAAGCTGATTTACACATTATCACGCCTTTCTCTGACAATTACTATGTTATAGCGAATGCAATAACTGTTTTAAGTTACACAGCTTATTTTACCAGCCACATATTTGCATAAATGATGTCCATAAAATCAGTCATAATTTTAACTATGAGGACATTAATAATGTTGTATGTTTTCGGTAACCTTAACTTTGAGGAACTCTAAAAGTGAAAAAAGTTGTCCGAAGTAATGGAAGAGGGTAAAGGCAGGGAAACCAAAAGCATTTTTGGAAGACGCATAGCTCTAATACTTCGTTATGCATAACATGGATAGAACTTCAACGACCTGTTCTGCGGCTGATCAAATTGCTCTTTATAACTCATACGGAATCGTCGAATGTCTTTTCGTCCCAAAGCAGTGTTTGCCACAGTAATCTCGATGTTCTTATTAATTGAAATGCTCTTTCCATTCACAGTGATGACTTTGGATTTCTTCTGCAATATATCTGTCCCCCAATTTATATTTTATATCTACATTTCGAAGCTCATCTGTTCACCCACTACATTCTTAAAAGAGTTATTTAGAGATATTTGCAAAATTGATTTCTTTCTGTTTTTAATGCTTTACGTCTCAATGTATATTTTAGTGTTGGGTTTAGATATTTTATACAATCTCAGTTTAATCTCTTATAAAGATACAAAGTTTGGACTTAAACAGTGTTTTTTGAGTTACGGTTTTCACAGACATTGAAGCGTGCGCATACACTTATTCATATATATATATATATATATATATATATATATATATATATATATATATATATATATATATATATATATATATTCCAAGAACTTTATTATTATTATTACTACTACTACTACTACTACTACTACTACTACTACTACTACTACTACTACTACTACTACTACTACTACTATTATTATTATTATTATTATTATTATTATTATTATTATTATTATTATTATTATTATTATTATTATTATTATTATTATTATTATTATTATTATTATTATTATTATTATTATTATTATTATTATTATTATTATTATTATTATTATTATTATTATTATTATTATTATTATTATTATTATTATTATTATTATTATTATTATTATTATTATTATTATTATTATTATTATTATTATTATTATTATTATTATTATTATTATTATTATTATTATTATTATTATTATTATTATTATTATTATTATTATTATTATTATTATTATTATTATTATTATTATTATTATTATTATTATTATTATTATTGAGAATCTCAAAACACGTATTTCCAGCAAAATCTTGTTTCGAAATTTTAGGTTGAATACGATATATTCTGTACACATTGTAAGCATGTAGCAAATAAAATAAGAATAAATATTTATCTATTTGAGAAAAACTTGAGTATTCAAGCCAATAACAAGATTGGATTACTACAGAAGGGATTCGGCACTGCGGCCAGGCTTGATTTATTGTATCTATGCCCCCAAGTAGAACATCCCCGGGAGGAAGGATGAGGTGGGAGGAGACAGAGTGCGGCCGTCTCAAGGAACCAAGACAGTGGAGAGGGCAGGGTCTCTACACTTTACTAGTTGGAAGCTCCCCGGTAGGCCAGCACAACCGACAGCTCACCCGACTGCGGTCCGGAAACTGCCCCACCAGACTGGGGTCGGACACCGGAGACAATCCTACCAGAGTAGGACATACTTAGAGTATATCATCTTGTCATGCAGCGCCGAGACACTCGTCGACACTTCTACTCTGAAAGAGACCGCTAGATGAGATATGGTTGAAATGATAATGGATGATAATGATAACACCTCCAGTATCGTGGCACAGTATTTTAATATCAGGCTGTGTACTAATGCACCGAAAAGCGAATTAATTCTATTTGATTTTAAGAGACGTCCTTTCGAACCTCAGCTTAATATAGGCAATAGTCTAGTCCAGTGTGTAAAAAGTGTAAATATTTTAGGTTTAATCCTTGATGACAAGTTAACTTGGAAGACCACATGGAAAAACTAGAAAGTAAATTAAGCTCAGGACTTTTTGTGTTGCGATATTTAGTCAATTTTCTCTCAGTAGATACTAGAAAGTTAGTATATTTTGTAATAATATATTCACACATTTCTTATGGCATCGAGCTGTGCAGACACACTTCCAAATTAAACTTAAAGAGAATTTTTCTCCTACAGAAAAGAGCTATCAGATACCTAGCAAAAATAATGCGTACGAATTCATGCAGACCGTATTTTAAAAAATTAAACATACTTACTTTTCCCTGCATATTTATTCTGCGAACAATATTTTTTGTACATAACAGGAATATAACCTCTACAAATTCCGATTTCCACTCATATGAAACAAGGGGAAAGAATAACTATATAGTTAAAGGTCACAGGCTAAAACTTTTTGAACATAAGCCCCAATACTTTGGTCCAAAACTACTTAATAAGCTTCCGGAAAGTCTAAAAAAATGCTGTGTCAACTGCTAAATTTAAATCTAAACTGACTAAATTCTTGTCAAGCAGAGCCTATTACAGTATAGATGAATATTTTGATGGCAACTTCGATGATTTTGAATAGTTATGTTAATATAAATACTAAGGCTTTCACGGCCGGCGTCGTTAACTCCACTATGTTTTTCGGGCTTGTAGGCCTATATGCCCGGAAAACATAGTGGAATTATGTTAATAATTACGCATGTATGTGTGTGAGAGAGAGAAGATGAATGGCAATCTTTTTTTTTTTGACATTTCTAATCGTTTACTTTTAAGATAGAGTATATATTACAAATGACATGGCTTAATTGTGTTCACTGTATTAAGTTGCAATAAATATGAATATGAGATGAAATTGAGGGACAGGAAATTCGGGGAGATGTAATTAACCTACCCAGCATTGGCCTTGCGACCCAGGAAAACCGCCGATAAAGCTCATGGGTCAAGTAGGTCGGCCACGGAAATCGAAATCGGGTCTCTCGAATGCATGCCACAGACGAAACAGCCTGAGTCATCCCGCTCGATAATAACAAGGGATACTTATCTCGAAACTTAACAAAAATATATTTGACGTGATTTAATTTAACGAGATACCTATACTTCTTGTGAAGTACATTTTGTTTATCTTTTACAGTTTACTCATTGCATTAAGTTATTTAGGATGAAGACTACTTCTAGAACTGTTCTCAGAAAACTCAAAAATTTTATTTGTCATTGAAATATCTTAAATATATTGTTTAATCGAAATTGTTAAGCAGCATCAAATAACAAAAATTTGTGCATGGAAAGGGGTGGTTCAAAATGCAGGCAGTTACTTGAAAATCTTGCTAAAGAATTCTTGAAGAATGGTGAATTTAAATAACACGTTTGGTATTTAAGAGACTTTTGGCTTTTGATTTACGACTGTTCACAGAAATACATTCAGTTAATACGGAGTGCGGTTCAGGTAGCTCAGTTTGTTAGGTTTTGAAGTTCAAGCCCTGCCCAGAAGATGGTTTTGTAAGTGTGGTTAAAAGCGCAAACACATTTCAGTAGATTTCCTGGCATGTAAATGAAATCCAGTGGGACCAGATTCCGGCACACCGGCGGCGCTGTTCCAGAAAACTATCAACATCGTTAACACATATTAATTTACATACAAAGAGACCTTTTTCCCCAGGAATTTTGGATGGAATGCAATTCATCTTCTACTAATTACATTTAAGTATACAATAGAGAAAGTAAAAAGGAAATATCGTTTTGATGGCAAGTGCACTAATCTTGCCAGAACAAGTTTCAGGTTGTTTTATATTCTAAGACGTTTAACATTAATTCAGAGATGCATATAGCATTCAAAAGGACGGACAACTAATGAGATAATAAACACAAACCTTGGAATCACAGACATTTTCATTCAATTAACACACCCAGGAGGAGTGGAGCAGCTAACCTTCGCCTTCGATGCAGTATCTACTCATGCAAACAGGAAGTCTGGAAGGTGCAGAGCGAGAGAAAGTCATTGTCTTCAACAACAGCTTCTCCAAAGATGTTACAAAACTCTAACTACTAAGCGAATAGATTGGGTTTTGGTATTAGTTGGGCAAAGAGTATTCTATTCTTTTATCTCAGGTAGGTAGGGGAAAACTGTATTCTATTCACAAATTCAATGAAAGAAAAACGCACGCGTGTCTGTGTCTGCGCGTGTGTGTATGTGTGTGTGAAAGAGAGAGAGAGAGGGAGGCTGCATAATCCGTAAATCCAAACGTAAATAAATACCAAACTTAATATTCAAATACTGAATGTTTCAAATTTGGTAGTGCGAAGAATTAACGTAACTCATTCAAAAAAAAAAAAAAAAAAAAAAAAAAAGTTTCGCTATTTTTTTTTTCAGAAACGCCTTAACTATTGTGATTCAAATATCATTTAATGGTCTAAATGACCAGTAAAATGTAGATACGACTTTTCTAAGAGTAAATTCTGAAAATCTCTTCACACTTATTCCATTTTGTTTGATATTGTATAGCTGGAAAACCATAAGAAATGGATACAGAATAGTTGCACATTGAAATGTACAAGTTGGTAGCTATCTGTGGAGCTGGAAGATTCAATACAGGTATAGAGAGATAGAGAGAGAAGGAGAGTAAGGAGAGAGAGGCAAATGGAGGAAAAGCACAATGTGCTAGCTCCTTTTAAAGAAAAACTAAAAATCACGCCCTACTTGCAAAGTAGATAGAAGAATAACATTCTATATGAATATTAAAATATACCTCGATTTATGTGAAAACGTGGAGAAAGCTATGTGAATTTATTTTATATTTTGTACTTTGAAACATATTAGACTTATTTTGAGGACGATAATTAAACAGAAAACTCAAAATACAAAAGAATATCTATTCAAACAGGATAATCAAATCTGACTCCTCGAGAACACAAAACTTAAATTATGAAATAAGTGGTGGTTCATCAGTAAATGCACGTGTGTTAGGAGTATGGCCTGTAGCAAACGCAGTTTGATCTTAGGCGTGGCTTCCAGACGGCGTCTCCAGGTTAGAAGTATGTAGCGCCAGACACTCCAAGAAAGTAAGCAAATAATTTTCCACTGGTTGTCGAGATACATGAACCAATGCTGGCTCTTCACCGTTAGCTGTGCAGCTGGAGATTTCTGATAAATCATCTATCTTGACAGATACTCATCATCATAATCATCATCATCATCATCATCATGATCGTTGGTCACAATTAAGATCAACTCTTTCTTGATCTTCCCACATCTCTTCGTTCTATATAATTATTAGGGACCGGATTTTGATGAAAAGACATCTTTTTTTCTGAGTAGTCATAGACGATGCTTATTGGAAACTAAGTGCATTCTCGAACAAATACGTTAGATATATATGGTTTTTATAGAAAGTCCTTTTTTAACATTTAAATGCATTTTCAAGTCATTTTCTTTCTTTTTCAGGAATTTATATGCGCATTTTCATCTGTAGCCTCGCATTCGGGAGGCCCGGGTTTGATTCCCATGGCGGACCTGACCCTGACCCATGGGCTTTTGGGGGATTTTACATTAATCTGTGATTAAAAGTTCATTTATATATTTTATATGAAATGGTAATTTTGTAAGTGTGGTAAACATTTAATTAACACAGGTCAGCGTCCTAACAGTGCTGGTGAATTTATGACGTATTAATTCGAGGAATCGCCGATTACATCATGCAATACATGTGGATTGTATCTATAGAAAAACATTTGCGAGCTCTTCAAAATGTGAAAAAAAAAAAAAAAAAATACAAGCGTCTCAGTTACTGTTAAAAGAAACGGCTTCGGCGTCAAATAACAAGTCATCTTCCTTTCATAAAGAATTATGTGAAGTGTTTGTTAGTGCAAATATTCCGCTAGGAAAATTAATTCCAAACTACGAGATTTTCTTGAACGTCACACTGGTCATAAAATTTCAAATGAATCAACTTTGATAAAAGTTACCTATAAAACTGTTATTAAGACACGTTAAATCGAATACGTGAATGCGTGAATGGGGTAAAACTTATGTATCTATTGATGAGACGACCGACTCGGAGGGGCGCTATGTGGCCAATGTAGTGATAGGTACGCTAGAAGCTATTAGTGCCAGACAAATGTTTCTTCTATCCTCAGAGGTTATGGAAGCTGTTAACTACTGTCAGATATGCAAACTGTTCGATAAATCCACGTGTTTATTGTGGCCTAGTGGAATACAGCATGGCAAAGTGCTCTTCTTCCTAACAGACGCGGCGCTTTACATGGTGAAGGCGACAAAATCGATCTAATTATTTTACAGTAAGATGGTGCATGTTACGTGTTTGGCCCATGCTTTTCATCGAATTGCGGAACAGTTTAGATTATCATTTCCAGAAGTATATACACTAATTTCCACAGTAAAGAAAATATTTTCGAAAGCGCCAATTCGAACTATGTACTTCAAAGATAAAGCCTCTAATGTACCTTTGCCCCCGGCACCAATTTTAACATGCTGGGGTACATGGTAAACTGCACTGTGACAATTTTCAAACAGTGAGAGAAGTCGTGAATAGCTTAGATAGGGTCGATTCTAAGGCAATTGAGGGCGCACAGGATCTGTTTTCTGATACTCAAATCCAAGATAAATTAGCTTTCATTAAATCAAATTTTACATTTTTGACGGATACCATAACTTCCTTGAAAAAAGTGGCATGACATTGTATAAATCGATTGAGTTAGTGAGGATTGCGGAAGAGAGGTTACAAAATGTAAAAGGTGAGATTAGGGACAAAATTAGACAAACTAAAATTTGTGTTGGACAAAAATAAAGGATACCAAACAGTTTGTCAGATTGCCCATATCTATCAGGAGAAAACTTCAGAACTGATATTTTAGAACAGGATTTGACAGGCAGTGACAGTGTTTTTCAAATATGCATTTGTGGAAGTGGAGAGAAGTTTCTCAAAGCATAAAACAGTTTTAGCTGACAACCGCCATTCCTTTACTTTTGATAACTTGAAGATCACCATGGTGGTGTACTGCTACGCTAAGCAAGGTACGTTTTGGCTAATGGGTACAGTAACTTATAGTTTCATGTTCTATGAAATTGAAAATGACCTGGTGAATTTTGAATTTATTTATTATTTAGTAGCAATAATTGCATTATTTACTAAGAAAGTTAATTTTAAAATGTGGTTATTCGAACCATATATTCATCATTTGTCTGTGACAGTTATTAATTTATTGTTACAAAATTGTTAATTTTTGTTAGGTCATTTGTTTACATTTTATGTGCATTTTTTAATATTTTAAGGGCATTTTATAGCTCATTTTAGAGAATTTTTAGTTCAAAACTTCCAGGCTCTAATAATTATACTTATTTAAAATTACTGGAATTCTTTCGTTTCCCACCTGCTGTAGATGTTTCCATTTTTCCCTGCGTTCTTCTGCCTTTCATAGACACTCATTGTTTTAGTATAACATCTGCAGGCGCTAAGTATTTGATGATGAAACGAATATCAAGACAAACAGGCAGTATAAACAGGCACAGAATATTATTGTACTGTACAAATAGAAGGTACAATAGTTCAGTACGTGTGTGCCATGTTTGAGCCGTACACTAGTTAATTCTGCCAGGTAAATCTACGCAAACTAGTCTTTGCAAAAGAAACCTTTTTTGTTATTCACATTTTCTGAAAAATGTCTCTAACTTTTAACTAAAGTGTCATATGTTTAAGATATTTGCATGCTTAATAAAATTCTTATCTTGATTTTTTTTGTGACTAACCTGTGAAATATTCTTCTATATGAATTTTATATAAATTGTACACCAAGAAATCATAAGAGCGAAAATGTGAGCTCTAAAACATACAATTTGTTTTAAAAAGTTTTTTTCTAATGGTTAGCCCATTGTATTTTTGAATTTCAAAGTAACCTGGTGAAATGTAAGTCAATGTACTTTAAAGTGGCCCTTCTTATCTTATTTTTTCCCTACCTCTCTCTTCGCTAGAGGTTGTTACGACGTCTAAATTTACCCCTTTTTACTTTCAATAAACATATGAACATGGTTCTCGTATATGTATACAGGAGTTAGTTAAAAATCCCTCACCACCAAATAAATTTTGAAGCATTTGGTTGAATGGAAATTGGTGTATGGAGATGTATATAGAGAGATATAGAGAGAGACCGAAGAATAAATTATCCATTTTCTGCAACTTTGTTGTTTCAAATGGTATACCCAATATATTATATTCAATTAGTGCTCTTTAAAAGCTTTTCAACAAGTACTCCTAAACCAAGGTATTGCAGAGACTCAGGCAGCGAACATTAAAGCTGAATTCGGAATGCCAACTCTTCTGCAAGAACGTTCACCACTTGAGCCACATGGTTACACAAACTACGCCAGGGACACGGAGAAGGCTCAACTGTAAGAATAAGCCCTGTCTGAAGGATAACTGAGAATTGCACAATTTTCTGGGTGCAACCGAGGGTTGATCAGCAGCTTATCCAACTTCTCCACACTCACGAAGTGGAAGAACACCGCCCTTAAACTAGACAGAAGAGGTATTTTTGATTGCAATTTACGTCCTCCAACGTTAAGTCATGCCGGACGATAAATGGCTTAGATGAAATAATGCTCAGATGAGCCCAGGATCCATAGAGCTTAGAGTTACCCGACATTTATCTTTCAGGATAAGGGAAAACCCCGGAGAAAACCTTATCCAGGTAACTCTTCCTGACTGAGATTCAAACTCAGGACCTCTTGAACGTGAGGCAGACACGCTACCACCACGCTGCCGAGGGGGACACAGAAGCGGCTGAGGGTTCATTCCAGGTGCTTGCGTCTATCCTCTGCAGTGCGCCTGTTTTAGGTTTCACCGCGATTTCATCGTGAATATTGACTACAGCAACAGAGATACTGAAGGCATACTGTCACGTCTCCAGGAAGGACAGACCGAGAAGTGGCTTACTATACTCCTCCACAGGAGAGAAAGCCTCCGAGGGGCGAGACGCAGGGGGTTGGCCGAAGGTCCCCACACCCTCCCTGGACAGGTTTATGACACCCCATGCCATTACAGTTACAGACCATTCAAAAATATTCTGACGGCTTCTACTTTTGTGAATGAATCTTCTCGTCTTTGATGTACAGAGTGAATAGGGCGCATGTTTTTTTAACGGTCTGCTCCTTGTATAGCAGGCGTTCTCTGCCACACACATTCGCTGTCCTTGTCCCACAGCACATTCCTTACAGGGATTTTCTTTGCGTTGCTATATTATACAACAAATCACTCTCCAAGGCGGAAGAGCACAACTGCATTACTCTGCGTAAACTCTGGTAATATTGGAGGCGCTGCAATAGTTCCTTAAGTATTGTTCGTTAGCCATTCCACCTAAGGATTTACTACTCCGCTCTTACCTGGACTGTTGTGCTTCGAGAACTTAAGACAGACAGGCAGCCCTTTAGATCCAGAAGGTCCAAGAGCATAAATTCACATCGGGACATTAGAGGGGAAGGAGCCACACTAGTGCTGATACAAAGTCAGGAAGGCCCTGTCAGAAGAGTGCGGCCACTAGGCTAATGTGTTGAAGGAAGACGCCTTTGCTTCTGTAAAATTTTGGTGGTGCCTGCTGATGGGAGGGAGAGCATGAGCATGATGAGGGAGCATCAGAGATACGACTTGGAGCCACCCCTCAGAGAAGTGGAAACAGGAACTTGCTGAGCTGAGAAGACTTGGCACCCAAGAGCAGTAAGTGTAAGTGCTTTAGGGTCCTATTGGGAGTTGCTGAAGAACGAGAACGATGTGTGTTTTTCAGAGTTTGGGGATCAACTGAGGAAAATTCAAGAGATGGTAGCTTATCCCTCTTTGGAGTAAGGCTGCAGATGTCCTAGAGGAGGGAGTGCGGTTTCTTCGGGAAGACATCTTGGACCCAATCAAACAGTCGACAAGCTTCAACAAAGGCACTACTGAATGAGCTGAGAGACGATGCCGCCAGTTTTATGCGTGTGTGGGAAGTCGCGGCCCACAGACAGGAGCCAGAGCCGTATGCAGCAGTGTAACGTGGGAGGACCCTTTGAAAGCATCGCCATCGACAAGGCTGGACCGTTCCCTGTATTCTACAGGGGTAACAAGTGTTTTTTGGTGGTCATAGATTATTTTACCAAATAGCCGGACTGTAGCAGCATTCACGGTACAAACGACGAGAGAAGTTTTGCAGCGACTCGAAGTACATGAGACTTAAACAAGACACCACATGCTGGATATTTTGACAATAGATTCCATCATCCACGCAGAACTCACAGCAGCAGGCATGTCATATACTGATAGACAACATGATGCTTCTTTTCCATCAGGTAAATTGGTAGGGAATCTCTATGTATTTGTCTTCCACCTTGTCTGTATCTTTAATTTCTCGGCTTTTTTTCGCATAAAGATAAATATAGTGGTAAGTGTATGAATAAACATATTTTCTATTGAAGTTAAAATATCAAACAGACTGTACTCAACATACTTGTTAGACAGGTGGTCCCTGCAGAATTTTTTAGAAACTTTTTGAAAACCTATCATCTACAATAAAGTCTGGGAAATTCCATATAAATTCATCTTGCATCCTTCAACGTTGCTTGACCAGATATGAGTTTTATTTAGTAGTTGTTTTATATTTCTGTTTTCGTTTCTGCTAAGCTACTTGTACAGGGACAACTGTAAGATTCATAACAAAGCCTTTTTAGAAATAAAGTGTGTATGTGAATGTTCGCGATTGGGTATCTAAACTTATTTTGTTTGTTACTGTCAGCCTACAGAATCAAATCAGCGCTGCCTGAATTTTGTCCCACAGGACTATTTATGCAAACCATTAGATCTACTGACATTAGACTGTCGCTTTGAGACACTCTTAAAAATTATCGATCTAGGCCGGAAATGAAATGTGTAGTGTTTAAATGCCCGCTTTTACTACCTACGGCACCTCAGGTGGTGACACTGAAGCTACGTGTGATGAAGATGGAACACCCATGGAATGGGATGGCGAGGGAACCGGAGATCCCGGAGAAAATCAGCCCCAACGCCACTTTGCGGTCGCCTGGGATCGAACCCATGCCGCATTGGTGAGAACCACGCGGTCTAACCACTCAGCTACGGCGCAGCCAATCTATGCCGGGATTGACCCTTCAACCTTTGAATCAGTAGGTCAGTATCTAACCAACTGAGCAACTTATAACAAGTGTGTGCGTGTAATACGTAAATACCGAATTCTTTGTTTAAGTTCCACATCCTGTAAGCTTGCGCCAGTACGATTCCCAAGAAGGTCCTCCCACCCCAGTCTTTTACGTGAAAAATTGCTCGCTATATTGTAATTTATTGTTTTAATTTTATTAATTGCTTTATATAATAATAATAATAATAATAATAATAATAATAATAATAATAATAATAATAATAATAATAATAATAATAATAATAATAATAATAATAATAATAATAATAATAATAATAACAATAATAATAATAATGATGATGATGATAATAATAATAACAATAATAACAATAACAATAATAATAAAGATGATGATGATGCTGATGATGATCATAATAATAATAATAATAATAATAATAATAATAATAATAATAATAATAATAATAATAATAATAATAATAATAATAATAATAATAATAATAATAATAATAATAATAATAATAATAATAATAATAATAATAATAATAATAATAATAATGATGATAATGATAATGATAATGATAATGATAATGATAATGATAATGATAATGATAATAATAATAATAATAATAATAATAATAATAATAATAATAATAATAATAATAATAATAACAAATAATAATAATAATATAAATAATAATAATAATAATAATAATAATAATAATAATAATAATAATAATAATAATAATAATAATAATAATAATAATAATAATAATAATAATAATAATAATAATAATAATAATAATAATAATAATAATAATAATAATAATCATAATAATCATAATCATAATAATAATCATAATCATAATCATCATCATAATCATAATAATGATAATGATGATAATGATGATAATGATGATAATGATGATAATGATGATAATGATGATAATGATGATAATGATGATAATGATGATAATGATGATAATGATGATAATGATGATAATGATGATAATGATGATAATGATGATAATGATGATAATGATGATAATGATGATAATGATGATAATGATGATAATGATGATAATGATGATAATGATGATAATGATGATAATGATGATAATGATGATAATGATGATAATGATGATAATGATGATAATGATGATAATGATGATAATGATGATAATGATGATAATGATGATAATGATGATAATGATGATAATGATGATAATGATGATAATGATGATAATGATGATAATGATGATAATGATGATAATGATGATAATGATGATAATGATGATAATGATGATAATGATGATAATGATGATAATGATGATAATGATGATAATGATGATAATGATGATAATGATGATAATGATGATAATGATGATAATGATGATAATGATGATAATGATGATAATGATGATAATGATGATAATGATGATAATGATGATAATGATGATAATGATGATAATGATGATAATGATGATAATGATGATAATGATGATAATGATGATAATGATGATAATGATGATAATGATGATAATGATGATAATGATGATAATGATGATAATGATGATAATGATGATAATGATGATAATGATGATAATGATGATAATGATGATAATGATAATAATGATAATAATGATAATAATGATAATAATGATAATAATGATAATAATGATAATAATAATAATAATGATAATAATAATAATAATAATAATAATAATAATAATAATAATAATAATAATAATAATAATAATAATAATAATAATAATAATAATAATAATAATAATAATAATAATAATAATAATAATAATAATAATAATAATAATAATAATAATAATAATAATAATAATAATAATAATAATAATAATAATAATAATAATAATAATAATAATAATAATAATAATAATAATAATAATAATAATAATAATAATAATAATAATAATAATAATAATAATAATAATAATAATAATAATAATAATAATAATAATAATAATAATAATAATAATTCTTTCTGTGCTATGTCATGGTTTGGAATTTTAAAGGCTGCAAGTCCTTTACGATAATCACAATCTCCCCCTTGTGTAAGTACAAAGAAATGTCTATTGGAATCATTTCTGTAATCGTTCATTTATTAACATGAATTGAATGGAAAATCATCCTTTCCAAGAATATAGAGTCATGTCAATGCAACATACAAGTTTTTATTTATGCTTCTCGCTTACACAAAAATGCGCAATGATTTATTTATTTCACATGTTTTACTGGGTGGTCTTAAATCGTGCAGTTAAACATGCAGATTATTCATGCATTTTAGTTTCAATATAGTTTTTATACTACCAAGGATGCGGGATAAAACTAAACAACTAAGTATGTTGCGCAGGACAGCAAACTGATCATTTTTTAAGAAGGACCCAATGTCCGGAAATGCATGGTTTGGATGAACGTCAAAGTTAGAGAACTGGGCGGACAAAATTCCACATGTGCAAGTCGTTCACAGTAACCAACACATGTTTAGTGTCAAAATATGGGCTGGAATAATTGTTGACCATATCATTGGTCCATATCTACTCCCAAACAGACTAACAGGACCGATCTACCTCGCATTTCCTAGAGATATTTTGCCTACCTTATTGGAGGACGTCCCACTAAACATTCGGGAGGTAATGTGGCTGCAACACGACGGAGCTCCAACACACTTTGATAGAAGTATGCGGAATCACCTAGACGTTACACACCCAAATCAATGGACTGGTAGATTGGGACCAGCAGCTAGATCACCAGATCTGACACCACTGGACTATTTTGTGTTGGGTAGGTAGTATGAAAGCCATGGTGTATGCTACTCCTGTAACGTCAGAGAAGGACCTCATTGCATGAGTACATGGAGCGATTACCATTCTTTCAGGTAAACCACACTTAGGAGCATGTACGTTAAGCTCAGCGCCACTGATGTAGGCTCTGCATTGACGTAGGAGGTACCCAGTTTGAACCCCGTTTGTAATTTTAAACTACTTTGTGCTGCATACAGTTTGTTCGTTGTATTGACGACATGGACACTGCGATGGTCTACTGCGCCCAAACCGTGCGTTTCCGGACATGGGTTCCTGCTTAGAAAATGATCAGTTTGCTGTCCTGCGCAACATACTTAGTGTTGTCGGTGCTTTTGGATCATCCTGTATATGGCCTTTGGCTGTAGGAGTAGCAGCAGCATTTTTGACACAATTAGAACAATGAACAGCTTAGTCATCATTTCCAAACATCAACTTTCCAACTTTCACAAGATACGGCTGATCCAGGCTTTTGACATTGATGTATCTCAACCTCATGAGAACGTTCTCAGGAAATCCAAGACGTGCATCTCATTTGCCATGAAAACTTCTAAAACTTCGTTATTTTGATTAAATCATTAGGGCCATTTTTGATAAAACCAAAATGGAAGGTGTTAGAGATTACTTTTGAAAATCCTCGCGTCGCAGCCTTGAGTACGAGATAAGCTTATTTTAAATACCTAATTTGGTATTTAGTTCATTATTCGTTTTTAAATTGTATTGTTCACACACGTAAACACACACACGCGTGCGCGCGCGCCTAAATTCAGGGATTCAGGAGTAATTTCCAAAATTCAACTGAGTTAATAACGATGGACTTTATATTGACTGGCAAATTAGGTACATCAGTCAAATCGTTAACAACAAAACTTATTCCATGTTTTAAATACATAAAATAAAGGCAAGCTTTATCTATCGCACATATTCCATTTTCCCATAATATTTTTAAAAAATTATAAAAGATAAAATGTTTCATTGTGGCTTTGGATGTGTCTATCATAATAGTGAAAAGTCTACAGTCACTTCCACAGGCCTCGGATCTTTAAAACTTAATATTGTTTACTATGATCCAACTGTATTATAGAATGTAATAAAATGCATAATGTTAACTTATATGTGGCTTCATTCCTCTCTTTCTTGGTACTTAATTTAAATATTTACTTCAGAAATGCAGAAAGCAAACGCTATTTGAGCCTTTTTGTTCCAAGGCTCTTGAAATAAATACCAGCAACCAATCGGTATTCATAGAGAAGAAATTTTATCGTGACCATTTATGGTATGATTTTGTTTTACTTTTGTTTTATGTTTTATACATTTCTTTTTTTAAAAAAATACGTCATACAACTTTAAATTACATTGGACGCTAAGTGAAATGGATAAAATGATGCTCAGATGAGCCCAGGGTACAAATAGCTTGCAGTTAATCGACATTTATCTTTCAGGGCAAGGGAAAATCCTGGTGAAAAACCTTATCCAGATAGCTCAACCTGGCCAAGATTCAAACCCCGGACCTCTTGAACGTGAGGAAAATACCTGCATTTTTTTAAATTTACGTCCTGCAACAACTTGGATTTTAAATTGAATTGTCCTAAGGCAAGTTTCAAAAACATTTAAGTTAACCATTCCATTTGTATGGCCCTAATATGGTACAAGATGGTTTAGTGTTCAGAATTTCAATACATTTTTACTTGGGACTTTACATATTTTTTACTTTCTCTACTCCTTACCTAAAGAAATGATAAAAAGTGTGTTCTACATTCAATGAATTTCGGTATTTGAATTTCACCGAAAATACACTCTTTGTTGCTTCTTAAAAGAACAAAAACAGAATTTTTAGAAAAGGATGAGTTACCTGTATAAAGTTTTTTCCGGGGTTTTCCCTTATCCTGAGAGACACATTTCTGGACCCGGACTCATTTGAGCATCATTTCACCCATTTCATTCATCGTCCCGTGTGATTAACGTTGGAGGACGTAAATTAAAAAAAAATATCCCTTTACATAAAAATATTGTTATTTTTGTTTTTCTAAAACTGGCCCTAACGATTTTGATTAAGATACTATGTTGTTTTTTTTCTTATTTGCTCAGTTACATAACAAAACCCGTGTTTCACCACAGGTATATCACAGGGAATTTGTAGAATAGAATACTAATTACAAACATAGCGTTCACTCTGTTGTATAGAACGGAAGACGTTGCTGAGGAATCCGTTATCTGTGCAGTGTTAAAGTGGTACTTCCATACTAGTGGTAAGGGTAGTGTTTTAGAATAGTTAGCCTCTCTTGTAAACCTGAGCTGTGGCAATAGGTGCACTTCGCGATTGTTCCTCATTTGAATAGATAGGATCTAAACTAGCCATGATTTGTTTTTGTTGGGACCTTTTTATTTTTAATTTACGTCCTTTACCTTTTAAGTCATATCAGTCGATGATGGAATAGGTGAAATGATGCTCAAATGGGCCCAGTGTCCACGGAGCTTAGAGTTACCTGACATTAGGATAAGGGAAAATCCCAGAAAAACCTTATCCAGGTAACTCACCCTGACCAAGATTCGAACTCGGCACCTCTTGAACGTGAGGGCCTGTGAAAAATGTTTGGAATAAAAGTTTAAGTGTGAATGGCAACTTCAGAGTTTGTGTAGATATCGTTCCAAACACTGATGTAGTAATCTTTAAGTAGCTGTTTGCCCCTAATCAAGGGGAGAGCTCTATAGTCAATTTTGGTTTTGTAACTGGCTGCAGTCTTGGCCAAGTTAAATTAAACCCGTGGCACTACAGTCCATATCAGACCAAGGCCTGCCAACCCGACTGCCGGCCTCACGCCCACATACGGAAGGTAGAGGTGGGCGATCATCCAACCGGTAAGGAAAGATGTGGTCAGCATATCGACACCTCCAGTCAGAAAGTTGGCTTTCATTTCCAAGGTCGCTTGCCTATCGCAAGCTCCTCGATGATGCTGAGTGGGCAAAGGTCCTATACTATCCAGCAACGCAAAAAAGGTCCCTGAAAGGAATGTGCTCCTTTACACAGTGGGACAAGAACAGCGAATGTATGTGACAGGGAACGCATGCTACACAAGGAGCAGAACCGTTAAAAACATGCGCCCTATTCACTTTGTACACTAAAACAGAGAAGATTCATTCACTAAAGTACAATGTTTTTGAATGGTCTGTAACTGTACTGACATGGGGTGTCATAAACCTGTCCAGGGAGGGTGTGGGAACCTTCGCCAACCCCCTGCGTCTCAGGCCTCGGAGACTTTCTCTCCTGTGGAGTACAGTACCTGGAACCAGGGGTGGGGTCGAACCCGAGCCGCATTGCGTGGCCGGGAACCAAGGCACGATGCCTTAGGCCACTACGCCACGGCGCAGGACCTTGACCAAGTAGTCTGCTCGTTCATTACCACTAAGACCCACATGACCTTAGACCCAATGGAAAGTTAGTGATGTTGTCTTATACATAAACTCGAGGATATCTACCAGGGCATATCCTCACGGAGTGAAGATTGACCCCCCCCCCCTGTAACGACCAGGGAATCACCAAGCTGTCCTGAAAGGGCGCCCGGTGCCTCCGTGGGACTTTCCATAGGGCAAGACCTAGAGACTAATAAGCCCCCCATCTGGTCCTGTGGACACAAGACGGGATGGAAGTGGATACGCCACTTACGTGCGCCAACTCCAAAATGGGAAGGCTACCGATATGACCTCGATGGGGCCGCCTGGTGATCTAGCACACTTTCTACTAACTATGCTGGCTAGTACCCGGTAATATTATGGCTTCCCTCAACTCCGTCCGGAGACCTACCCGATCTCCCATGGGTATTGGGAATCACTTCCCCCTCGAGTCAACCCAATCCGAAAAACTCCCTATCTTCCTTTCAGGGAGGAGCTCGAATGTTCGGCCCGAGGTTCCTCTAGTAACGTCAGAGGTACCACGAGTGCTAGTGTCCGCACCGCCCACACCACGGTAGCTGAAGCGGACGGATCCCCGTCCTTACGGTGGTGATGTTGTCTTCATTATGTTTATTATTACTGTTCTGATTTCTAGGGCGATGGAGTGAGTAGCTTGTTAGAATGTTTCACAACAAATGAAATGTGTAAATTGAATTTTTGTGAATAGCCTATAAGTGCTCCTCATCCTGAACAACTTTTATTCGACCGGTAAATTTCAAGATACTGTCGACTCTTATCGTACAGAATATGTAAGTAAAGCACACAATTTATATCAAAATTTGCTGTGTTAAAACTATTTCCGAGATATTTTTGTCATTAGTATAGGCCTGATTTTGAAGCAAAATGCTTATAAATGCTTATAAATGCTTTTTGCTGAAATATAAGTTTGCTTACTTATTTTATGACTGTTAATTAAAATAAATTATTTTATCCAAATCATGTAAATTTAAAAGTCAATTTTCACTGCTAACCATCATTTTATCATTCAGGAAATCCGTGGCTATTAGTGTAAAACTGGATTAAAAGTCCTTCATCCTAAATTAATTCACCTGACGTGTCTTGCTCAGGTTTACACTATCTCGCTGAAACAGAAGCCGATATAAAGTCTTGGATCTTCTTGTCTCTAGCGTAAAAAGTGTACTGTCACCGATTAGAGTTCAAAAATTTCATGAAGTCCTTCCAAATTTGTCTTTACCTCCTCGGCCAGTTGTTCTTGGTCAAAGGTTGTGTCATACTACGTAGAACACTTAAATGAAGTAAAATAGTGTTGTACTCCCTAAATGCTGAAGATACAAGCAGCATTGCCACATCACAGAAATGGATTACTAATATTGGCATCTAAGATAAGATAGAGTACATCCATAATCGTTTCTCCAAAATACTTGCTATTATAACACAGTTCGAACCTTCAAATAATACCTTGGAGCATTCACTTTCTTTGATAGATGAAATTTCAGTAACCTTGTCTTCAAAGACTCACGGTATTGGTAAGACTGCCTTTGAGAATCTCAGTAAAATATTAATGATAAAACCTGGTTAAGAAACATTGTGTAAAATTTCTAAAAAGTTATCTGGTACAGAAACGTAATCGAAGGGGAATTCACTCAAGAAGAACTGCGGTGCTTTTTACATGTTATAGCATCATCATGCGACGTTGAGAAATCATTTTCACTATATTAAAAACTCTTCTCTGACAAACGCAGGAGCTTCACACAAGAAAAAATCTCTATATAACCTCCCTCATGTAGTGTAACAAAGTTACATACTATAAGAATTTTACGAAACAGTATATTCATGATTAAACTTTAACTTTGTATTTGCTTATTATTGGTGTTTATTTATTTCCTTTTTAACGCTTATATTCTTGCTTATTTCCCCATTTCATTATGCTTACAAATCCGGGCTCTAGTCATTAGCTTGAATGTAAGTTGATATTTTGATTAGCACTGAGGTGCTCAATGCACTTACCATTTATTACTGTGTATATAAACTATTCTTTCGAAGGTTTGTTTTCACTTCTACTCATTTTCATTGAAATAAACCATTGCAGAGGTAGTTACATTACATATTGTGTCATAGATGAAAAGCTATTCGCGATAGTCAAATGGTTAAGATATGAACGCCTTAATATTACACACAATCTTTGCATGCAATCGCGATAAACAACTGAATATCGCAGGGACTTCGGAAAACCAACAAAAGTGTTCTACGGGTCAAACCACAAATAACGGATAGCTCGGAAATGGCTCAACCATTTATTAGCACAGTTATTTAAATTAAATTATGCTTCAAAGGGATCTATATTTCGAACACTTTTATGAAACTCCTCGTTAGAAAGCTATTTGCAAGGTTGGAAAGATGTTTCTGATGATTGTTTTTAAGTTACGTGATGAAGTTCTTTTAAGTGAGGAAAGTTTGTCAGGAATTAATTTTGTAATTCTTTTATGTGGGTTTATTCATTTTGTTTTAGATTGATTTTAATTGTGATTAGATTTTAAAATGTAGAAGATGTTATAACTTTATATCTATTCAAATTTCTATTTCCCAGCCAGCGCATGCAAAATCCCATTTCAAGGCCATAGCCTCAGATTAATGGAACTTTTTAATGTAAATTTGTCTAAATAATGATACAAGTTCGTTTCCGAAGTTCTTTTGAACACTTAATATATACTATCGCACTATATGTTTTCTTTTAAAGAAATTTCCTCTGCGTCCACTCGTCGACACATTTTCTTCTCTGCGTCTCTTCAAGATGGAAGATTATTGATTCTCGACATCTTAGTTACAAAGGCCTCTCTACACATATTGAAACATCCATAACTCTATAACTATATTCCTCTGTAACTTCGAGTTTCTTTCACTCGCTGAATTTCACATTCATAATATAAATCTTTTAATACTATTTAACATTTTAAAATTTTTAACGTAATTCTAAAATAATACAAATAACATCCCAGAATCTGTAAACAATGGTTATGCTTGGGGACTAAACAAAAACAACTGTTTCAATTTCTTGCGAAGGACTTTTCTTGAAAATATTCCTTCTTTTTTTTTCTTTACTGTTACATCTTGAGCTATGCTGTTCAAAGACACGCACACGCACGCATGCCCGCACACACATGCAATACACACCAACTTTTCTCTATATAGGCTTGTTTTCTGGATGCATTGAGCCTCACAGCATATATGTTCGTTGAAACCTTTGTATTGTATTTTTGGGTAGAAGGCAATACTTTCTCTGCTTACTATAGGTAAAGCAACAGAGAAAGTAGATATCTGACGATCTCGTAGCACACTCTATTGTTCTTATACCTACAACGAAAGTTTTAAATGCATAACGAAAGTTTATTACTCTTAGCAATAAGTGAACAAAAGAATAACATTTTGTAAGAATAACATAAGACGATATTTGCTTTACAGTGAAAAACAAATAACTTCTTTAGTTGATATTGTTTAATTATGGTACCATCATTGTAAATATTTTAATACATTTTTCAAATTATTATAGCTTTTAAGAACTAAGGATGCCGCCTCCCGAATGGATTGTCCCACTACAAGCCATGGCTGTACTGAAAGAAGACAATAGGTGGCGCATAGTCGTACAAAAGGGCGTGAAGTAAAGGGAGGAATGTTCACCCTCATAGTGCGGGGGTGAACTAAATCCTACTTGTTATGCGGTGTCAGGGCTGCATGCTTTAGAAAAGGCTGATTGGAAATCTAGTCACGTCCTGCTCTGTCTCAAGTGTTAAATTTACGATTTCACAGCTCTTCGGATATGGCTGTCATGCTTTTAGTCATGCTGGTTAATCAAACCTAGGTCAATGAATTTGAATAAACGAGAACAATAAACACGCTAAGAGAATGTTAAAAATTGTAGACTGCCTCCAGACGTCATCTTTCGTTTTCACGTTTCTGTTCCTTAAACATTCTGCAGTAATAATTTTCTTGAAAGACTTAAGAGTCCATCATTGCAGAGAAAAGTAATGAATCTAGTGCACTTCATATACATATTGTTAATATAATCTGCAGATTTTAAACATACACAACAATTCAATTCGCTTGATGTTCTAAACTTAATAATTAATAATCCACTTTGTTTTCAAAACATTATCTTAAAGTATTAAAAGGCATGTGGATATGGTATAATGTACAGACGTGAGCAAATTATTAGACTCATTCATGTTTTTTTTTTTTTTTTTTTTTTTTTTTACTTTGCTTCAGTTTAACATTCAAAATAATAGTTATTTACCGCCGTAACCTATTTCAATTTGTCGTAATTCTTTTACTTGCTATAATATGAAACATATTCAATGAAATTTCTCTCTTAATAATAGCTGGGGGATTTTTCTTTTACTTATAGTAATATGGTGGTAGCTCTGAATTAAGAGCAGCCATTTTCTTCATGTCTGTTTATCCAACTGTTTGGTGATATTGCTTTCATTTGGTGAATGTAGTAACTGAACATTGTTAATATTTGCCTTTATTGTTTAATAAAGGCAAATATTGTTTAATAATATTGTTTAACAATATTGTTTAATATTGTTTAATATTTGCCTTTATATCCTCAGTATTTATTATTAATTGATCTCAAGCCAGGTAACATCGTGTATCTTATCCTTAGGATTCACATTGATTCAAAAGTGAAGTTATGGATAAAACTGCTGACGTATCCCCAGGGAAAGTAGCTGTAACTGAGAGTCTTTTGAAGGAAACTCTTTATTCATAACGTGAAATAGCTAAGAAATTGTGTATTTCACAAAAATATGTTAGTCGCATTAATCAAGCTTTAACATTCGGTGAGACGTTGACCTCACAAAGGGATGGAAAATGTGGGAGGAAAAGAAAGCTATCACCAAGGATGCAAAGAAAACTTGTGCAGGTGGCAAAACGAAATAGAAGAGCAACCATCATTGACCTCAGTAATCAACTAAAGCAGTACGGTACAGAAATATCAGCCTCAGTAGTTCGCAGATTATGTGAAGCAGGTTTACCAGCACGCAGGCCTCGTAAAAAGGCTAAACTGACACCTGCAATGGCAAAAAGCGTTTAGAATGGGCCAAAGAGATGCGGAAACATCCGTGGAATTTTGGAGAAAGATAAATAGTATGAAAGAGTCATATAGCATAAAATTAAAATATGTACATATAAATTTTATGGAAATGAAATAAACAGCCTAAACTTTGTTTCTCTCATTGCTGTTTAATTATACTATCTTTGAGCAATTTTAAAACTGTTTAATATTAATAGAAGTTTCTATTGTTTCAGGTAATTTTCTCAGATGAATCCATGTTTGAGGTATGTGAAGAGAGAGGCCAATATGTGAGAAGGACGGATAAAGAAGCATTTTCCCCTCAGAGTTTCGATCAAATAGTAAAGCACTCAACATCAAAAATGATATGGAGCTGTATGTCTGTCCATGGACCTGGAAGATTAAACATAGTTGTGGGATCTATTGAGCAGAAGCAGTATAAAAGTGTATTAGAAACAAGAGTATTTCCGCAAAATAAAGAATGGTTTCCAAATGGTGATTTTGTGTTCATGCATGACAGTGCTCCCTGCCATAGAGCAAACTCTGTAACCCAGTTCCTCAAAGAAAACAATTTAAAAGTACTACCATGGCCGGGGAATAGCCCTGATTTAAATCCAATAGAGAATCTGTGGGGTATTGTTACACAGAGACTGAAAAAAATGAAAATAACAATAAAATTCCAGCTTATTGAGGGCCTCATAAGCATTTGGCACAGAGATGAAGAAATAAAGGAGAAGTGCTCCACCCTTGTAGAAAGCATGCCTAAACGCATCAAAATGGTAATAAAGCCTAAAGGAATTCATACAAAATTCTAAGAGTTGAAAAAATATTTTGTAGTATTATTTCTGTTAAATAAATAGAAAATAAATGGCATATGTTAAAAATTTCACCATTGAGTCTAATAATTTGCACACGTCTGTATGTAAAGAACCGTTTGTGAATGCGTGTCTTCTTGTCTTTCAAATAAAACAACTTAATAACGAAGTGTTCTTTGCACGTTTGTAATTTTCAGTCCTTTTAGTCATATTTAATTATGCAGGATATTATTTGATAAATGCAGTAACTGTTTACTGAAATAAATTTCCACATTTTAAGCAATTCGAATGTGTAAATTAAAATCTGCAATGTTTAACATTATCAACCTTGAATTTTTAACTGTTAGTAAGAATTTTCTAGAAGACTTTATAAAGACATGAATGTATATTAAATTTGGAGAAATTAATATTTAATTTTATCAAAGTTCTTCTTGTGGTTCAGTGACTGACATTTTGCTCTAAGGTTAAATTTAGACTTTAAGAACAAAATATTCAGTTTAAATAACTCTCCATAAATATATTTCATATCAGTATACTTCTTTCTCAATTAAGTTAATTGGCATAGAAAATACTTATACGCTCAGAAAATAATTAATTGCTACAAAATGCAATTTAAACATTGGTTTTCATTTATTATTTTTTAAATATTTTAGTCGTCTAGTGGCAGAATACTAAAATTTGGATTCAAGCGAGTTATACTTTCACATTTCCTTTAGAAAACAATATAAGTTCCTTAACATGTGTTACCTAAAAAGCCCCGTTAACAAGGATTCAAATTCAGAAAAAATGTTATAAAATATTTATTTTTCAGTTATGCTACGCAAATATATAATGTATTTTTGAGGCCACATGAAATAAAAATAAAGCATTTTAGAGAAAGATTCGTATGTGTGCGCCAGTGTATTTCTCTAAATAGAATAATTCAAAACGAACATTTTCAGGGTGTTATGAGGGTTTTCAAGAAGATCTAAAAATAGTTGTAAATGTTAGTTTAGATAATATACTTAAATCTAATTTCATAAAAAACTAAGGTGTAAAAACTCACTTTTCGGGGATTAGGATCTAAATTCCTCTTCCCTTCGAATGACTTGCACAACTTGTGAACCCTATAAGATAGACAAACTTCTACTTCATAAAAATATGTACATCACGTTAAAGCTCAACCTCAGTTACAATTTTTTTAATTAAAACTTTCCTAGATATTCCAGTCATTGGTTTAAAATTTCCAACCTTATACTTCTCTCAAATTGGAAATCATACGTTTATATCTCCTGCTCATCCAAAGTGATAGGAACTTCGAAGGTATAACATACCTGCCCTCAAGAGGTTTGTCCTTTGTTTAAATATAATTCAAATTAAATCCCCTTTTCATTGCACGTACAAGGAAATATAAACTAAAGCTATTTCTAAAGTGTTTATCTAAAAGAACAAGCTTTTGAAATAATAATATTTTGAATGAGTCAAAATATTAATTTGAATCTAATAAATCAAATGTTTGCTCATATGCACACACCTCTTCTAAAATTAATGTTATTAAGGATAACATAAACTTACATTTTAGGTGAACATTCTATATCAATTGTTTTCTGCAATATGTAATACTTATTTCCTCTACCTCTACCTCATTCGCCGTTAACAGCACACTTTATTTCATTATTATTTATATATTTAAAGTGTTTAATCGTTAGATATTCAACAAAATGCATATGCACTATGGTGTTTTACTTGTTTTGTAGAGGTCAGTTTTCGGGAAACATGAATGAATAAGCGCTGTTTAAAATTATGAATGACTCAGGTAAGAAACATTACAAACTTGTACAGGAAATTCCAGAATTTCAAACAAATCACTCCTTTTGTGTTGTTTACATTGTCCAATTCCTTTTACTTCTCTCACCTGTATTTGAAACATCTCAACAATACGGGTTAATGAGTTCATTAGCCCAGCCACCTGCAACTTAGGAGGCTCTTGAAGAAATGCCGGATTTCCAAACAAAGTATTGTCCTAACCTTTTTAATCTGCACTTTAGCACTCTAGCACTCCTGTCTTAGTTTTCCTAAAGCTGCATTAAACACAAGTGCTTCCGGTTAGTTTTCAATTGTTTCTAAATAGGAGCTCTCAAGGAGACATTGGAAAACGTACCCTCACCACTTTGTCTAGCCTTAACTTAGAGCATAGGAGCTTTATCATTTCGCCGGAAATACTCCTTTTGAGACTTCCTAAACAAAACCATGCAAACCTCTCCGCATATAAGTATGTCAGTCTCTCTTCTGTGTCCGCAAAAAATGAATGAAGTTAGCCTTTATGCTGAAGTGGTGACATATATATCCCTAAGATCCCTAAGATGACGATTTCGATCTCGGTTGGGGTGAGTTACCTGGATAAAGTATTTTACAGGGTTTCCCCCTATCCTATAGGAACAGGTTGGCTAGCAATTGGTTATCTGAAATCAGTATCCATTTTCAGCAATTTCATTTCTACTGATTAAACAGGCAATTAAATATCTAAATCAGTACTTAAGAAGGGGGGACAGTTTAATAACTGATTTAATTTCAAAAGACTATATTTCATTGATACGCCGCATATGATACTGACCAATAGCAACGCCACGGTTATCGACCAATCGCGCTTGTTTATCTTATATGCTTGTAAGGATAATGTTTTATTAGACAAAACGTCAATTCATTCTAAAATTGTAATACTATAGCGCAATAATTAAGAAGCTATATTATCCAATTGTGTTCTTAAGCTACGCACTGTAATGGTGTCTGTAAGTAAACAGTGCTCTGAATTATTATTATTATTATTATTATTATTATTATTATTATTATTATTATTATTATTATTATTATTATTATTATTATTATTATTATTATTATTATTATTATTATTATTATTATTATTATTATTATTATTATTATTATTATTATTATTATTATTATTATTATTATTATTATTATTATTATTATTATTATTATTATTATTATTATTATTATTATTATTATTATTATTATTATTATTATTATTATTATTATTATTATTATTATTATTATTATTATTATTATTATTATTATTATTATTATTATTATTATTATTATTATTATTATTATTATTATTATTATTATTATTATTATTATTATTATTATTATTATTATTATTATTATTATTATTATTATTATTATTATTATTATTATTATTATTATTATTATTATTATTATTATTATTATTATTATTATTATTATTATTATTATTATTATTATTATTATTATTATTATTATTATTATTATTATTATTATTATTATTATTATTATTATTATTATTATTATTATTATTATTATTATTATTATTATTATTATTATTATTTATATTATTATTATTATTATTATTATTATTATTATTATTATTATTATTATTATTATTATTATTATTATTATTATTATTATTATTATTATTACTATTATTACTATTACTATTACTATTATTATTACTATTATTGTTATTATTATTATTATTATTAATTATTATTATTACAGTTGTATCATTCAGTTAGCAAGCATGCATGATCTGACAGTTGACACAATGATGTTCTGATTTTAAATAGCACAATTAAGAAAATAATTTTATTTTTACAGTATATTTAGTTTTCATTTATGGAATACTGTTAATACATCCCATTCGCGGTTATAAATTGAACCACATAAATTTGCCTATGCTTTGCTCTCACCAATCTATCAATGAGCTCGCAACCCTCGTCGAATTAGACGTTGGTTAAAGTCAGTTAAAAATTAGATGTTCTCAAGCCTCTTTAAGAAGTTGAATATATGAAGGTGTGTTATAAACATAATAGTTTCTCTAACCTATTAGCCACTCCACCATGGGGCCAAGGTCCCTTCCTCACACTCCAGAGATTCCGTGTTCGAATTTTAGTTGCGGTAAGTTAACTTTATATTTATTTTTAGGAGTGAGTTTCGTTTGTTCCTAAAACGATTTCGTAATTTTGGTTAGACTTATGGCTATTTCGTCTTCCTTGAGAATTAATGTCTAATATGATCTACCTGGCTAAAAAGAGGGGGGGGGGGAAGTACCTTCGTCAGAACAATACTTACGGAACAGGTGCCAATGCTTTTAATCATTTGATCTTCTACAAAAGATCTCAACATTTTTATATGTTAGAGTACATATTGTCCAGCTTACACCACATTTGTCTCCACCTGTTTTGTGTGGATGTCACTGGTTCTTACATTTTGACTTATACAGTTCAGAATATACATATATCTTTGTTGTAAATTGATGGACCAGATATGCATTGATAACACATAAATTGCATAATAAAGATTAATTGTACCAGTACGGACTTTAATCAATTAATGTTGTCAAACATTTCAATGTTTTCTAGCTACTTAAAACATCCCTCCCTATATCGCTATCAATATCAAACAAGCTTAAGCTGAGGACTGGTTCAAATATTTCTCTTCTTCGTCTATCGTCTTGCCTCTCCCCTTTACGACTTGGCGCCACATATTGACCATCAGCTGCCGATACTATACAAGGAATTATGTAACAATACAAGAGATGGGTCTGGGTAGTTCAGTAGGGCGTTGGTCTACTGATTCCAAGATCGCGGGTTAAAACCCAGTCCATGGGTGCTCGTATGTGCCTAAAAGCGACATCCCCAATATCAATAGATTTACCGGCATCTAAAAGACCTCTTTCGGGACTACATTATGGCACACAGGCTGCGCTATTATACTGGCAATAATTCACAACGTTCTTAACAAAGTTCTCGGAAACGCGACCTAGAGTGAGAGAACTGGAACTCTTAGCAATATCTCTAATGCCGTTAAGACAATATATCTATCAAAAACTAAGCCTCTTCATTTTTACTATATACTCTGAGCATAAAAGATATAGTGTATTGAGCGTTAACAGCTACTTCAAAGTGTTTTTAACTTTTACTTATAATTAATCACCTACGGGAATATGAAATAAATGTCAAATTATACGATTTATTGTTATTTATAAGAGCAAGGCGCAAGTATTTTGGTGATTGTAACTAAAGCAAATGCAGCCACTTTTACTTCTTTCATGTTCTAAAGTTTTAGTTCCTCAAAATAGTAATATTTACTTCGATTGCTTAAGTTCGAAAAATGGACTTTGAGAAATACGTGATTTTGAAATAATCACAACCATCTCGTGATTCAGAAATTCTAAATACTTAATTTTAGCTTAGTATACAAGGATAAAGAAATATTGTACAAGCATTTTTTTAAATTTCGATTAATTAAGATAAAAATGCTCGCTTTTTATTGAATTGTTCAACATTTTCATGAGAGTTATGGCAACAATTTCAGCTGAGTTGTTTATCTAATATTTTAACTAGGGGGGCAAAAATCTTAACTGTGCTTCAGGAAGTACTTTGAATGGTGAAAAATGCTGAGGAAAGAAAAAAATTGAAAAGAATTTGAGTTTTTAGTTCAACGTGATGTTTTAACTAAATGACTCCGGTCAATTAAACAGCCAATATTGCCCATAAAAAGCAATTGTTTTACATAAAAGTAGGGTTATCAGAAAAATAAACTGAAAAAAAAACCTGAAAATTTCGCGTGTTTGCCAAATGTTATAGTTAGACGTTAAGTTATGATAGTATATAGTGAAGTATTTTGCTTTCACAAGTCTGTCGGATAGTATCGTTCTCATTTTGATGGAGAGTTGAAGGCAATAAACCTGGCACTGAAACAAGTGTTATTCTTCTCCAAAGATCAGAAAAAAGTTTGATATATTTTTGATTCAATTTCTTCAATACAGACGATAACATCCTTCCAAACACCTACCAGTGCTTGCATAACTGAAATAAAATCTTCCATTTTCTCAATTACCAAAGCTGGAATCGAAATAGCTTTTCAGTGGATACCATCCCATACAGGAATCCATGCGAATTAAATGCCCGCCTCGGTAGCGTAGATGGTAGCATGTCTGCCTCACGTTCAAGAGGTCCCGAGTTCGAATCTCGGTCAGGGTGAGTTGCCTGGATAAGGTTTATCCCGGGCTTTTCCCTTATCCTGAAAGACGAATGTCGGGTAACTCTAAGCTCCATGGACCCCGGACGTATTGAGCATCATTTCACCCATTTCATTCATCGTCCGATATGACTAAATGTTGGAGGACGTAAATTACACAAAAATGGGAATTAAATGGCAGACTTCTTAGCCAAAAAAGGAACAAAGATCTCTCTAACAAGTTGCCCAGAATTATCCTACATCTCAATTAAAAGAATCATTAACAATAAATTCAAGAAGAAATGTTATGACCACTTGACGACTCAAGGAAAAGGACAAACATGGATTATACTGTTAGACGATAAGAGCGCACCTCCTAAACATCCACGAAGGGAAACGGTAGCAGCATTCTGAAAAATCGCTAGCCATGACTGCCTTGCGGAACAGCTTCACAGAATTGGAATCTTCCCCTCATCGAAGTGTGTTGTATGCAAAAGAGAAAACACCATCACGAACTGGGAGCATCTAAGAATCTGCGAAAGACTGCAATATTCTCACGGGATGTCAGATGGGAAATTTTATTGGTAAGTTAACAGACTTAATGACTGTGTATCAAAAGTCTGAGCATTGAATAAATAAATAATAAATAGACGCCTGAAGTCAACTCCAGAATATCCGTTGCTGATTGTTGTTTCGTTTTTTTTTTCTAATCGTAATGTTAATTGTACTTTAATTAATAATTACAATGCCTTCCTGATGTTAAGTCTGAGTATACCTCAAATATTAAAGTCTGAAAGCAAGGTATCAAGAGGAGTGGGCTCATAGTCTACTTTCTTCATGGGTTGATAACCAAATAAGTCATAAATCCGCGAGGAGACTGCAATTACTCGTATAAGTATCGCCGAACAATTTGTTATCCTGGTTTCCCTGTAGTAGAAGGAGGTAGACTCTGTGTGTGCAGAAAGCTGATCCACTGACACCGCTACCTATTATGCTATATCACAGTCAGTTATATAACACTTCTGTGAAACAAAACACGCGCTAGTTTCGCTGTTTGCAATAATTAACCGAGTATCCGCTCTTACCGGGCAGGGTAATAATGAAACTTATTTCCGGTGCTCAATGAGGATGAGAGGTCCTGCGCCCTGGCGTAGCGCACTAACACAGCATGCCTTGGTCGCTGGCCACGGAAAGCGGCCCGGGTTCGATACCACCAATGGCGTGCGGATTTTAAGGTATAGGACCGTTCAGGGTCAATGAGCAACTTACGCTAGTTAAGCGGCCCTGGTCACGAAAACCAACGTTTCGGCTGGGGGATGCCAAGATGCTGACCACATCTGCTCTCCGTATCGCTTGAATGATCGCTCACCTATGCCTTGCATAAGTGGGCGTGAGGCTGGCAGTCGTGCTGGAAGGCCTTCACACTCTGAGGGCTGTCGGACCAGGCTTTTTAATGAGGTCGAGTGGCATGAGGTCCAATACAATATTTACAACCCTTGCTGGTATAGGCTCGTCCTCTACTTTCAAGGCACTTTTCGCTTGCCAAATTCTTTAGCGAGAACTATACAAAGTACTAACAGTATTAATGAATAAACTATCGACGCGAACGTATGATGCACCGCAATTTCTTGAATGTGCACAGTAGTAAATTACAAGGGCTCTTCAATAAAGATGATCATAATTTTTAAACGGTCATAATTTTTCGAACTAAAATGCAATCTTATTATATTTTGTTAGCTTAATGTGAAACAAACACGCCGTAGTAGCTCCATTGTTGATACTCCTGGTTCCCGCCTGTGAGAACCAGGCAAGTTCAGACATATCGAGATTCAACTGTATTGGAACACCACAGTGAAGCGAAAAATTATTAAATTTTAGATGAGTCGCATTTTTTACACATCTGCTTCACTTTCGTACCTATTTTGAGGACATGTTTCGCAAATCTTCGTTTGCATCTACGGCTCTTGTGCGACTCTTTTTAAAGTTGGTTGGATCTAACTTTCGCGTGTTCCTCTTGACTTAACGTCACTTCAATATATCGAGATTCAACTGTATTGGAACACCACAGTGAAGCGAAAAATTATTAAATTTTAGATGAGTCGCATTTTTTACACATCTGCTTCACTTTCGTACCTATTTTGAGGACATGTTTCGCAAATCTTCGTTTGCATCTACGGCTCTTGTGCGACTCTTTTTAAAGTTGGTTGGATCTAACTTTCGCGTGTTCCTCTTGACTTAACGTCACTTCAATATATCGAGATTCAACTGTATTGGAACACATTGTGCGACTGTCGCACAAGAGCCGTAGATGCAAACGAAGATTTGCGAAACATGTCCTCAAAATAGGTACGAAAGTGAAGCAGATGTGTAAAAAATGCGACTCATCTAAAATTTAATAATTTTTCGCTTCACTGTGGTGTTCCAATACAGTTGAATCTCGATATATTGAAGTGGCGTTAAGTCAAGAGGAACACGCGAAAGTTAGATCCAACCAACTTTAAAAAGAGTCGCACAAGAGCCGTAGATGCAAACGAAGATTTGCGAAACATGTCCTCAAAATAGGTACGAAAGTGAAGCAGATGTGTAAAAAATGCGACTCATCTAAAATGTAATAAGTTCAGACATGTTCAGTATCGCCTACCGCTGCAATGGAGGTAACACGCGAGGAACAATATGCGGCTTTGAAATTATGCTTTCCTCTCAACAAATCTTCAATTGAGGCCTATACAATGTTACAGGAGGCCTATGGAGAGTCTGTTCTTCCCTACAGCACAGCTCGAAGGTGGTTTAAAATGTTTAAAGAGGGGAGACAATCAATTTCAAAGGAAGGTGGACCGGTGCTCCAGTTACTGCTCTTACGGAAGAAAACATCAACACTGCTGCTGCCATTGTGACAGAGATTCGACGAATTACCTTAAGATCACTTTCTGAAATACTGAACATTTCATTGACACGTTGGTGACAGAAACATTACACATGAGCCGTGTTTGTGCGCGATGGGTTCCAAGACTGTTGATTCCCGAACAAAAGGACATTCGCATGCAGATTCGGAGTTTCTTTGAAACGTAATCACTGCTGATGAAACTTGGCTACATCATTTTGATCCTCAGATCAAACCGCAAAGCTCAGTGTGGAAATCTCCTTCATCGCTGGGAAAGTTATGGTCATTTCATTCTTTGACATTCATGGATTGGTTTATCAGCATGTTGTACCTGAACACACATCAGTAACTGGACAATACTACAGGGATGTCCTGAAAACATTGCAAGTCCAAATCAGGCACAAAAGACCATATTTCTGTGAAGCAGGCTGGATGCTGCACCACGCTAATACGCTGCCGTATATTGCTAATGTTGTTGCGTGAAGTGTATCCCTCACCCTCCCTATAGTCCGGATTTAGCCACATGTGACGTTTTTTCTCCCTAACTTGAAGAAACGCCTTCGTGTGAGGCATTATCTATCAGAAGCAGTGGTGAAGGCTGCGGAGGCGATTTTGAAGGATCTCTCAAATAATGGTTTCCAGCATGTCTTTGAAGACTGACAGAAACGCTGGGACAAGTGCATCGCATTCAGGGGAGACTATTTTGAAAAGGACTATTAAAATTATGAGGATGAGTAAAGGCACGTTGTCAAAAAAATATTGTGATAATTCTTTATTGAACAGCCCTCGTAACACATGAGCAAATTACCCAGCCACGTTCATTTTAATTGTGCTCTAGAGTTTATGTAGACTGTAGAGATTCCATATAATAAATAGCTATTTAATCTGTTGAAAGTTAATACAAAAACTTGAATAAGAATGCAGTTCTTAACATAATAATAAAGTAGATACTAACATAGTGTAATAAAGTGTGCGTTGTGAATGAGACTCTCTGAAAACAAAAGCACCTTTACCAGGATTTTTATTTGTCCTTACTGAGTGGTCTCCCACGCGAGTAAGCTCTCCACTCAAATTAGTTATGCAAATGCGCAGTCCCATTAGAGGAGGCGACCTGCTCTTGGTTGAATGTTTTATCTGAAGCTTGGTGTTCGGCGTCAATCTCTCCGTATTTATACATGATGGCGCCCACTTCGGCACATCTCGCACGCCTTTAATTGACCAAGCTGCTTCCTGCAACGGGAGACACAACTGTCATAAAGATAACACAGTTTGTTTGTTAGATGTCTGAGGTCAATGAATCGATCATTCCTTCTTTTATAATACCTTATCTGCCCTTCCTTACCTAATCCAGGGAAAACATTGCATTGGACCATAAAAATTCCATAATGTCTATCGACACGACAGAATACAAGAAAGTACAACACAGAAATTTGATGAGTGGTCATTGCAAAGTTTTTCTTTTCCCCCTAATTTAATCTGGTAGTTACTTTAAAAATTACTTGTATAAGCTCAAGTTTCGATTTAATTTGTATTGACACCTGTAACAGTTTTAGTCTATCTCAATGATGCTTCGCTAATTTGAAGCCGTATGCGTGTGCTTCATTCTTGAGCAGAGACTTATCTCAGGATATGTGTGGGTATGCAGCCAAAGTGAGAATGATACCGGCTCCGATTTTGTAACAATTAATAAAGAGTATTCACTTTAGCCGAGAATATGCCCACTAATGGAAACCAATATATAAATATCCGGAGTTAATGTATTTGAATCCTATGCCACACGGTTCGATACTTGAGGCTACGCCATGTTCCACGGAAGATCCGAGCAGGCGTCCAAGACGCTGCCCAGAATGTCAGCTTTAATATTCTCCCAATCACCTTCCCCTTTCCTAATGACTCTGACTCCCACTACTAGCTTCTAATACGATGTTGCCACTTCATTTCTACATTTGTGAAATTTGCTTCGTTCCAACCTAAAAGTCTCTTTATAAATTTCTAAGAAATACTCTCACGTATTCCAAGAATTCCAAGCTAGGCTGCCGTATAGTCGCGCTGCTGGAACGGTTACCATGGATTTATATTTGTTAACAGTAACCTTTCAGATATCGCACTAATTATTCTTGTAAGAGTGAAAGGGCTACTGACGCCCCTCGTTCGTACGCATCGCTTCAGCCAATGGAATTCGCAGAAATCACAAATGACAGGTACATGTTTACTCCACGTAGAGTAATCAGTGCGTTATCCGAGAGGTATGTATTACCAAAGATAAATCCATGGTAACCTTCGAATAGCGCGACTATACCTAATCTGGCAACTTTGGATAGTGACCTTACCTCCTCGCTATCGTAATTGACCGGACCATTTCTACGAATTTGCTTGAGAACTACCCCTCGTTAATTACTGTCCTTAATGTCATCTTACCCCTAGCCAAACTGCACTCATAATTAACAGCCAGGCCTACAATACCTTAACATGTAACACAAATGTACAAAATATTCATATTTAATTTTATTATAAGTATTAATTTATTCCATAATTTCTGTATCACGCCTCTAAATCAAGAAATGCTTTTAGTTAACCTCCGTGTTACAATGGGTTGTCCCGCTTAACCTCAGATGATCTTGATTAATTCCCCGTCGCGACATTTTTATCTGAGTTGCTCTCCGTACACACCCAGTTACAGAGGAGAGAAAAAGAAATAAGGAGAGAAAGAGATAACGGTTTTCAAAACGTACAAACGAGCATTTGAATTCATAACGAGTATAGATGCATTACAGAGATTTCGCCAGAGCTACGTTTTGAGACGCCTGATGTTTTAAAATAATATTTTAGGACACGTTACGGGCACATGCACATGAGTAGGTATGCGAGTTTGTCTAACAACAGTATAAATCAAATAAATAAATAAATAAATAAATAAATAAATAATAATAATAATAATAATAATAATAATAATAATAATAATAATAATAATAATAATAATAATAATAATAATAATAATAATAATAATAATAATAATAATAATAATAATAATAATAATAGTAATAATAATAACAACAACAATAACAATAATAATAACAATAACAATAATAATAACAATAATAATAACAATAACAATAATAATAATAATAACAATAATAATAATAATAATAATAATAATAATAATAATAATAATAATAATAATAATAATAATAATAATAATAATAATAATAATAATAATAATAATAATAATAATAATAATAATAATAATAATAATAATAATAATAATAATAATAATAATAATAATAATAATAATAATAATAATAATAATAATAATAATAATAATAATAATAATAATAATAATAATAATAATAATAATAATAATAATAATAATAATAATAATAATAATAATAATAATAATAATAATAATAATAATAATAATAATAATAATAATAATAATAATAATAATAATAATAATAATAATAATAATAATAATAATAATAATAATAATAATAATAATAATAATAATAATAATAATAATAATAATAATAATAATAATAATAATAATAATAATAATAATAATAATAATAATAATAATAATAATAATAATAATAATAATAATAATAATAATAATAATAATAATAATAATAATAATAATAGTAATAATAATAATAATAACAATAATAATAATAAAACGAACAGTTGGATAAATACTAAACTTGGTATTTAATTCTTTGCCATATTCCAGCTAAAGCACCAAAGATAAAATATAATGTTTCAATGTCTTTATCATTTGTTGAGAATAATCATCGTTGCAATAAAGGTAAAATGGCTTCTAAATCATCTTCTAAGTATGCCCGCCTCGGTAGCGTAGATGGTAGCGCGTCTGCCACACATTCAAGAGGTGAGGGCGAGTTAGGTTAGGGTGAGTTACCTGGATAAGTACTTTTCCGGGGTTTTCCCTTATCCTGATAGACGAATGTCAGGTAACTCTAAGCTCCATAGCCCCCGGACTCATTTGAACATAATTTCACCCATTTTAATTCATCGTCTTATATGACTAAACCTTGGGAGACGTAAATAAAAAAAAAAAAAAAAAAAATCTTCTAAGCACAACACAGGGAGAGTCATAGAGAAGGAGGAGTCTTTTATCAAAATGCTTTTTGTGTTTTGTGGATTCGGGGCTCCCAAATAGGTATGTTTGGAAAGCAAAAGCTCTGATCTCGTAGAAGCAAACAATGTACAATAAAAACGTTTACTAAATTAACTATGTTCTTTTGATATTCTTTGTTATTGGTTGTAATCTTATAATTATTTATTTATGCTAAGCAAATTACATATGAGCGACTTTGGTTTAGCCCAGGCCTACTGCCTCTTATATCCTACTTACGTTTTTAGTGTACATTAGAATCTGAAAGTAGCTCATTATGGACCCATTAATGCTCATCTTGAATATACCTACTATAGAAATTTGGGGGCGGCCTAGTTTAAAAAACATGAATAGAATATTTATTTTACAAAAAAGGAGTTCAAGATTCATATATCGCCTCGACAAGATACAATCCTGTAAAGAAACTTTTAGTATCCAGCAAAGCTTTACCATTTACTCACTGTATATTTATAAATTAATTATTATCGGTTAAGAAAAAAACTCATTAATATCTATAAACAAGAATAGGTGCATTTATGGGACTAGGGGTCAAATAACAATGACAGCCAAAGATCCATATAACCGTGGAATAGTACTTTATAATAAACAACCACAAGATATAAAATATGCTAATGATCGGGCCATTCCCAAATTATTAAGACACTATTTAATCAATAAGTGTTTCTATAGAATTGAGGAAATGTAAACACGTAGCCTAAATTACCAGTATTATGCTATAGAATGGTTAAAATTTATGTAATTGATACCTGTACAAGTATATTCTGTTAAATTAATTACATTTGCATACAAATTTGTAACTAATTTTACATTGTTACCCTCTAAGCTTTTACTAGTAATATGTATACTTATGCTTACTTTGTAATAATTGATATGTAAATTTGTGAAACTGTAATCTAGCTTCATTGGCAATGTTCCAAACTTTTTAAAAAGTCTATGGGCAATAAACATTTTATTATTATTATTATTATTATTATTATTATTATTATTATTATTATTATTATTATTATTATTATTATTATTATTATTATTATTATTATTATTATTATTATTATTATTATTATTATTATTATTATTATTATTATTATTATTATTATTATTATTATTATTATTATTATTATTATTATTATTATTATTATTATTATTATTATTATTATTATTATTATTATTATTATTATTATTATTATTATTATTATTATTATTATTATTATTATTATTATTATTATTATTATTATTATTATTATTATTATTATTATTATTATTATCATCATCATTATTATTATCATCATCATTATTATTATCATCATCATTATTATTATTATCATCATTATTATTATTATTATTATTATTATTATTATTATCATTATTATTATTATTATTATTATTATTATTATTATTATTATTATTATTATTATTATTATTATTATTATTATTATTATTATTATTATTATTATTATTATTATTATTATTATTATTATTATTATTATTATTATTATTATTATTATTATTATTATTATTATTATTATTATTATTATTATTATTATTATTATTATTATTATTATTATTATTATTATTATTATTATTATTATTATTATTATTATTATTATTATTATTATTATTATTATTATTATTATTATTATTATTATTATTATTATTATTATTATTATTATTATTATTACTACTATTATTATTATGTCTCTCTACTGTGATAACTATTTGAACTCCATATTTTCATTGCATTTTTTTAACTAATTGCTCATCTAATTTTGTTCTCTCGTTACAGAGCAAACTGCTTATAATAATTTTACGTAGCTTTAAACCACTTTTTACATATGTCTGTTCCTTTATTAAATATAATATGCTCAATATAATCCTTATTGTTACATAAGGGACATTGATACTGGGGTAAAATATTCTATAACTAATAGTAATAAATAAAATAAATAAAAAACTAAAATGATTTCTTATTTGAGAAAAGTATAAGTATATAAAAATTCAAACAAAAAACTAAATAATCTGTTGTTTTCGAACAGTAAGATTTTTCTACCTTTTACAGTTTACAATTTATAGAGAAGTCATTCAGCATGAAGATGGTGTTAAAGGTATATTCCCAAAGAATTGGAGACATATGTATATTTCATTTTTCATGAAAATATCTGAAATATATATTATAATCAAAATCATGAGAGCCAAATTTGAGAAAATAATACACACAAACACGACACACAGAGGACTTTTGCATATTTTCAGGGAGCCTCGAAACATGTTTGCAGTTAATTCTCGACATCGACCTTTTGGGTGCAATACAATACTTCTCCTACTTCCTATACGTGCTGGAGAAATAAAGTTTTTTTTTTTAAATTATAACAATTCCAGGTTTTAAACTCCTTATCAATCATAAGATATTAATTAGAAATGTTTTTTGCACTTCTTAAATGTTATATTCTAATTTTTACCAAGATTGCAAGCTTTTGATATCTTATTTTTACGCCGAAAAAATACGTAAGAGCTCCTTTAAATGAACTAAAATTATTTATAATATAATTACTTAAGTTGGAGTTGAATTATAACCTCTATTAGTTATTAAATTATATATTTTAGTGTGTATTCTGACACAAGTATTGTAGCACCATCTTAGTAAATCGTAGTAAAGCATGGATATAAAAAAACAACAACTCCAAGCAAAAGTAGCCATCAACTTTGTCAACTTCAGATAAAATAAACTGCTAATTCTTAGGCAAACATTATATTAGTATGCTGAAGTACAAATCAAGGCCTTTCGATATTATTGGTTATTCTCTCAATTAAGGTGAATTGAATTGCTCTAGTCAACCAGGAAAGAACAGTGTACACTAAAGTGTAAGAATGGATAAGAATAGTTTGTCAGGTGACTAATGTATGGTCTTTCACATCAGAAAAATTCCCATCCCTTCAACATAACTATGGGGGCTGTGGTGAAGATTCCTTAAGCCAGAAATCCCAAAGCTATTGTTCCTCTAATATGGAGCATCCGAAAACGAGAACAGCATGGGGCAGCATACATTCATAATGAAAGTATGAATGGTTTATTTGCAGGTAAATCACGGTTTTGGAGTGCTAGTTGTCAATAAGAATAAACTCAGCGGGAAATCCCTTGGATGGACGGTTCTACAGGTGGTTGCACCATTAAGTGGAGGAACTATAATTACGGTCTGAGTAGGCATCAAAGCCGTACGCTTGTAACAAAAGCACATTGTTAACGGTCCCGTAACTCAACAAAAACTGCTGATTTCTCGGTGATAGTGCCAATCTCATGGGGCAGGAAGAATGCATTAAGAACACAAACACTACCGTTGTCTTCCCAATTACCAGATGCAAGCTCCTTGAGACATGCTTCAGCGAGCACTAAAACTCCATTCATCAATTCTAGTAACTCATAGAAACGAAATTAATTCACCAAGTTAAAGTGTCATAATATCTGCTTTGACACTATATTATATTATACTTATTATATATTACTATTATAAACAAAGAAGATTTTTTTTTTTTGCGCGTGCTTTGTTCATTCAAACAAATAAAACAAAACAAAAACTCTCAACTGATATTGATAATATTTTGTTCACCACTTAAAAGCCCTATTATTTCTGATGGATATCGTCTGTAAAACAATCTATGTCATATATTAATGCAAGATTACAAAGGTTGTACAAAGCCCTTGTACTTTCATACCAACACATTGAAGTAATAACGGAACTTGCTGAGGTTTTAGTTTGAGTAGAGAACACCATAGAGTATAACATAATTGTCGTTAGTCCACAGAACATGCATTTAAAATAAGAAATATGTACGTGGTCATGATTTATTAACTAAAACACGGCAAAACAAGAATATAGAACTATTTTATAACACTACGACACCAGCAATACCAATGTTAAAATATTTCATAACCCTATGTAAGAAGGTTTTACTTTAATTTCTTTGTATTTTGTAATAAAGATCATTAGCAGGACATGTTAAATAATGGAAATTAATTGTTCTTTCACACTGTCCGTGTGTAGGCTAAATTGTGGAAACGTAGAGTCAGACTGAAAAATTCAATGCCATAGCCGGGATTTGAACCACGGATCTTCTGGTTTCCGTCCAGCCGCTCTAGCCATTGAGCTACTATGGCCAATGTGCCGATAAGACATTAAAGACATTATATCTAGGTAACATTACAACTAGGTAATCGATACTTTATGATTAACAACTGAAAATATTCTTTCTCTCCATGATCACAGACAAAACGCTGTTAATTTTGTGACCTACGAATGTGAGATATTTATATTTACTAGATTCCTTTCACAGCATATGGTAAGCGTATGTGCATTATGTGAAAACGGTGTAGTTTTTAGTTTATTAAATGATCATGAAGCGAAACACAGGGTCCAAAGGTTTAAAATAATATACCTAATGTGATTTTCTAAAAATTTATTCCACTATTTTAGTTAATTGATGGAAATTAATCATTTCTTCACTCTATCCGTATATCGGCTAAGGTTTTGAAAAGATGGCTTGAAATTTTAAGTGCCATGGCCGGGATTTGAACCACGGATTTCCTGGTTTCCGTTCAGTCGCTCTTACCCTTTAAGCTACCATGGCCAACTTGCCGTCATGACAAATTCTCCAATTAACTCCGTGGTTCAAATCCCGGCTATGGCATTGAATTTTTCAAGTTGCCTCTATCTTCAAAACCTTAGCCACACATGGCTAGAGTGAAGAAACTATTAATTTCCATCAATTAACTTAAATAATAAGAGTTAAATGATGAAGCCTGAGATTCAAGTACTTACAATAGTAAGTCGCCACAAATGGTGTATCTCGAATACGAGAGCCCCTAGTGGTTTAGCGGGAAAGTATGCAGGAGTCAATTGGAGAATTGAATGTCATCACGGCAAGTTGGCCATGGTAGCTCAACAGATTAGAGCGACTGGACGGAAACCAGGAGATACGTGGTTCAAATCCCGCCATGGCATTGTATTTTTCAAGTTGACTCTATTATTCCACTATTTCCACTCATGATTATCCCAACGTCAAAACATCGCTCTCCATGGTCTAGGAATAACATGCTTGCCTCTGGGTTCCCGAGGTGGTGTGTTTAACACCGCGGAGGGCGATTTTTTTTCGTAATTTACGTCCTCCAACGTTAAGTCATATCGGACGATGAATGAAATGGGTGAAATGATGCTCAAATGAGTCCGGGGTCCATGGGGCTTAGAGTTACCTGACATTCGTCTACCAGGATAAGGGAAAACCCTGGAAAAAGCCTTATCTAGGTAACTCACCCTAACCGAGATTCGAACTCGGGACCTCTTGAACGCGATGCAGACACGCTACCATCCACACAACAGAGGCGGGCTACGGAGGGCGATGGTTTTTCTTTAGTGGGGGGATGTAAAAATCCTTAGCATGGCTTCCTTCGGATTTTCTTCTTTGAGAAAGAATCAAGTAAATGCTTACATGTCAGAAGCAATTAATTTTTTTAGTATCGGCATGTAGTACAGCAGGCGGCGACACTGATGACATGAAGCTTAGATGGCGCACCGGTGGAGTGAGATGGCGGGGGAAACCGAAGCATCTGAGAAAGCCCACCCCTACGCCGCTTTGTCCATCACAAATCCCATATATGGTTTCCTGGGGTCGAATCCGGGTTACTTTTGTAAGAATCGAGTATTCTAACCACTCGAAGCAGTGATATCTAGTGGTTTTACACACTTTGATAAATTAGTTTAAATATTGTTACAAACAGAATTTGTTTTGTGCTTAACTTCACTCTCCCCTAAAATAAAAATGCTATCTCAATATTATTTTCAATAAGTAAGATTGCCACACCCCAGTGCATTATTTTCTAAGCGAAATTTCAATAAAGAAAGTCTTCAAAATATTCTTAAATTAAAGTAATATCACAAAATGTATTTATAACCCTAAGCAAATGTGCCGTAAGTCGGTTTTTCTATACAAAATGTACTTCAGATGTCCTTTCTTCCCATAATACGAATATTTTAGATTTGCATTTTTAGTAGTCAGTTACGTAATTAACTTTCATTAACTTAGGCAATTTGTTTTAATATTTTTACTAAAGCTTACTTACTTAGGTTCTTTACCAAGTTACAATTTATTAGCTCTTCAAATTAACATGAAATAGTAATATATAGCACGTGGCTCGTAACTAAGAGTCTAATAACTATTACAAAATGTAGTTTTCCTTGCAATCCAATTAAAGAACAATTTTTGTGGGTTTTTTCTTTTAAATTTAAAATAATAGTAGTTATGATATTTAAGAAAGAAAAGCTTTTGGTATTTATATTAATTTGAAACTTAGGTTTACAATAATATTTTGTTTTGCATTTGTTTCCCAAGAATGAGCACAATTTTGTTGTATGTAAATACAAAACTACGCGCGGCTAAGAACAATGAGAATAAAAATGCAATAAGATCTATATATATAAAATGTTCATTCTGCATGCATTTCAATGGTTTAATTTTGACTTAATAAATTGAGCTTATCTATAGATTTGTTTAATAAGTTACTTGGAAAAATAGGCGAATCCCATCCTATCGAAATAGTATCTCTAAGTTTATATAGCGTCACACAATAATATTTCAACATAATTTAACTCTGAGGGAAAAAATTGATATAACTTTTCTTGTAGGTTTTTAATTTTATAAACTATCAATAACTATTGAAAAATAATGAAATTCTAAAATATGTCCATTTGTTACGATATTATAGATCTTTTGTAAGCTTCCTATTTATATGCTGTTTTTAACATGTCAGGTCAGCAGGTTTTTTTACCTTTGAAAAAATTCCTCATTAGCGATGTTGTTCATTATCTTGCAGTGTTCTCAGTATTTGAGTTTATATTACTTTTATGATTGCATTAAATTCATACACACTTTCATAATCAACTTCATACTTTCACACTCAAGAAATCAATTTTATTTGTGCAAAATCATATACATACACGAATAGGACATTGGTAGAATAAAAATATGTGTATATCCTAATTAATAACCAATTGTACTGTAACACTTAAAATCATTGATTGAATAAAATTGTCTTTCTCTTAGAAATTTCAAAACCCTTTCTCTTAAAACACTCATGCTCAGTGTTCTGAATTTCTTGTATAATTTATTATAAAATGTCATACCTTTAAAATAATGTCTTCTTAGTTAAGAAAAGTTTATAATTAGGCATGTTTAACACATTTATTTCTGTTATCGCCATTATGAGTGTATAGTCTTAAATGTAACTATTCAGATGAACATGTACACCCGTCAGAACATAAAATATGAACAAATTAAAAAAAAAGTATTTTCAATTGGTAAACTAGAGGCTTAAAATGTTCATTTGATTTATTTTTTAGCAAATCAATGTGAAGGATGAGGAATAATCGTGGATAAAGAAAACCTCCCATCCTCTAGCCGGGATTCGAATCCGAGGCCGCTGGACTTGAAAGTTAGCATGCCAGCCATCAGAGAATATAGGCAGTCTCATGCTAGTTGTAACGATGTGTCAAGAACAATTTTCAGCTTCTGAATAAGAATAATTTAAAATAATTACACCTAACCAATAAAACTGCATTGATTTCTTTGATCTTATAAATCGTACCGATCCACAATAGAAGAAATATGGTGGTATAATTTATGCTGTTTGACCATTTTATTTATTTAATCTTGTCTTTTCCCAAAGCAGAAACTATTTCAAGTGTTATTCCGATAGCCAGCAAGTAACAGAGATTAAACAAAAATCGAATTATACGTGCCAATGAGTCTGTAGAAGGCTAACAATTCCAATTTAACAACACTTAAAAAAACATAAAATAAACATGAAGGTTTAAAATTTTTGTTTGATACTGTCTCCATATTAACAACAGCGTCGCAGATTCTCGAATTAAAATCTCCCCCCGGGTCATTATACATACAGGTTTTGGAAATGAGACGGTACAATTTTTAGACCTTCCTCTTGGGGTGTTTCAAAATGCACAGATAGACCACTCTTTGAATTACATGAATATCTCTGTTATATATGCATCTGTACATAATTGCACCGTTAAAATCCAATGCTTGTTAAATTCATTTTAAAATTTGTATAGCGCTGCAGGCTAAACGAATGATATAACGGGGAAAATATTGTCACCTGAATTACAAGGGAAGGATCTCTGTTCTAACAGTAACGTTTCATTCAAACTGTGCGATGGAACTGCTTTTAAAACACTAAAGAAGACTGAGTCATTTTGACCCTTAAGATCTAGTTTGCCATTAGAATACGTTAAATTTCCCAACAAAGTCCAAGGGACGCAGGCATATGTGTAATACACTTGCAAACAAGCTCTTCTCTCCGATTCAACTAGTGGCATGACGTTAATGTTGCCTGTGTTGCTACCGGTAACACCTAATAAATTGAAGAAAGTGTATCCAAATTTTACATTATTGTCGCCGACCGCATTGTTGAGAGGAGGCGCGGCCAACGCGCACAAAGAGACAGATAGTGCACCACGGAGATAAAAGCTTGCCGAAACAGATGAAGAGACAGATAGCTGACTGGAAAGTTAGATTTCTTGTTTGTTACAGAACATTCCAGAAATTTCTAGAAATATGAATGTTCGTATAAAAGGAAGCCGCGGTTAGTTGAGTGGACAGTCGTAAATGGAGTCGAATTGGAACTTGAGAACCGTCCGCGTGCAGCTGGGTTTTGAAAGTGAACTCTTTGTTTGTGGTCAACGTCCTTGTAGATTGTATTTGTGAATGTTAGGTAATTCTGCTACTGTAAGGATTGACCCCCAGTAGAGGAGGGGATCCACCCCCTTCAGCTGCCGTGGTGCGGGTGCTGCGGACCCCTAGCACTCGTGGTACCTCTGACGCTACTAGAGGAATCTCGGGCCGAACATTCGAGCCCCTCCCTGATAGGGAGTTGTTCGCATTGGGTTGAACTCGAGAGGGCAGTGGTTCCCGATACCCGTGGGAGATCGGGTACGTCTCCGGACGGGGTTGAGAGAAGCCATTAATATTCCCAGCATAGCTAGTAGAAGTTGTGCTAGATCAACAGGCGGCCCCTCCGAGGTCATATCGGTAGCCTTCCCATTTTGGAGTTGGCGCGCGTAAGTGACGTATCCACTTCCATCCCGTCTTGAGTCCACAGGACCAGATGGGGGGGGGGGTGCTTGTTAGTCTCTTGGTCTTGCCCTATCGAAAGCCCCACGGAGGCGCCGGGCGTCCTTTTTGGGACAGCTCGATAACTCCCTGGTCGAAGGAGGCCCGGGTCCTTGGTCCTACGGGTCCAGGACTAATGGGAGTAGAACCTCTGGCATTAACTGTAAGGGTTGACCAAAGTGTGTTTCTAGAAAATAAATAACCTTTGGAATTTCTGCAAATTGGACTTTTAATTCTACGAACCCACAAAGTCACATTATTTTTTGTTCAAAGAATAATAGAAAGTCCAAGCGATTTCATTTTCAGATTTCAAATGCGTTAATTAGTGACCGACCCACCGGGACCGGTCGGTGATAGATCCCTCGAGACCGGTCGTCTAACATCCCCCAGTTCTAAATAGCTCCTTATGTTACTTAGTGTCGGTCACCGGCAAACTCGAAGCTTACAGATTCGTGTGGAATGTCAGTGACCTTACGAGGCAACCGAGGCTTTAGTTATTTGTTTATAGAACGATTGTTGCCAGTGCAGTGAAACGGCAAACCTTGAGTTTTAGTATTAATTCTTCGCATGTAACAGTAATATGGTAAATTATTTAATGTTAAAAGTGTGTGTGTGTGTGTGTGTGTGTGTGTGTGTGTGTGTGTGTGTGTGTGTGTGTGTGTGTGTGTGTGTGTGTGTGTGGCATATGGCCACCTTGACCTTCTGGGTAACCTCGTCCCAACATGTGATGACAGGACCCATTTCTCAGGTGGAGGCACCATTACCTCCAATGGTAGGGTGAGAGTGAAGATGACGGTGAGACGAGAGGACCTACTACTTATACCGTGGAATGCGAACCTCGTTGGGAATAGGGGACACTTCACGTGTGCGAGACAGACTTGAAGGTGTGGATAGGACCACTTAAAATTGCCAACCCCAGAAATCGGAACCCTTTGCACGGGAGCCGCGAACGATACCACTGCGCTACCCCGGCGCCTATTTAATGTTAAAAGTACAATAAGAAGAATGACCTCACAATTTGTGGGTTAAGGTGACTGCGTTTGTGTGATCGAAACCTTTTAAATCGGTCCTTAAGTTCGCGTTCTTTTGGTGAAAAAGTCACATAATTTCAACAGGAAGGCCAACTCCGGATGTTCTTTTTTTAATTTACGTCATTTAACTTTTTAAGTCATATTGGACGATGAATAGAATGAGTGAAATGATGCTCAAATGGGCCCAGGGTCCATGCAACTTGTAGTTACCCGACATTCGTCTTTAGAATAAGGGTAAACCCCGGAAAAAACCTTATCCAGGTAACTCACCTTGACCAAGATTCGAACTCGCGACCTCTTGAACGTGAAGCAGACATGCTACCATCTACGCTACCGAGACCGGTTCCGGATCTTAAACCTTTAAAAAATAAATCATATAATCACACATTTAATTTTGATCAATCTTGCCACCAGTGCATCAGCAGAACGATCTTTTTCAGCTCTCCACAGAATATCTAAAAAAACACTCAAATTCAAAATAGACTTTCATCTCTGTCCTTGTTATCAGCGAAAAAGGGTTGTTTAACAAACTTAAAAGGCAACAGCAAGCAACATTTGAAAACTCTGTCCACTGATGTTTTCTTGAAGAAGAATCGGTGCATTGAATTGAAATACAAATAGACACTGTAAATTGGAGACATTTTAAATACATATTATATAATTCATGTCGTTATAATTTTTATTTATATATCTGTCTGTTTTATGTTGTGCAACAACCTATATAATATTAATCTGTAAACCCTCGGAATTCGCGGTTGCCATTACCCAGATTAAGTCTGAAGTAACACGCTCCTGTTGACAAGAATTGTAAATTGATAGATAAATCAAATAATGCAAGGATTTCAAATATATACCACCAAAGACAAAAAAATATGCCCACCCGCCTCGGTAGCGTGGATGGTAACGTGTCTGCCTCACGTTCAAAAGGTTCCGAAATCGAATCTCGGTCAAGGTGAGTTACCTGAATTAGGTTTCTTCCGGGATAACCGTTATACTGAAAGACGAATGTCGGGTAACTCTAAGCTCTATGGACCATGGTCTTATTTGAGCATCATTTCATCCATTCCACTCATCATCCGATATTACTTAACGTTGGAGGACGCAAATTACAACAAAAAACTGAGAGAGAGAGAGAGAGAGAGAGAGAGAGAGAGAGAGAGAGAGAGAGAGAGAGAGAGAGAGAGAGAGAGAGAGAGAGAGAGAGAGAGAGAGAGAGAGAGTTATGCCCATCCCCTGAAAGTTTAATTCTTACAAGAATATAAAATGTATGCATGTCTTTATTAATATCAGAACTCGTTTTCAATCCACAATAACCTTTCCGTTGCCATTTGTAATGCTGAATTATGTTTGGTAGTTTCTTGAACTTTGAATTCACATAGAAGAGGCCTATTTCAGGAATTTACTTGCAATGGTATTCGACATATCGCACATTGGTTGTCAATTTTTTTTTTACACTCTGTGCAGTTTGCAATACTCTTCTATTTTCTCACTATATGAAAGACTCCCGTTTATTTTTCTGAAGGCAAAACAATATTCCGTTATATTTGTTATACAGTAGAATTGCTTTGCAATCTCCATCGTCCTAAGCAAATCAAAGTGCAACTCTTAAATGGAAAGTCCTATTCGAAACACAAGGCCTTTCTCGTTCCAGGCCAGTAATGTGAGTTAGGTAACAAGAGCTGTTTTCGTCTCTGCGGACATCACTTTAAAACAAACCTCGTATCTGCTATATTAACATCGTGGCTTCTAAGGTAGTGAACGATATTTACTTTTCTCTTACGCAAATAATATGATTGGCATTAACATTGATTTTTCAACTTAAAGCATTGTAGGTTTTTTCTTATCGTTCTAATATTCACAAGTTGCAAAAGCACAGTGGTCAGGTGGTTGTATAATATAACGTTCTTTTAAGCTTTAGCCGCAAGAAGAATAAATTAGCATTTTTAGTAGTTTTACTTTTAAATTACTGTGTTTTCAAAGCCATCTGAACCTGCTGATATAATTATGACATTAGGAGTTGTGAAACGAAACCAGTTTCTTTAACATAACAAACACACATCTAGCCATTAAAGAAAATTGTCCTGATGTTCAAAATTATGATCACATGCTGCAATAGACAGATACATTGCAGGTTTATGCTTTCTTTTAAAAATATGAGAATCCACAATGTTACTTGCATTGACCTCTTGACCGCTATGTCACTGCCTCTCTCCTTTCTTGCAACAATTTCATGATCCAATCTGGTTCACAATCTTAGTTAAAAACTTAGAGATGTTTGCGTCTTTTAATCTCCAGTAAAATTAACAGAAAGAAAGATGTCATGAATCAAATATAAAGCTTATTTAGAATGCAAAATGTGTATAAATGTTTAATTTTTCTCAGTGTAATTAAAGTTATTAAACGCAGATTTATATCTATATCTTATTTTCTCTGCATGTTCATCATTCTCTTGTAAGTTTAGCGTTCAAATACAAATTAAATATGAAATGAATGCACAAAGGAGCTGGGGATAGAAGTACTAAAGCTAAATGCTTGGGCCTGACCAGACCAATTGATGCGAACTGGGGCAATCAGAGTGAAAGGGAAGTTGCCTGTAGGCATGTGTAAGAGATAAGCTTATCTTTCCTAAAAAAGATGTATTATTTTTGTCAAAAGCTTGATGTGTTGCATTTTTTGACATAAGTACTTTTAACTATTTAATATATTACAACGGCTGTTCAATAAAGGATGATCATAATTTTTTACGGTTATAATTTTTCGCACTAAAATTCAATCTTACTATATTCTGTTAGCTTAATGTGAAACAAACACGCCGTAGTAGTTTCATTGTTGATACTGTTGCTTCCCGCCTGTGAGAACCAGACAAGTTCAGATATATTCAGTGTTGCCTACCGCTGTAATGGAGATAACATGAGGTTGAAGTTGATAGAGGAAGATCTGGAGTTTCGTTCAAACTTAATCACTGTTGATGGAACTTGGCTACATCATTTTGATCCTGAGAGCAAAGAGCAAAGCTCAGTGTGGTAATCTCCTTCAATACCAACCCCTCAAAAAGCAAAAGTGGTTGCTTCTGCTGGGACAGTTATGGTCATCTCATTCTTTGATATTCATGGAATGGTTTATCAGCATGGTGTACCTGCACACACATCAGTAACTGGACAATACTACAGGGATGTCCTGAAAACATTGCAAGTCCATATCAGATGCAAAAGACCACATTTCCTTGAAGCAGGCTGGATGCTGCAACACAATAATGCGTGGCGGCATATTGCCAAAGTTGTTGCTAAATATCTTGCAAAAATCAACGTGAAGTGCATCCCTCACCCTCCCTATAGTCCGGATTTATCCCCATGTGACATTTTTCTATTCCCTAACTTGAAGAAATGCCTTCATGGGAGGCATTATCCATCACCAGAAACAGTGGAGAAGGCTGCGGAGGCGATTTTGAAGGATCTCTCAAAAATGGATTCCAGCATGTCTTTGAAGACTGTCAGAAACGCTGGGACAAGTGCATCGCATTTAGGGGAGACTGTTTAGAGAAGGACCATCAAAATTATGAGGATGAGTAAAGGTACGTAGTCAAAAAAAATTGTGATCATTCCTTATTGAACAGCCCTCATAGTAGAGAAATCAAAACGTGATGCCATCGTCACCTGATCAATATAAGCTTTAGGATTTAACTAATACCATCAAGCGATTATTGAACGGATTTCTGAGATGGAGGCACCCAGGGCAGGAATTGTTACCTCCAATAACTTGATGATGATGATGATGATGATGAGGAGGAGGAGGAGGAGGAGGAGGAGGAGGAGGAGGAGGAGGAGGAGGAGGAGGAGGAGGAGGAGAAGGATAGTGGTGAATGAGAGGACCTACACCTTCATCGTGGACTCTCAACTATGTTAAGGTCTTGAACACACTTAATAGTAGCTTGTCAGAGGTGAAGGATTTCTTAGAACCAACTTAAAATTGCCACCTTAGACCCGAAAATCGAACCACGGACCTTCAGCATGAGAGTCCGAAATGAATCCATGTAATGTGAAATATGGCATTATTTTCATTAAAAATTGGGGTTACCTTTAATATTCTGTATAAAACTGACTCTATTAAGATTGCTTATTTTATCTGATAAACATTGTCATAATTTGGAACATGTTTTATCTGAGTTTACGTTACTTTATGAAGTCAAAAATTGACGTTTTATATTTTAATTTTATTACTTTCAAATTTATTTAAGAGAAAATCTATCATTTAAAATTTAAAGCAGCATTTATTTTAAGAAATCGTAGTGTTGCCTTTTTATTTTCGGATATTAAATACAAACTACTTCATGATTTCACAGATAAGGGAAGTTGTAATTTAAAATTAAGTCCAACTTTGTTACACAAAAGTTATGTTAATGTTTATAGCTCAACTCTTTTTTGTGTGCGTATTTGCCCTACCTCTCATCAGGAATCCATTCGAATGAATGGTATTCAATGTTCTTTAGAGCAACATTTGGACCTAAACAATGATTCATTTCTTATTTCTATCAACCATTGATTGATGTGTAAATATGGAGCGACAGATTAAGTTCAATTGATTCGTCAACCTCTAGCAATGACTGACAACAAAGAATCCCAGCCTCCGTGTGGGCACTCCAGATCAGACCTGAGATTGTAAAAATCGGAATCCTGAATCGAGAAGCGATGAACTCTCACTCTGGAATGTGAGATACCCTTCAAATTTTTAACTAATTATCATTCGATCTTGAGCAGCTCACTTATCCCTGATCTCTGGAATCTCTATTTTGGTTTCAGATGCCAAAGTACTGCGTCGAATAGTTGGCGAGCACATTCTAACAGTTTTCACCATGTCTCCGTTGCACGATAATCGGTTACTTCAACCCTCGTTCGTGTTGAACTGCCGTTTGTCCACTAACTTCCTCTATTATTATCAAATATTAGTTAGGAGGGCAAAGAAACAGAGTCAAAGACAGCGGATTCCAACAACTTTCTTCATTGTCTGTCTGGGGCTCGATATTTCATCTGGTGGCCATGCCGAACATTACAGCTCTTGTACTTGCGTTTGTTTTTGTGAATTAAAGATAACTCCCTTATTAACTAAATATGAAACAAAATAAAAAATATAAAAAACTATAGCCATTTCATAAACACTATACTGAGAGTTACAAGAGCAACCAACGGTTTCGTATGTTTAATGGTTAATTATACTGAAGAGGCTGTAACTAACTACGCTACTTAGAACAGAAAACTGATACGTTGTACACCTATGAATTTTTCAACTCTTGTACAAAGTGTTCCTAAAAACGCTTATACCTCTATCATATTTGCCCTAACCGACGTAAGATTTACAAATGATGATAATGATGATGATGATGATGATGATGATGATGATGATGATGATGATGATGATGATGATGTGTATAAGGTCGCTCAACTGCAGAAGTTATCAGCGCCCTTTAAAAAATTAGTCATGGCAAAAGCCAGATATAAGTGTTTCTAAAAGTGTATAAAAGTGTAAATAAGCTTTCAAAAAACAAAAAAAAAACGTGCACATAACAAACTACAAAAACAAAAAGAAATATAAATCTAAACCGCCAAAAGAAAAGAATCTAAATACCTTCTCCACTACTATGTTATCATCTGCTAGCATTTCTGCAAAGCTGTCTGGCAGCTGCAGATACGTCCTAAGGTGTAAAACACTCTAGCAGCACGTGTCGTACATTGCAAAACGGACACAGTGGAGCAGGCTCCTTTTTAAAAAGAAAACTATGAGTAAAAAAGCAGTAAAAATGGAAGTGCTAGTGTGGAATCCAAATGTATACGGTTCGGTTCCACACACGTAAGCACAACCAACACCATTTGAGCTCTTGGAGCCATCAGTATAAATTATAAAATGGTCCTCACATCGCGATAAAAATTCTAAAAAAACATGTGCGGATACTAGAGATAGTCATTATAGATTTATCATACATAGTCATGCCCAGATCAAGGTAAGATTTACAAAATGACCTTATTGAAATTATTTGGCCCTAGAAATCAACCATCAAGTTGTAAAACAACAAAAATATCAGGATTTGTTAATGAAGTATGGATAAATATACATACTGTCTCAAGGTAATGTCATTTTTAAGAAAAAGAATTACTTGAAATGTTTTCTGACAAGCAATTAACTAATTTCAAAGTAAAGGCCATTAGATTCTATGGTCTTTGAGCCATCGTTCAGTGAGGTTAATTCTCCCACGAGGTACCAGTCTCTGGTTTTTTATGCAAAGAATTCGGTGATAACCACTTGCACTGCTTCAATGTCAAATTTCTTCCACGTAGAAAATGGGCCATGGATAGAAGAAGATGATAATTTGATGGTGCGAGATCAGGGCTGTATGCTGGGTGTAGTAGCAATTCGATTCCTCCCTATTTCTGAATTTTTTCCATGCTTGTTCGGCACTATGGTTTCTTTCTTTTTTTTTTCTTCTTAATTTACGTTCCGTCATATCGGACGATGGATGAAATGGGTGAAATGACGCTCAAATGAGTTCGGGGTCCATGGAGCTTAAAGTTACCCGACAATCGCCTATCAGGATAAGGGAAACCCCTGAAAAACCTTAGCCAGGTAGCTCACCTTGACCGAGATTCAAACTCGGGACCTCTTGAACGCGAGGCAGACATGCTACCGAGGCAGGCTGCACTATAGTGTTTTGCATTGTCTGTTGCAATAGAAGTCTATTTCAGTTAACTAATGTTGAGTATCTCCTTCTCAAAATTTCATGAACTCGTTCAAGTTGTTGAGAATAAGGATCCGCTTCAGTCGCCCACCCGTTTGTAACAAACTCCCAGTGAATTATACCTTCAAAATTCCATCAGACACACAACATTACTTTGGGACCAAACTGATCCTTTTTAACGATGACTTTAGCAGATTGGCGGGGATCAAGCCACTGTTTCCAGGCATAAGGGTTTCGGTAATATACTCATGTTTCATCACATATGACAATTCTCGTGACAAATCTATCATCCATAGGATAACGATAAGTTAACGACAGATATCCAGTCTGCGTTCAGCCTATTGAGGTTAATGAAGTACAGATCTACAGCTTCTGTATGATTTTCCAGTTGTCTTAATGTGGCGGAGTATGGCATCTTTTGATGCAACAAGTTCTTCTGAAAACCTACGGGTACTTTTTTGCGGATTTTCTCGCAAAACTTGGCGAGTATTCTCAATATTCCATACTCCAGGTCTTCTAGAACGTGGTAAATTTTTATTTTTGTCGTCTTCATTGTTGAAACTTTCAAACCATCGTTGTGTCACACGCTCACTAATGACATCTCCTTCCACTTCACATATTCTTCGAGCTACGTCAGTGGCTTTATAATCTTGTTTCCAGTAGTGTTTTAGGAGGACTATAAAAATAAAATAAAATAAAATCTGCATATCTATAGCTCGGTTTCTGGAATCTATACCAGGCCTTATTAGGCGAACTTCATTTTTAACTTTATTAACTTCTGAATCAGATTTTACAAAACAATTTACAAATTCTGCCGATATAATCTACTTTCTATCTTAACGAACTAACTAAACCTACAGATTACTGGATTCCAGTAACCTTACAAATATAATCTATCTAAACCAGTCTTTTTTCTACTTTACTCCTACACCAACAATATACATCAAATCTACCTTTCTACTACAGCTTTAATTCTTATAACAAGCTACGAAAGACTGTTTCCTACAGTTTTAAAATTTCCTCTTCTGCTTCCTCCTACTGGTATCCATCTCCTAAATGAACTGGCATCAGTAGATGGAGCTGGTTCGTCAGTTCCAGACATCCGGGTAGTCATCTTTCCGCTTCTGCATAATCAGTTGTATCTGTCCGCTCTGATACTCTCCATATATATCTTCTATCTCCTGGTATTCTCTTTCCGCCTATGGTCTTTATGTTTTTCTGTCTTCTTTCTGATATCCATAATTGGCGTCTTCTATTTATCGGTTGTGCGTCTTAAATTATGTATTCAAGTCTGGTAATCTGTACCTTCAGCTTCTCTTGGTCCTATTTCCCTCTCGTAGATTGAAATATTCCTGCATTTCTTGTTTTATAAGAACTCTAAGTTCAAACTTTGTTATCTCCATTTTGTGATTGTTTATTAACAACTGAAGACTAATCCATGATCGCAGTGTACGCAACAATAGCCATGACATCCTGTAAATAGCAATGCCAAATCAAAGAAACCCAATACAATTCCTAAAACACGAAAATAAATAAAGCCAACTTTACTTACGAGACCACCTAATAAATACATGAGAAAAGAAACAAAAGCAAACCTTTATGAAGGATTAGTTACACCAGTGAAGACGTATGCCTTTGAAACAAGAGCACAGACCACAAGGACACTACGAATGGTGGAAACAACTGAAATGAAGATGCCAAGGAGAATAGCTGGAAAGACACTGTATGACAGAGTAAGAAATGAAAATAGGGAGCTGTGTAAAATCCAACATGTGACTGAATGTGTGAAAAGAAGAAAAGAGCAGTGAAATGGACATGTATATAGAATGTCTGACGAAGGAATGCTAAAAATAGTAAGAGTAAAATACTAACCCAGAAGGAAGAAGAAGTTCACGACGACTGACTGAAAGATGGAAAGAAAGAGGGTTTGATTTAATTATGAACCAGGCGACACGCCTAAGGTAAACAGAGGAAGAAGAAGAAGAAGAAGAAGAAGAAGAAGAAGAAGAAGAAGAAGAAGAAGAAGAAGAAGAAGAAGAAGAAGAAGAAGAAGAAGAAGAAGAAGAAGAGCTATTGTTAATCTTTCTTGAGCCTAAGGAAATATAGGAGCACTGTACACTTTAAGCTGTAGTCAAATAGTAAGAACTGTACGTTGTGTGATGCTTTAGAAGTTCCGCCCTCCTTACATGGCGAAAATGTATAAAAACGAGAAAACTATTTAAGAAAACAAAATAATGGAAAGTTCCGTCAAGTAACAGAAAATATCTCCAAGATGGATCATTTTTAATATACCAGCGAGAGCAAAAGAAAAATAATATTTCAATAAACTGGTTGTTTTAATTAGATCTACGAGGGCTGTTCAATAAAGAATGATCACAATTTCTTTTGACAACTTACCTTTACACATCCTCATAATTTTGATGGTCCTTCTCAAAAGAGTTTCCCCTGAATGCGATGCATTGTACCAGCATTTCTGCCAGTCTTCAAAAACATGCTGGAAACCATTTTTTGAGAGATTCTTCAAAATCGCCTCCGCAGCTTTCACCACTGCTTCTGATGATGGATAATGCCTCCCACGAAGGCGTTCTTCAAGTTAGGGAATAGAAAAAGGTCACATGGGGCTAAATCCGGACTATAGGGAGGGTGAGGGATGTACTTAACGATATATTCAGCAACAACATTGGCAAAATGCGGCCGCGGATTATCGTGGTGCAGCATCCAGCCTGCTTCACGGAAATGTTGTCTTTTGCGCCTGATATGGACTTGCAATGTTTTCAGGACATCCCTGTAGTATTGTCCAGTTACTGATGTGTGTGCAGGTACAACATGCTGATAAACCATTCCATGAATATCAAACAATGAGATGACCCATAACTTTCCCAGCAGAAGCAACCACTTTTGTTTTTCGGGGTTGGTGATGAAGGACATTTCCACACTGAGCTTTGCTGTTTGCTCATTAGGATCAGAATGATGTAACCAAGTTTCATCAGCAGTGAATACGTTTGAAAGAAACTCCGGATCTTCTTCTAACATCAACTTTAACTTCATGTTACCTCCATTGCAGCGGTAGGCGATATTGAACATGTCTGAACTTATCTGGTTCTCACATGTTCCAACAATGAAACTACTACGGCGTGTTTGTTTCACATTACGCCAACAGAATATAATAAGATTAAGTTTTCGTGCAAAAAATTATGATCATTCTCTCATTGAACAGCCTTCGTACATGCTTTATGTCTTCCAGCTGACATATTATGCAAACGTCAACCAGAACTAAGGAGAACTCTAGGAATTCCCAGAAATTTCAACATATCATTTACTTCATAGGCCATAAAAATATATTAGGCAAGGAGATTTTAATCAAAACTTATATAGCTTTTTTTTAAGAAAATAAAAATATTCGAAAAATGCTGCAACTAAAGGGCACTCTTCTTTGTTTCCCTGCCGCAGAATGCACCCAGATTCCATTCCCCTCCTGGAGGCTGCGGATTTTAACTCCCGGGTATATGACCAGTACCCTTTCAGCATCGTGAGGAAATTGAGGAGCTACAATAGGTAGCTAATCGCGGTTAAGAAAGTCAACTTTCCACCTGGGGGTACCGAGGTACTAACCAATCTCCTCAACGTATGGGCTGGATGATCGTCCACCTCTATCTGCGTATGTGGACGTGAGGTCGGCAGTCGGGCTAGCAGTTGGCAGGCACTGACTCGCTTGCGGGTTGTTACGCCGTGGATTGTTATTTTAAAGGGTTCTCTTGGGTGAAAGATTTTCTTGAAGATATTCGTGTTGCGTTCTCGGAAGGTACTGAAGCTAAATAACAAATTTGGTTAATTGATGAAAATGAATCCTTCTTGCGATTGTGCCACGTATAGGCTAATATTTGAATAGGTAGATTCAGATTGAAAAAATCAATGCCATGGCCGGGATTTGAGCCACGGATCTCTTGGTCCCCGTCCGGTTGCTCTTAACCATTGAGCTACCATGACCAACATACCAGCATGAATTTAAGTTCTGCAACTGACTCGGTCTCTCCCGTAAACCAATAAGGTTTTCTCGTATACAACGAGGTACCCTTTGTGGCGACTTAATCTGGTAAGATTTAGTCTACACACGGCTAGTGTGGAAGAAATGATTATTTCCATTAATATTGTAGGTACTTAAGTCCCAAGCTTCAGCCCGCCTCGGTAGCATGGTGGTAGCATGTCTGTCTCACGCTCAAAAGGTCCCGAGTTCGAATCTCGGTCAGGGTGAGTTACCTGGATAAGGTTTTTTTCTGGGCTTTTCCCTTATCCTGAAAGACGAATGTCGGGTGACTCTAAGCTCTATGGACCCCGGGCTCATTTGAGCATCATTTCACCCATTCCATTCATCGTCCGATATGACTTAACGTTGGAGGACGTAAATTACAATATATATATATATATATATATATATATATATATATATATATATATATATATATATATATTGGACAATGCCATAGCCGGGATTTGAAACACTGATAAGTTGATATGGATAGCCTTGTAATAGTGGTTTAACTATAAAGCTATAAACCACTATTACAAGGCTATCCATATCAACTTATCAGTGTTTCAAATCCCGGCTATGGCATTGTCCAAATCTTAGCCTACACGCGACTAGTGTGGAAGAATTAGTTTCCATTAATTAACCTAATGTAATTATAAAGCCTGGGACTTAAGTACTTCCAGCATAGCAAGTAGACACAAAATTTCATTGGTATCTCGCCAGGTATCTCGTTGGTTTACCTGGAAACATACGAGTCAGTTGGAGACTTTAATGTCATGTTGACATATTGGCCATGGTTGCTCAAGGGTTAAGAGAAACAGGACGGAGATCGGGACATCCGTGGCTCAAATCTCGTCCATGGCATTGAATTTTTCAATCTGACTCTATCTGTGCAAAATTTTAAAGCAGATCGATGACACATTGGCTTTACTTGGTCTTGCTGTAAAACTTGTCAACGGATAACCTCTCCTTCAATGTAAAGATTACAGTAATTTTACTGTGATAGGTGCTTAAGGTTTTGGTTATGCTTAGTCCGAACGCAGCAGTCAAAGGTAGCTATTGTGGTAACAGTTTAACCACTTCATTTCATTTCACATAGCATCACTGGATCATGCAGCTAATTTGGTCTTCGGAAGAGTACTGCGTCTCTCGTGCGATTTGATGTTTGGGAGCCCCCATGGAGCAGAAGAGCAGACTAACTGGAAAACCTCGTGGACACCTGCACAATACACCGAGGTAGCGAGCGACCGGATGAAGACACGTTATGAGTGGCAGGGCAACAGTCAAGGTTTTCAGAAGTGTGGATCGCCTGACCCGTTACAGAGTACTGGTCGGGACGATCAGCCCTGAGGACGGAGCGGTGCCAAGGTGACGGCGGATGCCTTGTCCTGGAGAAATTAAGTGAGAGTCAAACAATTCCACCGTCTTTGTCGTTTGTGGGGAGAAGCAAACAAACAAAACAAAAAAGTGAAATATTCAAGGACAGCTGCTAATAGACATCACGAAGCCGGAAACGAGCCACATTTTCACTTTGCTGATTTGTTCTCCAGCGTTCGAGTAACGTAATTCGAGAACATTCTGTTACCAAAACCATCTCGTCGAGACTGCAAAGGTATAAAAGGCGGAGTGAAACCTAGCAGTGGCGCGGGTAGCAACTTGGGAGGAAAACATTCTTCGAACACTGAATGAAGTGAGGGAGGCTGCCCGAGAACCGCAAAGTGCTCCCCAGGAAGATGCCAGCACCACCTCATAGGCACTAAGCTACTGCAAGGCCAAGCTGGAAAAGATCGTTGGCTATACCAACGATACGCTCATGCCGAGCAAGGAGCTAGAGGAAGCTCTCCGCAAACACCAGCACTACATCTCCCAGAGCATCCACGGCCTCAAGAGATCCCTGGCTCCAGAATAAGGGGCCTTTTCAGCATATTTCCTGCCCCACAGAGACTCCCGCGCTCATGGGACGCCGCCGCCAATGAACGACCTGCCTCGCCTCTACTCTCCTCGGGTATGGGCCCTTGAGGACCCAGGTCCCTCACCAGATATAGGTCCTCACGAAGCCTCATTGATCACCACTGAACATGATAAGGAAAATACCACAGTTTGAAGGTTCGTAGTCAGGGTACAGGGGATCATGGCTGCTACCTTACCACCACAGAGGATTTCCGCCACCCTTTATTTTTCACCCACGAACATTTGGGTTGCTTCGGCGGTACGGACACCACGTCACCAATTATGCTCAGTTCAAGATAGCACCAGAAGATCCCAATAAACAGAATCACCGCAGAACAACATCCCTCCCACGCCATATCATTCTTCCTACACACATACCTTGTTGTTTTTCCTTAAACCTTTATTCCCGTTTTCAAAAAAAAAAATGAATTAGTTGAGCGGACAGTTCAATCCAACGCAGAGAAGTCTTGAGTTCAGATAGTAGGTCGATCTGCAAGTAGTGCAGTGCGTTCAGCTACATAGCGTTGAGTCTGATGGCAGTATGTGCAGTGCAGAAAGGAGCAGTTGCATAGTAGAGTCGGCAACCAGATGAGTGCAAAAGGGAACGTTGTTGTACGTCGAAGATATTAGAAGCAATGTAGGTTAGTGCGTGCAATAGAGAAATAAGGGAACATTAAAGAGTTGTGTTTGCGCTGCGTATTTATAAAAAGAGAAGTTGATTGTAATTTATCATTAGGCTAACGATTTTAGTGATAAATAAAGTGGTTTAAGGTGAACTTCGTCTTGCATTTTGGTCACAATGGTAGAAATGTTTAAGTAACACTTAATTACTCCACAGCAGCACCCGTCTTCATGATAGCCTTTGCACGCTATCACGAGAAACAGTTGAATATTGTTACCCAAACGTCGAGCATACGAGCAGCTCCAGAAAGAGATGGCCAATAGAGGGGGACTTATGACATCGAGGCCACGCTTACTCGTGTGACCGAATGGCTCTTGTTGTGGGAGTAAGAGAGATGAACAGCGTAAAAACCACATCTACGCCAACGTGCAGCGCCAATGACGTTCCGAGGAGAGACGGCGTGGGGAGGGAAGCAAACAGAAATCACTGGTTTCCCCTTCTCTGCTCGCCTAGAAAGATCGTGAAACTCTGGGACGACTTCGCCTCGTGTGCAGAAACTTCCAGGTACAGCGATTTGTCTATATAAGCGATGCATTGAACGACTCAGTCAGTTTTTAGTTAGTCAGTTCTAGAGAGAATTGTACGGCAAGGTGTCGAGTAGCGAGTGCAGCGTAGACTTGCGTCCTGCGAACTGGTGAATTGTAATTGTGAGTGGTACGTAAACCTGCTGTGATTTGCAAGTGTACCAACTGTTATTCGGAGGAAATAACATTTTGAGTTTGTGCAACTTGGCTTTTTAATTCTTCAAATACACAAAGTCACAATATAAAAACAATGAAGAAATATTGAACAGTTTGAAACCTTAATTATGAATATCTCAGAAATGGGTAACACTACAAAAATATTTGAAATAAATTATGGGTTTCAAGAGCTGTACATTTTTTGTACAGTGCAACACTTTTCCTATTGCGTATAAGTTATACAAGATTATAAAATTCCTTCCCAGTAAAGCGGAATTCATAGGCTATTCTCAGACAATTTAAAATATAAATGTATGTCATTTAAATAACTTAAACTCAGAGGCACTTGAGAAAATCTAAATATGTATATATACACTCGTGTATTGTTCATCAATTAAACGCAAAAAGCAGGAGTTGACGAAAATGCATTTTGTTGTCCATTTTATTGACTTAAAAAGAATATTTGAGCACACAAAACTAAACGAAGTTTTTATACGGCACATAGTTTTCTATCGAATAGCATAAAATGAACTGCCAAAATCATTTTATTTTGCACGCAAAGCTTTCAATTAAAAACAAAACGCCAGGAGTTACATGCCAAACCAATATTTTAGGTATTTTCTTCCTCTTGGATCCTCTTGTATCTTCGTCGTGTTTGCCTTTACGAATATGAAAAGCGATGCTATCATCTACTGTAGACTTCCTATACAATTTTGAAACAATTCATAAAATTTTGTAGGCGTAAACTTACACAGTTTAAATTTTTACGAAAGATATTTGATCTAAGAAACTGTACGTCCGTATTAATCTCCGTTCGTATATTTCAATATTCTATAGCTTGTTCAGTACAGGTAGGATTTCTAATGCCTCTTATTCATTCCGGTTATCATATTTACTTACAAAATCCATATTTGATACGAGGCTGCAACTACAGGACGAACTATCACTATAGAAGTGGTCGATTCTAATTCAGTATAAAAGCAAATGTTCTGTGATACTAAATCAAAGTAGTTAATAGATTTAATTGTGAATGGATTTGGGGCATTATAAGGGAAGCTGTGTAATACCATCATCATCAACTCTTCAAGGTTTAGAATAATTCTCCTGTTTCGGCCTCATATTTCTTCTCATCTTTTTATTGGTCTTCCTTTAACCATAGGGTTTACATCTCTATGGCTGTAGTAGAATGCGAGAGTTATCCATTTTTGCAAATGGCTTTTCCATCCTTTTCTATGTTTCAAAGAAAATATATCTAATACCTTCCTTATTTCTTAATTTGTAATATAATTTTGTCTCGTACATCCTTTTATTGTTCAGAAATATTACTATTTTGCCGTCTGTGTTTGGCTCCAATCTTTCGTTTTAATAATCCATGTCTCCGATCCATACAGTAAAACGGGAGAAGCCATATAATCTTATAGAATTTTAAATTTACTCGCTTTATTACTTATTTCTTCGCTATTTGGTTTGAAGTTTACATTACAGCCCAAGTAATTGAATTTTACCATCTGTAATAAACATTTTTATACAATGTGAAGACGAACAGAAAAGATTATTATGCAGGCCGGGCTACGAAAGTTTAAATATGTTGGTAAATATGACAAGTAAATGAATGCTGCGAGATATCACGAGCAAGGACAGTTTTTGCCATTGTTGTAGAAATGGCGTAATGGAATGCTGAATATCTTGGTTTTGTGGTGGAAACTTTCCTCAAAAGTCCTGACTCGGTTTTCATTACACGACGATTATTTCGTCGTCATTTTAATGTCCCACATCATGGCAACGTTCCTAGCAGGAACACTATCAAGTTAGGGGTACAGAATATCTTACCAACAGCTTGTGCAGTGAAGAAGAAACCACTATATCCTGTACAAACTGTGAAAGTACCAGAAAACAATGAAATGATGAATCAAGCAGTAAGAACGAGTCCTAGTCGCTCAATAAACACACTGACTGCTCCCTTACGGTTATCGCGGGCAAGCTGTGGGAGAATTCTACACAAAGATTTGCGTTTGCATCCCTGCAAGATGGGTGTGGTTCAAGAGTTAAAAGATTTTGGTACAGCCAATCGAATTACATTTTGTGATAACTTGGTGAACTTTTTTAATGATGATATGACCCTGTTAATGAGTAACGAGCTTCATTTTTATTTAAATGGTGCGGTGAACAGATACAAATTTTGCTACTGGATTGGCTCAAATCCACAACAGCTGTTTAAGCGCCCTCTTCATAGTCCACATGTGGTGTAACGTTACGAGTTTTGGAATCATAGGTTCTTTATTTTTTTAAAGATAATAATTGGACTATAACAGTGACCTCAGATCGATACGTAGAGATATTAGGTACTTCCTTACTTCTGAGTTACATTATCGTGGAACGATCTCAACACCATCTGGTTTTAATATGGGGCTACAGCCCATACACTAACGTTTCCATTGCAAAGGTTAAAGAAATGCTCTCAGACAAAGTGATTTCAAGAAGAGGAGACATCCAGATCTCTCAGATTTGTCAGTAAGCTACTACAGTAGAGTCTCGGTTATCCAACCTTCGGTAAACCGATATTCCGTATTATAGAACATACTCTCACCAGTGCTTGGTCAACAAGATGTGCGTCCTCGAACCTTTAGTGAGTGTGCAGGTATAGCTTGGGTGCGGACGATATTGTTTTCATTTCCTATGAGTACAATATGATAAGTAAAAGGAAGAAAGTGGTTGTTTTCATGGAAGAAACATTGAAAAGAAAATATCGGTGATAACTCCTTTTGTCCCTAATAGAGGAAATGGAGAGTGGCAAGGACATGATGGAAAAGTTAATATCTATCAACATGAAAGACGTTACATAGTGGGTGGCTCAGGATTGGGAAGAAATCAAAACGACATTAGCAAAGTCTTGGAACATACTGTTAGCTGATGCCAATAAAGAAGAGATAGTACAAGAAGACATTGATGACATTGTTCCCTTACTGAAACGTATTCCTGGCTGCGAGGATCTACCACTCAAGATGCGAGTAGCTGGTGTGCAGAAGATCAACAGTTTGAACTCACAGACTCTGATATTGTTGATTTCGTGAATGGCAATGACGATGAGGATGAAGCTGAATTGAACAAAACGAGATGAGTCACACTAAAGGGTTAAGTGCTTCAGAGATGGCATTAGGATACGTGGAGCAACAGCCGGAAGCAAGTGCAACTGAGTTTTTTTTTTTGTTGTAATTTTACGTCCTCCAACGTTAAGTCATATCGTACGATGAATGGAATGGGTGAAATGATGCTCAAATGAGCCCAGCGTCCATAGAGCTTAGAGTTACCTGACATTCGTCTGTCAGGATAAGAGAAAACCCCGGAAAAAACCTCATCTAGGTAACTTACCCTGACCGAGATTCGAACTCGGGACCTCTTGAACGTGAGACAGACACGCTACCACCACACTACCGAGGCGGGCAGTGGTATTGCTGTTACGTTACTGGTGAAATCTCGCAGCAAAGAAACGTCATTCAGCAGGCAAGCAGATTGCACTGAAAAGTTTCTTTGCTTATGACATTTGGAGCTTCTTTTTGTTCAATATTGCATATAAAATTGGTTTGATTATTCAGTAAATACCGCAAAACCAACAATAGTTTTAATAATACAGTATACCTACCACGTTTTACTCCATTTTCCAACTTATTTTGTATTATCCGACATTTTCGGTTATCCCACCTTGTTCCGGGCCAGTTTAGGTCAGGTAGCCGAGACTCTACTATACTTCCTTTAGGGCTACCTGAAATCTCATGTGTACATTAAAAAACCAAGGGACATTAATGAGCTCAAGGAGGCCATGTAGGAGGAAATTACAGCTGTATCAAACGTATTACAATCAGCTACACAGAATCTTCATCACAGACTACAACAGTGTATACTTACTAAGTAATGGAGGCTATTTAAGAGATGTCCTATTTATGAAATAAGATCACTCTTCAAATGGCATTCAATACCCTATTGCAGCGTTACAGGATTAAAAGTATAATTTTAACCTTATACTATTTATTTTATTTTAAAATTCGTCAGGTTCCCATGGCCCACCCTGTATGTGCAATATCGATATGCCGAAAACATATTCTAGAAAAATGTGCATCATGCCAAATGCCAGTCCTATCTAACATTTATCCCATAGAACACAACATTAAAAGCCTAGATGATGTAGTGTTATTCATGAAATGATTATGCAATGGCGCTGCACTGCCCATCCAGCAACACGTCCTAAAGACCTTGAAGCAGTTGAGTCGTTCGGAAGGACAAACTGGATTAAGAAAAAGTATGTTGTTTATATTTGTGAAACTTCCATTGAGGCTTGGCACTTTTTTGTGAAACGTGTACACTGATATATATTAGTATACATCTGCTCTGCTTCTAACACAAATTTCTTAGAACAAACTAGAATCCTTAACACAATACTTCATAAACATCCCTTTCCATATTACCGCCACTGTTCTTTCTTTCTTTTTCTGCAGCTGTTAGATACCACTCTAAGTGAACGGGTATGTAAATCAGATGTTTCATGACTCACTTAAAGGAGACTGCGCAGGTTGTTTGATTGTAAGGTCTCTTTTGGTTTTATGGTCTCGGAGCATTTTTAAAATATGAAAACAATGTTTATCTGCCACCGTAATAAAAAACACATCAGTGCACTTTTATTACTAAAAAGTAGGCTTTTTACTGCTAGACATGAATAATCTCTGCAACGATTCGAATTATCTCTACCAGAGTTAATATAGCAGGGTAAGAAGAAGAATGAAGTTAAAATTTGCGAGACAAAAACATTATTCTTCAGGAACGCCTACTATAATGTCAAATACATATTATAATCTGTTTGACTATCGGTTATCTCGTAGATGGCTTAGTCCGATGTTCACTTGTTTAAGTTATCTGAAAAACAAGAAACAAACATGACATTTACAATGTGCAGAAATGTATTTTATCCGCCACAAGAAGATGCGATTTGGCTAGCCCCGTAGCTCAATCGGTAGAGTACTTACTTGCCTGCCGTGCTCGGGGTCCCAGGTTCGATTCCCGGCTTGCTGTGGGGATTTTTACCCAAACAGGATGATTCCGTATCTTCCCCAGTGTCTGGAAGTATAAATGAGAGTGTGAATGTGTGTGTGATCTAATGATACAGCCCAACGATTACGAGTTGACACCGTCGATATGCTCCAAAGGAGGATGGCCGTCGATATGACCATTGCAGTTAAAGGAGGAGTATAAATAAATAAAAAATGCGATTTCTCTGAAAAATATGCTAAAACCACATACTCGCAAATATTCGTAACATTTTTGAACTGCATCACTTCTTAAAACATGAAAATCCTCCGTCATAAATTGCAGATGACTTGTGCCAGCATTATAAGCTTCTTCTCGAACTTCGTCGCCGGAATCACTCATTTCCACATACACCTTACCTTTGTTATCTTTGCCTCATCGTAGTTACGATTCTTTGTTATTCATAGCCTCCAATATTATCTTACACCTAGTAAAAACATTGATTCTTGATCTTTTGTAAAACAATTTTTAATATTTTTATAACTATAATTAAAGTCAATTTTTCTTAGATAACGGATAAAATTACATATGGGACTAGCGAGGTTTGATGTTCATCGTGCTCCTGAAATTTAAGCCCTAGGTGCTAACGGTCAAGTCATTAAATTTTTTCACTCGCTAATAAATATTCACTTACCTCGCAAGTCCCATAAATAACTCTTAAAGCTAATGTTTATCCTCAAGAAATTATAATCTTCAGCGTTCTTTAGGTAAATAAGTTTCCTTTGAAGAAAAAATGTTGGAGTATGTAATACTTCATCTCTCTTTTATCCAAAAAAGAGCGTATGTAACTAAAGTTTATATGTTATTTTAAAGTTTTAAGACATTTCCCATATTTTGTTGTATCAAAAATATGTTCGCATTTGCTTATTTTTTATTTTAGTTCGCCATGGTAGCATAGATGGTAGCGTATCTCTGCCTCTCGTTCAAGAGGTCCCGAGTTCGAATCTCGGTTAGGGTGAGATACCTGGATAAGGTTTTTCAGGGATTTCCCTTATCCTGGGAGACGAATGTCGGGTAGCTCTAGGCTCCATGGACCCCGGACTCATTTGAGAAGTATTTCACCAATTTCATTTGACTTAACGTTGGAGGACGTAAATTACAACAAACAAAAACAAATCAATTTGCTTATTTACAAAGCAAAACCGTTTAATCAAAAATTTTTGTGATTAGCGTTTACTTTGTGTTATAAAATATTATTTCCTCTATCAATAATACTTTAGGAAGGAAATGGGTTCATCGGTTTCAGTAAGGCTATTTCAAAAGGGAAATGAACATTCCATAAATCATCTAAGAATCGCTCGAATCAAAAGAAGAGTGAAACCAATGTTTCGAATGAAATATTGGGAGATACGCTTAAAATGCTAAACTTTGTATTACTGCTAATTTCTGGAACACTTATATAATGGGAAACTGTCTCAAAGCTTATTATTTGGTTAGAACCTTACATCCAAAACTATTTTATACATAAATTACATGTGCTAGCTATAAGAGTGACACTTCATATATCTCTCTAAACATATAACATATATAATAAAATTATTTCGCGAGAGGTTACGAAACACTAGCTAAAATCCTCGTAGATAGTTTACCTGCCGGTACATTCACTGTTTACTCAACATTCTCTTAGCATGCGTATCAGTTCACGATTATGATTTCCAGGGAAAATGAGAGCTGTCGAAAGGTCGGAGGACAGCAATGGCAAAGGAAGTATTTAACAGATAGCACAAGTCCTCTAAGGAGTCTCAGAGAAAGAAATATGGAAGAGATTATTCTTTATATGGATGGAGTGGTTTTTTTTTTTTTTTTTTTTTTTTTTTTTTTTTTTTTTTTTTTTTTTTGCAATTTACGTCCTCCAAAGTTAGGTCATCTCGGACGATGAATGAAATGGGAGTCCGGGCTCCATGGAGCTTAGAGTTACCCGACATTCATCTATCAGGATAAGGGAAAACCCCGGAGAAAACCACACCCAGGTAACTCACCCTGACTGAGATTCGAACTCGGGACCTCTTTAACGTGAGGCAGACACGCTACCATCTACGCTACCGAGGCGGGCTCTATATTGGACAGATTGAAGAAAAATAATGAAAACATTTGAAATGTGGAGTAAGAGAATTCGCCTACAGAAATATGTAATTAAATAAACAAGTGAGGGAAGGATAAATATTACTGAAATAATAACAATAGGGAAGCGTTAATCCGGGCGTTGTATGAGGAGAAACTGCTTGCTAAGAAATGAAATGAATGGAATAGTGAATTGCGAAACGGTGGGAAAAGATAGACGGTATTAAAAGAAGCTATTCATATCCGATGACAAAGAGGAAAACTAATTATGGGCGAAGCTCCATTAATGTGAAGAATTTGTCATTGGATGGAAAACTGGTTGGATTTTAGGATTGACTCACTGAGGATTGCACACCGTTAAATCCTTACAAATTATTCGACCTGGAATACCAGTAGGCAATTCGGTTCACTAGTATACATATACTTCTTCATCTTCATAATCATCATCATAATCATAATCATCATGATCATCATCATCATCATCATCATCATCTTCTTCTTCTTCTTCTTCTTCTTCTTCTTCTTCTTCTTCTTCTTCTTCTTCTTCTCCTTCTATTGCCTACTGCCTTTTTAAGCACTGGGTTCGCCTCATTCAATCCATTTCCTTCATTTTAATTTTTTCTTATAACCCTTTTTAATTCTGCCATTGCCCTTTCATATTTCTGCCCAGTTCTTTCAATCCTTTCCTCCCAAGTAGCCTATGGTCTCCCTCTACCCTTTCCACGCGTGTTTCAGAGACCTGTTTCATTTTTCTTTCTTAACTCATTCATCTTAAGTGAACAAACGATTTCATCTATGTCTCCTCTAATCTGTCAGTCACTGGTTTAGTATGCTCTATCTCTTGTTACAATGCATTTGTTGCAGACTTACGTCGTTTTGTTCTGCCTGCAGAAGCACCCAACACAATCATAATCTTGCAAATTTCATTTAAGTATCCCGCTTTTATTTTTATTAATAGTAAAGATAAATTTTGTGAAATAGCTAAACTTAGGTTCTAAAACACAGAATCCATGAATTACTTAGTATATACATAGGTATTTAACCACGCTTTATTAGGCAGGCATAAGATTGAACAGATTCAAAACACTTACGAGAACACTTTGGGTTTTGGAAAATTCACAGATCGGTCCTCTTAATACTAAGTTGGTAGAAAAAATAATATTTTGTAAGAATAATTTATAATACAAATACGTAAATAAACAGCATCGGGTGGAAAATGACATACCACAGACTTTTACAGTTATTTCAGATGGAGTTAGGAAGAACTGGTAGCAAGCTAAAATTATGGTAAGAGTATAGTTAGTTACTAACACTCCCCACATGGCAACCTTGGCCTTCGGGGTAACCTCACCCCACCAAGTGATGACCGGACCCATTTCTCAGGTGGAGGCACCCAGAGGGTGGTGTCCATTACCTCCGATGATAGGGTGATAGTGAAGATGGCGGTGAGGTGAGAGGACCTACAGTTTATACCGTGGACTCCGAACCACGTTGGGCATAGGGGATACTTCACGTGTGCTAGACAGAGGTGAAGGCGTGGAGAGGGCCGACTTAAAATCGCCAACCCCAGAGCCGGGAATCGAACTCGGGACCCTTAGAACGGGAGCCGCGAACGAAACCACCGCGGTACCCCGGCGCCCTATGGTAAGAGTATTGAAGTACTGATTTAGAATTAAGGCATTGTAAAACAATAATGTTTTAAAGCAGTGTCTTGAGGTGTAGCAAAAGATTAATAGCCCGCCTCGGTAGCGTAGATGGTGGCGCACGTTCAAGAGATCCCGAGTTCGAATCTCGGTTAGGGTGAGTTACCTGGATGAAGTTTTTTCCGGTGTTTTCCCTTATACTGATAGACGAATGTCAGGTAACTCTAAGCTCCAATACCCCGGACTCATTTGAGCATCATTTCATCCATTTCATTCCTCGTCCGATATGACTTAACGTTGGAGGACGAAAATTACTAAAAATAAAAAAGAAATAAAAAACAAATAAAAAACAAATAAAAAAAGAGGATACTTGGTATAAGTGCAGGGTAGGCGATCGAGATGAAATATATAGATTGTGGAGATATACATAGGGTTGACCAGGTATTGAAGAGAGGGTTTTGGAAAAGAGTTAAACTAAGAATAGAAGATAAAGAGAGATAAGAGGTTTTTGGTAGTTTTAATTCCGAAACTTCATTTTTATTTACAAAGAGATAAAAAAAAGACGTTGGAAAGAGAAAAGAGTGTATATATAATCTGTGATAGAAGGGCAAGAGAAGGAGTTGCATGGGTCAGATCAGGAGTGATGTTAAAAGTTTTAGGGAAAAGAGAAACCAAGTAAAGTGCCCATTGTATAGTAGGTCATTTAGTAACTACTGACACTTTATGTTAGATGTGAAGGAACAAAGAATATGAGGGAATTTAGGTATTGTTAGAACTAGATGGTTGAGGAAAATGAAAACGAAGGAGAAAGAAGGAAACTTAGATATCTCAAAGAAAGACAGTAAACAAGACCAAATAGGGAAGAGTGGAAAATTATATGAAAATGGTTGTAGTTAGGATTGGACAGTTAAGTTGATCAGAATGCTATTTAATTTGTGCATGTGGGGAAGTATAAACAAAAACAACTACTATACAAATAAAATGTTTAGTGCTTATTTTCCTTTTATCTTAAGAAGTTGATGACAATACTTCTGTTTTCTCTAATTGAAATTAATTTCGTGGACATTTGCCCACATCTTCAGTCAAACACACTTCGTTGTCAAAGATACCATGTATTTACGTATTTATTTTAATGGTGAATTTTTTCAACAAACTTCTGGCTTAGCAATGGGTAATCCTCTTTCACCTTTTCTTGCTGATCTTTTTATGATTTTTTTTCGAAATTCAAGTCACTGAAGCTTTTCCTTTAATTTTTAAAACATGGTATAGATATTTTGATGATATTTTTGCTATTGTTCCTGAAAAACAAATTAACGATGTTTTAAAATTACTAAATTTACAAGATAAAGCTATACAATTCACATTAGAAACTGAAATTGATGGATTTCTTCCTTTTCTAGATTTGAAAATAATAAGAAATAATAACAAATTAGATTTTGGTATTTATAGGAAGTCTACTCATATTGATAATTACATAAAAATAAAAGTTTTAACCCTTTTACACATAAATCTGCTGTTTTAATAGTTTGATTTATAGATTAATAAATATACCCCTGAATAAAGAAGAATTTAATAAAGAATATAAACATGTTATTAATACTGCTTTAATTAATGGATTTAATAAAGATTTTATACAAAAGGAAATTGATAATTTTAAATATTATAAAAGTATTAATGATATTTATACTCTTAAAAAAATAAAAGATGATTATAAATTTTAAAAAAAATTTACTTACCATCCTTGGGTTAATAAACATTTTCAATTTTTTTTAAAGAAGTTGGTATAACTTTAGTTCCTCAAAATAAATATAGTATTAAACATTTGTTACAATTTTCTAAAAAAAGAAAAAATTCCTAATAATAACAAAATCTGGTATTTATCAATTTAATTGCTTAGATTGTGATCAGGTTTATATTGGAAAGACGAAACGTAGTTTGGAAACCAGAAAGAAAGAAAGAACATTTTCGTAACATTAGATATAAAAAAATTGATAAATCGGCCGTAGCAGATCATTTTTGGTCATTTAACCATGAAATAAATTCCTAAAGTTAAATTATTAAAACAATTAAATGTTCCCATAGATTTAATAGTTTGGGAAAAATTATTTATTTTAAAAATAAAAATCGCGTAATGAATTTTGACATACCGGCAATTGATTCTGTTTTTAGGTATGTTTCGTCTTCAGATGTTTGTTATACGTAAATATATGGTATCCTTGACAACGAAGTGTGTTTGACTGAAGATGTGGGGAAATGTCCACGAAATTAATTTCAATTAGAGAAGATAGAAGTATTGTCATCAACTTCTTAAGATAAGTGGAAAATAATCACTAAATATTTTATTTGTATAATATTTATTATTCCACTGTAACTAGCTTCATTTTTTGTGTAAAAACAACTATGTTGTTAAATTACAGGTTAGATAAACTTGTTTAGGTATAAAGAGATAGTCAATAGTGCAATTTAGTCTCTGAAAAGGAATAAATAATAACAAGGATCCAATAGTTCCATAATCACAAGTATATGGGCTTTAGGGGATTTAGCACCTCAGGGAACACTTAAAATATAATCAAATATAATCTGGAGATTAAGAGTTGTTTGTATAAAGAGTGGCGAATTGCTGTATAAATTTGAATTCATTGAGAGAAAATGAACAGCCATGTATCTATCTACTATTATTTTTAGAGTAAAGATTGTGGATTTACACCCCTACCTAATTAGATGATTCAAGAAAGTAAGCGCGGTTATTACTTTTATGTTTACCTTTATGTAAACTTTGAATTGTTTCATTCTCGCTGAAACATCTTAGGTGGCATCTTTTCATTCATTCTGCTCCCCATTTCTAAAACGCCTGACAAATGGCGGGAAGTTCTGGGACCCTCCTCAAGAAAAGTATCTCCGTCGGTGGTAGTGATTTTGATCATAGAGAAGCAGTAGAATTTAAGTAACTGCCGTTAAGCCCAAAAGAAAGAAGCATTATAGCAAAACAGGAAGATGACAATGGAAAAATATTTAGAAAGGCGCTTGGTGGCGAATTCCAGGGACAATAGCCCGAAATGGAAGGTGTGAAAACTAAAGAATGTAGAAGTTCCAGCAAAAGCCAAATAGCCGAAGCCAGTAATGTAAGTTGTTTATTACCGTTCGGCCAAGTCAGAATTCCGGCCCTAAGCCAGCAGTACGTGACAGGACAATTGAGAAATATATGAGGAATGTTGCTACCCTATTGTAGCATACATCACCCAGGATTATGCGCCACAAAAGGGATTACTCCGGAATGCGGCGTTCCCCCCCTCACATTCCACAAACCTTTGTAGTGATAGGCGTTCTCACAGAACGGTGTTGCCCTCTCTTTAATGTGCCGCACTTTCCTCTTCCCGCCACACCATTGGCGGACTTAGAGAAACAGGTTATAAAATGGAGCCTGAAATATTGTGTCATCACATTATTATTTCTTACAAATTTATCTTGTTTAAGAAAGTGAGAAAATCAGCAAGTATTTTAGTAAATCTGATATTCCTTAAAATGATCACGAGTTATAAGAGCTAATGAAAATGCTAATTTCTTTACCGTTAATCGTGGTTTTACTAATCATAATCATAAAATCAGTAACCTATGTAAAAAGAGATTAGATGTGTTAAATTCACACGAATTTCTGTCTACTTACTCTTCCACAATAAAATTGCTTTTCCAGACTCTTATTCCTCTGTCTACCTCTGGTTAACCCAGATAAACTTCATTATACAATTACTTATTGGTTGTAGCTATGACAATCAGTTTTTACCTTCTCTGCCATGTGTGGTAAGTAGGGGAAGTACTGCATTTCACTTAAAAATTCGATATCGAGATTTCTTAAAATATGCATTGATTGTGATTCCTTCAATCAAACTTCTGCTTGAGGTCCTGTGTATGTGAACAGAGTAATTCAGAAACGAAAAACCTGTTACATGCCAAAGCACCATTTTCCAAGGATCCGACATGAAGATTTTATAAAAAATATTCTCATCCCACACTACCCTTAATATGGGATACTTTTAAAAAATTTAGATTTTATCAAAAATGGCTCTATCTTGATTATGACCAGTGAAAGTATATTTTGAATTTTCTGTCAATGTCCTCAGACATGGCTTTCGCATAACTGGAGCATCCTAATATCTTACTTCATAGAAAATGCAGATCTCGTTAAAGACACAAATTTTATCAAATACAGTTTTTGCGGAATGAGTTTTGAGATATTTGTTTGTTTACCATTCAAAGGGAAAGGAAGTTCAAAGCCATCCCATAGCGAGCAACCCTTTCCCTTTGAGCAAAACTGATTTTGAAAACTGACAGCATGTGAGATATTGTATCATCTCGTCTCGAGTTGGTAGGAGAGTTTGCTAAAGCATTGGACATCACTGATCAATTTAAATTTCAACACTTAAGGGGATGCAGCACTGTAAACCCCAAATCCAGCAATTTTGAACCAATCTTGCTGGAATTTTTACCACTTAGTTCTGATGCACATGGACACAGAACTCTAAATTTGGTTTTTGTGTCTTCAATAGTTTTTGAGTAATTAATTTGTGAAATTCAAAATTTGGGCAAAATTCAAACCGCTCCACATGATGAAAATTTTCAAAATTTTAACTATTATACTTCTAAAAATATTCAGATAGTTATGAATAAAAGATCCATCATATGAATTTCGTATACTGCCTTTAGTTACAGAGCGAAAAAATAAGGTGGTGGAGCAAACAAAAAATCCAAAAAATGACTAAACCTTTGATTTTATATATCAATAACTTTAAAAATATAATGAATAGTAAAAATACATATGATAGAAACCTCTGTTTGCTTTCTAAGAACATGTGTTGAAAATTTTAGAGGGACTGAATCAAAACTGCATCGTGTGGAACATTTTGAATGAAAAAATGTTGAAAAAACTATAACTGAGTAAATTTTTAAAATCCAAAACACTTTCCTTCTCAGTTACATATCTTTAAGCAGACTAAAACCCTCCAGATAGGTACGTTGGACCCTCCTATTATCCACATTAGGTTTCCAACTTTTATTTACTAAGCCTGATCCCTGTTTAGAACGTTTAGATGGTCTTTTGCCCTTGATATGTGTATCGTTTAGCCTATTCATTAACGTAACTATGTACACAGTCAATAAAAGGTCTGTTGTTTCAAAAATGTTTTACCTATAACCTATATAACAGTTATATGCATGTTTAGATATATAAAACAACTTTATAAATGTTAATTGGCACACAAGCATTATGTAGTTTAACGAGAAACTCATAAAATAGCAAAATATAAATATTACTAATTGCGTTCAATGTTTGCAGCCAGTGTTTTGTTTCCATTGTGCCACATACTGTAAGAAATATCTATCATACCAACACACAAAATTCCACCAGAAATTGTGCCCGCCAATTTCAAATGTATTAATCTAGTACATTCAAATGACAGAATTCTGTGAATCTAAGGACCGGCATGCACATGCGCGTGGGCATTTAAATTGTCATGTGAGGGTATTTAAATGCCTGAAACTCATAAATTTAGTTGGATTATGGTACTATAAAGTTCAAAGTATTTTATTAGCTCAAAAATAATATTTTTATCATATTTTAGCCCATTACGGTGCTGCATTTCTTTCGAGCAACCCTTTCCAGCAAGATTTGTTTTTGAGCAAAACTGATTTTTTAAACTGACAGCATATGAGATATTGTCACATCTCGTCTCAAATTGATAGTACAGTTTGCTAAAGCCTTGAACATCACTAATACATTTCAATTTCAGCGTTTAATCTAAGTAGATTCTCCGCTGTAGTATGTACTACTAAATAAATGGTTATTAGCTTGCTTAAGTAACATTAATTGTACCTCAGTATCACTGTAGAACAATATATCCTTGGTATTTGTGTCAGAAAAAGAATATTAATAACATAATTGATAGAAATTTGTCTTCCACCCTAGCCATGTGAAGGGTAAGGTTTTGGTTAGGTAGTGTCAGACTAAAAAATGTAATGCCCTAGCCGGAATTTCAACCGTGGATCTGCAAGTCTCTAATTGGAGAAGCTAATGTCATGCTGGCATGTTGCCATGGTGGTTCAATGGTTAAGAGCAACCGGATGGTATTATAGCTATCCAAACTTAGCCAATGTGGAAGGACAATTAATTTCCATTAATTAACCTAACAAAGGTTTGACTGTGAAACATGGGACTTACCTAAGTTCTTACAGCAAGGTGAGTCTCATTATATATAAGATCTCCTAGTGGTTCACCGGGAAAAATACGAGCCATTTGGAGAATTTAATGTCAAGCTGGCATGTTGCCATAGTAGCTTAATGGTTAATAGCAACCGGACAAAGACCGGGAGCTTCGTGGTTCAAATCCCGGCTATGGCATGGCATTTTTAAGTCTGACCCCATCTATCCAAGGCACTTTTTTAATAGTTCTAAGCCATACTGATTAAAATATGGCAATAAAAGTGGAGAATTATTGAAATTTAACCTTTCCCAGTCCGAATTATTTGCCCACCTCGAATAATGTTATATAACACCACTGGGCTGGAAAAGGTTAAATATTTGACAACTGCTTGCACCTACAAGAAAATTAGCAATAACCTTTATCTCGACAATTATGAGGTAGATAGAGGAATAAGCGTTTGTAAGAAAAGTGAATGTATGAGTAGAGAAAGTCATGTGAGTGTAGCACGTAATTTTTTTAAAATTCGGATCACTATGCCTTGGAAATTTCATAGGATATGTGACCAGAGAAAAGTGGGAAGCATTTGCAAATTTGATTAATAGAAACATATCTTAGAAATGGTCACCGCCACAAATGTTTATTTAAAATAACTTTCGCTCTTTAATTATATCCAAAATGTTTGATTTCATGTCTGTCTTACAGGTTTACAAATTATAGAATTCTCACTGAGAATGAAAATGATTTTGCAGGCTATTCTCAGAAAATGTAAGATGCATCCAGCTTTAGTACCACACAGGTTCTCTTAAGCTATGCCATTTGTTACAAAATCGTTACTGCCAGTTTTGAGCAAATAAAAAAATAATAAACAGATTTGCAGTAAAGGTTGTTTGTGGTGGAGGAGATTTTCTTGAAAATATTCGTTTATATTCTTGGAAAACGCTGATACTAAATACCAATTTTGCTTTTAACCAAAATTGTGTTTTTGAGTTATGTCATTCTCTCTTTCACGAACACACACACACATACACACACACACAAACACACACACACACACACACACACACACACACACATACGTTAACATATACGATTTTTCTAAAGATGGTTTATTTTTTATGAGTGTTCTAAAAACAAATATTTATATTGAAATCTCAATATGAATTTCTGGGTGAATTGCAGTACCTACTTTTGCTAAATATAGCTAAGTGGTAAAATAAGTTATACAAACATAAAACGTGCCATTTCCAGAAAGCACAGTATCCTTTTCTCTAGGAGTAAATCACCAGATAGGTACTGGTTTAGCTTTATTGTTATGATGGCATCTAATTATAAAATACACTGTTCCGCTCTAAATGGATGAAATAATAAGCAACAATAGAAGGGGAGAAACAGTAGCCTTTTGTCTTTGTCTCACAAAATAGTGTAAGATGAAAGTCTTACTAGATATACCAGAGAATGTATGAAATCTAAGTATTATAAGTTACATGGAGTGTTTGCTGCTGGTCCAAATGGGAGATAATGACACTCATATGACTTTCTTCACTCTTGTACTTACAAACGCTTTTTCCTTTATTTACTTCATGTTTGTCAATATAAATTTATTGCCGATTTTTTTATAGATGCAAGGAAATAAGGAATACAGAAATCTTCAAGTTTAAAAAATTGATTTGGTATAAATAGTGTGTTACAACAAGATTTGTATTTTCTGCCGTAAAACATTTCATCTGCCTAATCTTCTTTACTCTATACCAGTTATACAAAGGACATTCACAATGAAGAGACTATTCCTGGAAAATTAAGGTTATTGTAAATATCTTAACATAAGATGCTTTTATCAAATTCATCAGGGCCATTTTTGAAAAAAAAAAAAAAAGGTAACAAAGAGCTTTTTCCTATAAAGGATGGTATTGTTTACGGGGACTTTCCTTGAATATTTTGAATATTTTAGAACATACAGAATTAAATATAAAGTTTGGTTATTATCTTTTCGTTTATGCTGACGGACGCTCACACATAAACGCATGCAGTATTTTCTAAAATGCTTATTTGTGTCCAGGCCCTTCGAAACGTTCACCGGTGACATTTGGTGTCGAATTTTGAATGGAATGCAATACTTCTCCACTTTTCATATGTACATAGTAGCTTAAGTAAAAAAAGGAGTAATTAAAGGGCGTATCAGAAATACTTTTACAAACTTCGGGTATGGGTTACTTACACCAGATGATAAATTTTGATTGAATTTTGATGACTGATTTAAAAACAAAATTATTTCAAACATAACTGCACATTATCTTCCATTTGGCGCCGTGAGTAAATGCTATATTCTTTCACAGAATCTCTGGACCTCTATAAAGACTTTCATCTTCTGCCATTTATTCCTTATTTCCACATTGATTCACTGTGGAATGATACAATGAATTTTATAACTATACGACATCACAACTATGGTACTCACTACAATAGAGCGCAACCATCTCCTGTCACGTGAATTACTCCCTGTGGGGAAGATATTCTGGTGTCTCTGGTTGGTTTAAGTTAAATATGAATCGATTTCTACTGTATAGGAGCGGAATAGTAGCGAGCTCTACTCCAACTAATGAAGGATGAGGTTGATTAATTGTAAAATGGACTAAAACTGTCTCCTAACATGTTCTGAATATACCTTTTATTTGCCACATCTTAAATTTTGTAACTAGTTGTCTAAATGGACATTATGAGTGAAACTCAGTAATCATTAAAAATGCAAATTAACTTTTATATATCAGGAAGGAATGACCTTTTGTTTGAAATAGAATTAAAAAAACACATTATGAAATAAAGGAGCGGAGGTATTCTCAGGACAAAAAGGGCTATTATACCTAAGATGTAGTTCCGAATTCTATTATCAATTAATATGTACCGTATCAAAAACTAAATCCTGTCCCCGAAAAGTACTTTTCTGTTTGAAGATATTAAACATCCTGTTTCTGATAAGTCTGATTTGTTATATAATGACAATCTGATGTGCTATGTTTAGACACTTTTCTCTACTCACCTCCCTTTAAATTGTTTTATTTTCTTCAGATTATTCTTACAAAAGCTTCTTCTTCACTCTGTTTCATGCTAATACAAATCAATTGCTTGTAGAAATATTTTAATTAAATGTTTTTTAGAACAAGAGAGATACAAAAATGTTCAAATCCTTAGAAAGGGTATCATTGTATGCTGAGTTTGAAATTTGAAATTCTTGCATAACATCAAGAGGAATAACAGAACAAAGATCGAGAAGTTGCAAAGATGTACGTAGAATTTTAAAATTCAAACTAATAACAAAGAAAGCTATTTTAGTTAAGTGATGGAAATTAATCATTACTTCACATTAGCCGTATATAGGCTAACATTTTTTATAGAGTCAACATGAAAATTGAATGCCATGCCCGGGATTTGAACCACGGATCTGCTGGTATCCGTCCAGTCACTCTAACCCATTGAGCTACCATGGCCAATTTGCCGACATGATATTAAATTGTCCACTTGACTCATATTTACCCGATAGACCACTAGGGGCTCTCGCATTCGAGATACACCATTTGTGGCGACTTACTATTGTAAGTACTTGAGTCCCAGGCTTCATCATTCAACTCTTATTATTTTAGTTAATTGATGGAAATTAATCATTTCTTCACTCTAGCCATATATAGGCTAAGGTTTTTGATAGAGTCAACATGAAAAATTCAATGCCATGGCTGGGATTTGAACCACGGATCTAATGGTTTCCGTCCAGTCGCGCTAACCCATTGATATTCAAGTAGTTGCAATAGTAAGTCGCCACAAATGGTGTATCCTGAATGCGAAAGCCCCTAGTGGTTTACCGAGGAAGTATATGAGTCAAATGGAGAATTTGTCTTTACGGAAAGTTGGTCATGGTAGCTCAATGGGTTAGAGCGACTGGACGGAAACCAGGTGATCCGTCCGGGCCATGGCATTGAATTTTTCATGTTGACTCTATATATCAGAAAGAAAGCTATGTCGAATAAATCACAGTTTTTACGAGATATTCACTTGTTGTGTAGTAAGTCTTTGGCTACCTCTTGTGGTTTAATGGTTATCAAAATTTCATTCGAATGAGGAATTTCATTTCATGGAATGAGGATAAAGAATTTCTTTAAAATGTTCAGGTCATATCTTCGGTAGTTGTTGTTCTTAAATGCCTTGTTTGGTATTTCCCCATAATTTAGTTACTAAATTGTTCTGAACACATACACACATAAGCACTGGCCTTGTATCTAAAACTGCTTCTTTTGTTTAGTGGACCTCAAAACATGTGTATTCGGTTGAAATATCTCTGTCGGACTTTCCGGATGGAATTCAATTCATTTTATTTACTGTTAATTGGTAGGGAAGGTAATAATACACCTACTCGTTATTGTTAGGAAGAAAAATAAACAGCGTAAGAAGATTTACGAGGAAGTTAATTAATTAATTTGCTTGTGTTTACAAAACAAATAATGATTTGCAGAAGATTCGATCCTTGTGGTTACATCAAGCAACGTTTATGGGTGTGAAAGGCTCTGTATTGGATGGCAGAGTAATAGCTATGCTTAAGGAACTCACTTTAGGTTATAAGTACTACTTTTTTTAATTTACGTCCTCCAACTTCAAATCATATCGGACGACGAATAAAATGGGTGAAATGATGTTCGAATAAGTCCAGGGTCCACAGAGCTTGAGTCATCCGAGATTCTCTTTCAGGATAAAGGAAAAGTCCGGAAAAAACGTTATCCCAATAACTTACCCTGACCGAGATTCGAACCCGGGACATCTTGAACGTGAGGCAGACGTGCTCTCATCTACGCTATGGAGGCGGACTGATTATAATTATGGTATGGTCCTTAAATTATGAGTTATTTCAAATCCAACATCCTCCAAGCCTTAATATGAACGCGTCATAAATTTGTTAAGAATGTTAACGATATTTCTGGAGAAGTTTGAGCTATCGCAGATTGTTAAGAAGGAAGTTTTGATTTTTTTAGATTTGACCATGCTGGTATAATACCATTAACAATTATCAGTAGAAGATTCCGGGCTGTAAGAATCATTGCAGCCCGGAATCTTCTACTGATCAAAACTACGGCTGTGAAAGCCTACGTTTGACCATTAACAATGTTTTGAAGCTTTTAGAATTTTGAATATTTTAGAAAAGTGAATGAATACTCGTAAATTTGATCAATTTTGATTGCGTAGTGTGAAAGATAATAAAGGTTAAATAATGTGGTAGTAACCTGTTTAGGACAGTCCAATCACTAACATCTACTTGTCGCGAGCTCTCTCTAAAACGAAATACTGCATCATAGACATGTTCAGGACAAACTCGTTACGTTGTAAGTCATATTCTCGTAGGTGAACTGCAATATATTTATTTAGACCCAATGAGCTTAAATGTCTCTCCTGGAAACCCCGCAAAACACACAATTTTGGTATTTAATAATTTTCTCCAAAGTAAACATCGATACTGAATCAACTTTTTTATATATTGTAGACCTTTTGGTTCTAAAACATCGCAAAAATAAAACACAATTTTATTTTATTTACAAATTCATCGAAAACTAATGTTCTTTAACTTCCTGTGCTAAAACTTTTAGATTAATGTAAATGTGTTCATTAATTTTCTAGTTATTTTAAGGAAAAAAATATAATTCCCTCTATTTTTGCATAAATTTGGTGCTCTATATTCGATTAGAAATTGATGCACACAATTTAGAATGTATGAACGTTTCATGCAGCAGGACTAAGCGGTCAGCAAGCGCCTGCTTCACTATGCAACCAATTCGGCACGGTTATTCCGAGGTGGAGCCTATAGCTAAGGGAACGACTTGCCTTCCAGGCTGGTTTAATTACTTCTGTACCTCTTAATTAGTTGAGAGAATTTACATCTGTCCGCAAGTATTTTGGATAACAGACATCTTAATTTGATTCAGTCCTCACGTTTAGTATTAAATAGAATATCCCTTTCCTTTTCGTAAGCTCAATTTCCTTTATTGCGTTTCCTTGACCTTGTTTCCTTGCACACAATGGAAGGGAATGTTACTGTCCATAGAAATACGAGATTTCCTAAGCGCGCACGTACAAAAAATGAAAAATAAAATAAAGATACTATGAACAAACAGTAATTTAATAATTATAGCGTTAGTTACAAAAGCAGAGATTTAGTAACGAAAGGCTCAAGTTAGAACAAGAGCGAGTTATTAAACCTATATTTTATTTACATTCAGAGTGTTTTAGTTCATGATGTATATTTAGTATACATAATTAAACTTTTACTGAGGAAAATATAAGATATTTATGACATTAAACTGCATTTTATATTTGGTTGAACGTGCTTTTTATGTGCTAACAGCGCGTTTTATGTTTTGATAGCATATTTTGTTGTTAATTAGAACATAAGGTGTAGGTTTTGTTGCTAGTAACTATGAACTAATGCATTACGTACTACTATAATAATGAATAAAGGAACATTTAAATCGAATTTGTGCTAGATTCGTCAAATTTTAATGATTTTTCATATCTACCGTTTTAATATTTTGTTTCTATGTATGGGTGTGAGTGTATCTGTGTGTGTGCGTGCGCGTTTAAAAGTATACACGCGTTTTTTGTAGCTGTAAAACTTTTTATTGCAAATAATGTCAGAGTTTAATGGATACAAACAATTTGATTGCTCGAATGACTCCAAGATGCTTGAAGCTTAAAGTTTCTCTGCAGTTGTTTTTTCAGTTACCTTATGTAGCTAACTCATTAGTAAATTTTTAAACTCGGATTCTTTTGTTTATGGAAATAAGTTGATTGTTATAGCTTTCGAAATAGCTTTACTTACTATGTTCACTATCAGTGAATAAATCCTGCTATGATAGCAAAGTCTGCTCCTATTGATAAAACATAATGGTAATCTCAATTTCCTCCATGGAAGCAAGCCAGGTGAAAAGACGATTCTAAATCAACGTTTCGGGAGCGTGCATCTCTCCCATCATCAGAATATTTATTAAATGTTATAACTACAAATGAAACACTGGATGTAACACAAATATAAACAAAGACAAAACACTATCAAAATCCGCATTACTGAACAAAAGACTGTTTTCAGTAAATTAAATGCCAGGTCTGGAGATGGCGTTGAGTATAGAAAATTAATTAGGACAAAGAAACGTAACTACTTAACTTGATTATTAAGCTGCATTGATCTTTGCTTCTTAAATCGACGGATTTCCATTTTAAGTCCGGTTTCCAACAGGAGCTGAACAGAAATCCAGCATCACGATTATAATAGTATTCGCATTATATAAAACTCATTTTAGAAGTTAATAATTAATATTTTAATGTTTGAGCTAGGAAATACTGTGCTTACAATTTAGTCTGTGAGCAGTTTTAAAGAGACGTTATTTTCCAACATAAGTATTTAAAATATAATGAATAAATGCATGAAATGAGGGTGCAAAATAAATGATGTGGGTCCCTAAATCACACTTCTAAGGGCTAAGAATAAATCCGAGGAAAAGTGTCAGTCCAATGGTGGAGCTGGTGACGGGTAACATGGATACTGTCTAATAAGTAATGTCATTTTCTTTTAAGAAAAACGAACATTTAAAATGTGTTCTGACAGGTACTTAACTAATTTTCAAAGTATAGGACATTGAGCCATCGTTCAGCGAGGTTTATTATTCCACGATGGTACCAGTCTCTGCGAAGAATTTGGCGACACCCACTTGCACTGTTTAAATGTTGTCAAAATTTCTTCCACGTTGGAAAATGAGCCATGGATGAAAAACAGATGATAATCTAATGGTGCGAGATCTGTGCTATATGCTGGGTGTGGTAGCACTTCGATTCCTCCGAATTCCTGAATTTGTCCATGGTTGTTCGTGCACTATGGGGTGTTGCATTGTCCTCTTGCAATAGAACTCTATTTCGGTTAACTAATCTTGGGGATCTCCGTCTCAAAATTTCATGAGCCCGTTCCAGTTGTTGAGAATAAATATCCGTATCAATAGCGCGCTCCTTTGGAACAAATTCCTAGTGAATCGCCCTTCAAAATTCCACCAGACACACAACATTACTTTGGGGCCAAACTGATTTCTGTTAACGATAATCTTAGCAGGTTGCTGGAAATGAAGCCACTGTTTCGAGACATTAATAAATCCATTTTTCATGAGAATTGACAATTCTTCTTACAAATCTATCATTCGTATGATTTCGGATAAGCTGACGACAGATATCCACTCTACATTCAGCCTGCTGAGGTGTCAGTTCATGAGATACAGATCTACAGCTTCTGTATGATTTTGCATGTGTCTTCATGTAGCCATTTATCGTATCTTTTGATGCACCAAGTTCTGCTGAAAGCCTATGTGTCTTTTTTTGCTCATTTTCTCTCAAAAGTTGGCATGTATCCTCAATATTCCATGTTTAGGTCTTCCAGAACTTGGTAAATCTTTAGTGTTTACGTATTAATTGTTGAGACATTAGAACAATCGTTATGCCACACGTTCATTAACGACACCTTCTCCTTGCACTTCACATATTCTTCGAGCTGCTGCTCCAATAGTGTTTTAGAAGGACTCTGACACTGGCTATGGTATCCTGTAAATAGCATTGCCGAACCAAAGAAACCAATACATTTTCCAAAACACAAAAATAAAGAAAAAACAACTTTATTTCTAAGACCTAATAAAAATTGTGGCTCAGCAATATATTGGTATATGAGTACGCAAATAAATATTACAGACCAATAGTTGTGATGGTTAAAGATTTAGGAATATTCAACGTACTTAGAGACTTTTCTTAGCTCTTCTATGGATCCAAATTTCTCTCATTCTTTGGCGCTTTCTTTCTCTCGTCTGTCCACGTTGTTCCAATCTTTTTCTTCAGTTTCTCCTCTTTTTTCTATCTAGCTTTCTATTTACAAATTGAATTTTACCCTGAGGGTATATCGCAGGGTCTTTGGTCAACTTGTCACTTTATGCACCTTCATTCTAAAGATGTCCCTGTCTACGGCATCGTCTTGAGCGATTCCTGCCAATTTTCAATAATTTTTTACTTCACCAATTCATTTCGTAGAGTTTACTTGTGTTTTACTTCTATTTTCATAAAATTCCAAAATTTGTTTTGTGAGTCTATTTGAAGTTAATAGTTTAATATGTCCTTAAAATTTTAACCTTCATTTAATAATATCACTATGAATGAATACATGAATTCCAGTATTTCCTTAAGTGGAATATAGGGCCTTCTGAACAGCGCAATCGAGGCCCATAGGCAACGGGTTGAGGATCAGAGCTTTTTTAATCAGAGATATTCTGGAATGAGTGATCAGCCCAACGCCGGAAGTGAAAGTACAAGAGAGATGAGGTGATATGGCAGATGATGATGGAGCAATCGGTGGAATGCTGGCGGTGTAAACCGCAGGACCGAATCTCACTTTTCACTCGCCTGGGATCGAACCAGGGCCGTAATAGAGAGAGCCAAGCGGTCTAACCACTCAGCCATGGTGCGGCCTAGATCTCAATGAATGTCAATATACTTTTTACTTGTAAGTCTGTATTCTTCACGTACAGATTCTGGAGCTAACATTTTTCAAATAATTTTACGTTCTTCTTTTTCTATATTTTCGATATCTGCCTTTCTGTTCAAAATTAATGTTTCTGCTCCATTGAGGCACTCTGATTTAATTACAGTGTTATTAGCAGGCTTCGGAGTCCATACACCTTTATAGGGATATGAAGTTTACGAGTGTCGCAGTATATAACTGCTGACGTCAGTCCCGGGTACAAACCGCAGGGATAGTCCGGTTCGTAACGACCATTACTTTCATTGTAACTACTGCTCACCAAAAAGGTAAATCTGCCTTCCAGGGAGTGCAAGGGTTTGACATATTGTGTTAATAGGAGTACTTTCGCAACAATTATTGGGCAATCTCCACTTTATAAATCAAAAGTACTTTCGAGCTGTCTGAAAGCAGTCGAGGAGGTGTCTACAAAAATTAACAATATACAGAAAGTACCACCTACCAAACGAGCAAAAATAAATAAATAAAAATAGATAAAATAAATAAAGGGCTAAATAAGTAAGTTGTCTAGTATTCTACACAAAAATACTGGATTTTCAGAGCTGAGCAATATATTTTTATATTGTTTCAGCGAGAGGTGCAGAAAATTCACATTCGTCAATTTACGAATGTACATGGTTGTTCACTGTAATTCCCGCAACTAGAGCAATGAGAAGGATGGCATATTGTACCGTAGGTTACATTTTGTATATGTGCCGGAGTGTACTCTCACAGCGCATCGGTAGGTATACCTGATGACATCGGGCGTTTGTTGACGTGACGCTTGGCCTTGTATAGTACCTGTGTATATACATTGATTGCTAAGGTAAATGCGATCCGATGTCTGGTTATTAGTGTCTTTATTTTGTATATTTAGGCATGCACTTTTAATATATATGCTTTGAGTAAGTTGAAATGCTGTTTCTATTTTTCGCATCTGCTTTTGTTTGCTTTAGTTTCGATTCCATTTTCCTGAATTATTTTACCAAGACATTTAAATTGTGAAACTTGTTTAATTTTTGCATATCTGGATTCCATGTATTTTTGTGCACGTTTATTGCACGAAATATATTCAACTTTTTAAAGGTATCTGGAGACCAACTTTATCTGCAGTTTCTTTTAATAATTTAATCTGTTTTTGAGCTGTTGTGAATACATACTTCATTATTATTATTATTATTATTATTATTATTATTATTATTATTATTATTATTATTATTATTATTATTATTATTATTATTATTATTATTATTATTATTATTATTATTATTATTATTATTATTATTATTATTATTATTATTATTATTATTATTATTATTATTATTATTATTATTATTATTATTATTATTATTATTATTATTATTATTATTATTATTATTATTATTATTATTATTATTATTATTATTATTATTATTATTATTATTATTATTATTATTATTATTATTATCATTATTATTGTTGTTGTTGTTAATTTTAAACTACATCTACGGCCCTATTGGAATTTTGACTTTTAGTTTGTTTAGGTTTGAGTATATAATTGGGTTTTGTGCATGTCTATATTTTATAACCATCTAGCATTCACTGCGGACTTGCTTTTCCCGCATCTATAGACAGTTTAAAAGTAAATAGACTCTAAATAAAATCTGATATTACTACTAGTTAAAAAAGCGGTTACGGTTAAGTGTAAATAACCAGTCATATTTAATTTAAAGGAAGTAATGTTTTCAAAAACCTTGTGAGGCTTTCTCATGATTTTTCGCAGTCACCGGACAAACATCAGTAGTTCATATCAAAATCTAAAGTTCAATCCGCGGAATAAAAAGCAGACAAAATGTATATATCACGGGAAGTCGACTGTGACCATCAAGTAGGAATTTCAGTGGCTCCTTAGACTTGGAATAAAGGACCACAAAGTCCACACACGGTTAAATCAATAGCAACCAACTAGAATGTTCCATCAATTGAGGAATATGACATACGTGGATAGTCGATGGCTGGAATGTTTTATATCCTGATATCTGATTTGAATTTATCTTGGGCGAAGGCTCACATACGCAGTTACTCTAGCAAACATTACACAAACCAGCGGACTTTCTGAACTACAAACTTCTTTCTTTTTCATATGATAAAACACCACAGAAAAAGTTTTCAAACAATGAATATACAAAATATAATCTGCAAGCCTTTTACGTTATACAAACCTTCCTGTTTCAAACCACTAATCCTTTATGATGTTATTTCTTGCCTGAAAATTTAAAGGAATATTAAATGACAAAATTTGCCATAAGAGGTCCATTTTAAGTTTTGTGCTATATTATAAATTACTAAAGTATATTTTAATTATATATTTTATATGTAGCTACAATATTTATATTTTAAATACATTTTTGAAATGGTAGTGCATCTCCTATTTTGACCCTGACATCTTTATCATTTCACAGAAAAAAGAGCTCTTTTACTCTTTGAAATAGATATAATTTAACTCATCTTTAAGGAGAATGTTTGCTCTATAAAATCTCTAAATATAGCAGCTTCTTCTTGTTTAAGAAGTTTTATTTGCAAATATAAGGTTTATGTTTCTGCATTTTATTTTTATTTGAACAGCGTTTTCCATAAATGACATTTTTTGACATACATGATCATTTTCTCAGGAAGGCAGCTAAATAAAATTATAAGTTAAATAAGCATTACCTCATAGGGTTGCTAATATTTAGTTTTGTATTAATAAGTTAGTTACCCTTTAAAAACTTAATTGCCGATAAATTTTAACAAACATGCATGCTTAAGGAAAAAAGTAGTATGCTCTTTAATAAACCGAAATATTGTACAAAAGTATATCAGAGTATTTGGAAGGCATGTAATTATATCAATAACATCTTCAACCTCATATATTAAATAGCTTATGGAATAATGGATCGTGAAGTTTGAATTTAACGTTGCTGGGGTATAGCATTTATTCAATCAATCACCTAATTTTATTGATTTAAAACCTGGATGAGAGGTTTTAAACATCGTTAATGTACAAAGATTAGCACATGATCATTAAAAATATACAATAATATTTGAATAAATTATTCGTCATTGGAATAAACAGGATTTGAAATTAACCAGTTATGGATAATTAATAGATTTCAATTGGATAAATTTACATTAACGGCTGCATGGGGTAATTTACTGAAAACTCAGACATGTTGTGAATCAAGCTAACGCTCTAATTCTGCCAGTCTTACCCTTCGTCAAGAAATAACCGTGTGTGTTTACAATGGAGGAACTGATCTCATTTGTAATTGTAATTAAATAATTATATTACATTTTTATCAATTACTATTAATATAATTTTGTAGAGAGAGTTGTATTGAGACCCAGTAATGATTCGGGGTGCTTTTATCTTCAACACTCCGTTAATAAAGAATAAAGTAAAGTATCATTTCAGTTTAAGTTAACTGATGGAAATTCGCCATTTCTTCACACTATCCGTATATAGGCTAATGTATTGGACTGATAGAGTCGACATGAAAAAGTCCAATGCCACGACCGGGATTTGAACCATGGATCTACTAGTTTCCGTCCAGTCGCTCTTACATATTGAGCTACCATGGCCAATTTGCCGTAATCTGTCCACCTCAGTAGCGTAGATGGCAGCATGCCTGCCTCACATTGAAGAGGTCCCAAGTTCGAATCTCGGTCAGGGTGAGTTACCTGGATAAGGTTTTTTTCCGGGGTTTCCCCTTATCCTCAAAGGCGAATGTCGGGTAATTGTAAGCTCTATGGACCCTGACTTATTTGGGCATCATTTCACCCATTTCATTCATCGTCCGATATGACTTGACACAAAAAAAATGCCGTCATGAAATATATGAGTCAATTGAAGAATTTAATGTCATGACGGCAAGTTGGCCATGTAGTTCAATGGGTAAGAGTGACTGGACGAAAACCAGTAGATCCGTGGTTCAAATCCCGGCCGTGGCATTGCATTTTTCATGTCGACTCTATTAATCAATATTATTTCAGTTTTTAAAACCAGTAGTTACAGGAAGAAGACTATAAAAATTGCATCCGTTTGCCACATACGGAATCACGCGTATTATAAAACCTACAAAAAGTCATTTACGTTATGATCCACGTATTAAAGCGATGTTAAATAGACGAAAAAATCTTTAGTATTTAGTCATGCATGTGTTAACATATAACTATTCTAAAGTCACTGAGCCTGGGAGGTGAGAAATAAATTAATAAAGTCAAACTTAAAACTATGGCAGTAATGAAAATAAATGCTCCTGCGTACATCAGTTTCAGGTTTGACGCAAGCAGTCAATGTCGTTAGGCGTGTTGCGGCAGGAAGGTGGTAGATCGTGTACCTTGGAGAGGTGTTTCTCGGTCCAACCCGAGGGGCATGGAGCTAAGGTGTGACTAGCCTGCAACAGAATAGCCTGCACCATCTTGAATCATTTGTGATTCCTCGCCGCTTCCTAGTCGCCCTTCGGTTCTCCCCCTCATCTCTTCCTCCCATGTTCTTGTTTGAAGCACAAAGGGTCATAATGACTGCTGTAGTTTCTGGAAGCCCCTCTGTCTATGTATTCCTAATTCATGTCTATGTATTCATGTCTATCTACTCATTTGAAGTAGAATGACATAATCTTCACTTAAGTTCTCTTTAAGGATATAAGGAGAATAGAACAGCACATTTTCATATTTAAAAATCCATCTGTGAAATGAACGACAGTGAACCTAATTAAGTTAGAGTAATAAAATATATGATATGTCCCAATGAAACGACCTTCTTTACACATGTTCACATTATGTTTGTGAAGTGTTTATCAACAAGCGAGTATATTATTCCTATTACGTATGTTACGCAATATTTTTTCACCCGAAGCAATCTCAAATTAAGCAATATAGACTTTGCTCAAGCACAAAATGGCAAAAGAACGTAGCAGAATATCGAAATACAAAAGATGCTGCAGATAAGAATGATACAGATGCGTATGCACCACTTTCTTGCAAAGTACATCCTGTGCATGTGAGTTATCCCAGCAAATAGCAAAACTGAATAAGATGACGACAACCAATATTAGTAACTTTAGTAGTGCATTTGTGTATAAGACATGTTTTATTCGAAGCTCAGAATAATTCAAGAGAATGGCTGCCTAGGCAAGAAAAATGGGTATCCTCATTCATAGGTTATCGAGCGGGATGGCTCAGGCGGTTTCGTCTGTGGCCCGCATTCGGGAGGCCCGGGTTCGATTCCCGTGGCCGACCTATCTCACCCATGGTTTTTTTCGAGGATTTTCCCGGGTCACTAGTTAATTACCTCCCCCGAATTTCCTGTCCCTCCATTTCATCTCCTTTATAATTTCACATCATCTCTCATCTGGTGATCTCTTTCAGGGAAGAAGTGTCGGCGGTTGTCTCGGCGGTGCATGGCAGAATGATATACTCTGAGGAAAACTACTTCCTCCTCCGGTAGGTTGGTTGCCGGTCTCCGCTGGGACTATTTCGGGACCACCAGCCAGGGACCTGTGGGGCTCGGATCGCCTGCCTGGGACCATTAAGGCTTGGCTGCTGGGCTCGTTGCCATCCCGCTGTGGGGGAGCGAGTTCGTTGTCCTGGCCTGTCGGGAGAAGTCTCTGTCCAAGTAAACTGGAGGGACTCTGCCCTCTGTACAGTCGTGGCTCCTTGTGTCGGCCGCCTTCTGTCTACTTCGCCTCATCCTCCCTCCCGGAGGTGTCTCCACTTGGGGGCATAGGAACAATGGGCCCAGCATGGTGTCCTACGTACCGAATCCCCTCCGTAATGAAATTAATGGTCACAATATAGAATCTACCCTTTTGTTAATGCAACTTTCATACTTATGCCAAGAAAACATTAGCTTAAGGGGCTTAAATGCTTTAAGTCAGAGTGACAAAAACGAAGTCATTTGCTACTTCCAAACGCAATTGTAAGTCACTTTCTCTCACCTGTTGTGTAATAATTGATACTGGGATTAGATGCTTCTCTCTCTCTTTCACACACAATAAAATCTTCTCATCTATTAATGTCCTGGCTGTAATAAAAGAGCAAAGGGATGGAACTTGGAAGTTTGACAGATTTGATAAATCGACAATTCGTGTCATTTTGACATTAATTCGAATTAAATGTTGTTTTCATACTTCATTTATTGTTCTATAATTATACCTCTCTCAGCAACAAGGCACATTATCCTCAGTCGAAACGGAAAGATGAGCAACCTTCTTGAGGTACTGTGTTAATAGCACTTAATACAACCTATGGAATATATTTTGTTGTTTACCATTGCTAATTTGGAATTAAAACATAAATTAATAAATCTTAAAATATTATAATTTTAAGACACAGTACTTCACTTGTCATGTGGTAAGTGGTAAGGTGTAGTTTGGTCAGCTGAACTATATTGATTTGATTATTGAAGGAGCTGTTGAAGAGACGGCATGCTCATTTTTACCTTAATTATACATAGATCTAACAGAAAAGGTTTAAGATCTTTCCTATGAAGTTTTTGTCTTCTCCTGAAAGTGCAGCTCCTCTGCAAATCTATCTCTTTAGATAATTACATTCTAGAAGGTGTTCAGCAATTTATTGTTGATTGTTTAGAGATGCGGCCAAGAGAATTACCAGTCCGTCCTGTTTAGTGTAGATGATAGTGTGCCTAACGTTCAAGAGGTCCCGAGTCCGAAACTCGGTTAGGGTGAGTTATCTGGATAAGATTTTATCCGGAGTTCTCCCTTATCTTTAAAGATGATTGTCGGCTAATTCTACGCTGTATCGACTCTGGGCTCATTTGAGCACCATTTCACCCATTTCATTCATCGTCCGATATGACTTAACGTTAGGGGATTTAAATTAAATTATAAAAAGAGGTTTACCGTCAAATAACTTCATAGTCTGGAGATATTTCCTAAGAATTCACCTCCAGTAATGTTTTGGGTCTCTTGGTGCTTTTAGGTACATATGAGGTGGTTTTACCCATTTTTTGACCAGAAAAGTTGTGTCATAGTCATGGCTGTTTCTTTTTAGCCCCAATGACTTAACGCTGGAGGACGTAAATTACAACAACAAAAAAAGTATCCGAAATACACCGCTTGTGGCGACTTACTTGTGGCTTGTAAGTGCTTAAATCCCCGGCTTCACCATTAAATTCTGATTATTTAAGTTAATTGATGGTAAGACTGATTTTGGTCGGGTAAAACGAGTCTTGACTCTCTTTTGACAAGTTGCTAATTACCCAAAATGATCAGGCACGCAATGGAGTTCATTCTGATTTCTGGCTGAGAGGTACATTAAAACTCGTGAACATTCCCAACCGTCCTGGAATTATTTTGTGGGTTTTCAGTGTCCGAAAGCAGAGAAAGAAACTGTCTGTAACAGTTATAATTAGATTTCTAACATATCTTTACCTCTCGCACATAAAATGCAGATAAGCATTTTTATAACTCTTGCCTGGAAAACTTGTGTAATGGTTTCCAAGATTAATCTGTGGTCCTGTTTTGGAGTTTTTTCTATATTCCTGCTCCTAACTGACTCCTCCTGACTTGTGTGCTCATTTCTTTGAAGTTTAGGGACTCGGTTTATTGTCCTTGCTGTAAATCATTAATAAATAATTGAAGAATAGATGTATGGTTTAATATGAAATAGCATTCTTACAAGCATTAGTACTACAAACATGGTAACAACAAAACACTCTATAAAAAGGCTTTAAAATGCACTAGTGCCAAAGCTGAGCCTAAAAGCGAGTAGCACGTGCTTATCTGGAAGCGTTATTCATTTATTTGGAAACGTTTACTGCAGTAAATTATCACAACTGTAGATATAATATACACTTACTTTAGTTTACAGGCAGCTTCAGTCCATAAAAATACACCCTGTACAAATGTATAGTACATTTACAATACAAGAGATCATATTGGCAAGTTTAAAATTAAAAATGTTAAGTATAAAATATTAAGTCCTAAGTATAGATATTAAATAATTAAGTAGATAATTGTTTGTCAACACCGACGCCAATACAGTTCAGCACATTGTATGTACATCACCTTACACTTGTCACTTGCGGTTCTGTGCTATCTTGTATCACTAAACGTTGAATACAATAAATATTATGAGTCTGCGATGTGAAAAGGAATATCGGTAATTTCTATGCACTTTCGCTCACATTAATAGGTTAAAATCGGCAAAACAAATCACTTAAGCTTCAGCGCTTAGGGAAGCTCCAGTTGCACTGCACTAGAAACAGAAGTATTTAAAAATGTCCTGAGTCAATCTCTCGGAAAGGTCAAATATTTATTGTTCTGTTGTTTTGCTTAGAAGAATTGAAGATGCACAGCTTCACAAAAGAGATGAACAGGAACATATACAATCTTCAGGAACAGGATATGGCACCTTGAGCCAAAGGCAGCGATACTTGTTACGACGTTTCGCATGTTGACTGCTGTTCCCTCGATGTTGTCCTCGCAGCATCCAGACGTTATTGCTGTTGCTCTTGCCTCCTAGCATGTTCTTCCTCAGCCTGAAACACATTATATTTGCCTCAGTAAGCTCTCATGTAAGAATACGCACAAATATCAGGCGATAAATGCCCGAATAATCCAATTTATCGAACATTTAAATGTCGATACATATTCATTATTCGAATAGTTTGGTTAATCGAGCTCATTGGACTACTTAGCATACAGGATTACACGAATTCAGAATATTTCGACTGTTCTGATATTTAAACAGTTTGATTTATTATGATATTGCTTCCATTTGATATTCTAATCTAATACATCCTTTGCTGTTAGGGTAGTTTGATAAGTCTCGTAAATCTCTATGAAGAGATGCAAATTTTTTGTTGCAACTTTGTGAATTGTAAGCTTGAGTATTCAAAAGATTGTTCCGAAAATTTGAATATGTTACAATGTAAAGATCATTGTTGACAGCCATCTGAACTGGTCAGTGTGACAGGTGCGATTGAAAATGGAAAAACAAAAAAACAGAGTTTCGTGCTATTATTAAACAAGTAAAACTGAATTGGATGAAGTTCACGCGGACTCTGTGCCAACATAGAAGATCAGTTACTTTTTGATCAATTAATTTAAACGTTAGAAGCACCGAAGATGAGTCGGCTCTGGTCGCCCAATTGAGGTGACCACACGGGACGTCATTGAAAAAAAATCCACGGTCTAATTATGCAAGACTGCAGAATTAAAATTCGTGAGATTGCTAAGGCTGTAGGCATCTCAACTGAGTGAGTGCACAGTATCCTGTATGTAAATTTGGCAGTGAGAAAGCTTTATGCAAGATGGGTGCCGTGATTGCTCACAGTTGACCAAAAGTGCATACGGAAGAATACTTCTACCGAGTGTCTGGCAATGTTTGATCGCAATCCGCAAGACTTTTTGCACCGATTTGTGACGTGGATGAAACTTGGATCCATCATTACGCGGCAGTGAAAACAATTGACAACATCTGGTGGAAGTGCACCAAAGAAGGAACAGACCAATTTGTCAGCTGGTAAGGGGATGGCCACTGTTTATTTTTTTTTTTTTTTTATTCTCAAGGAAAAAGGCATAACCATAATTGGAGCCTATTATGTTCATTGTTGAATCGTTTGTAGCATGAATTGATTGAAAAGAGATCGAGATTGAACCACAAAAACGTGCTCTTCCACCAGGATAATGCACTACCGCACACATCAGCAGTCGCAATGGCGAAAGTGCATGAGTTGCGCTTTGAATCGGTTCCTCATCCACTTTATTCACCACACTTAGCCCCAAGTGACTCCTTCCTGTTCTCAAACTTGAAAATTTGGCTTGGTGATAACAAAATTTTCATCAAATGAGGAAGTGATAGTCACCGTCAACGAGTATTTTGCAGATCTTGAAGGAAGATATTTTTCTGACGGGATGAAAAACCTGGAACATCGATGTATAAAGTGTATTGCCATCAATGGAGACTCTCAGGGCTATTCTGCAACTTCTGGTTAAGAATAATCCTAACAACTATTGTTACGGCTAACAACTGAGCGCTAACAAGTATGGCGGGTTTTCATATTCTGTAACCATGCATAACAAACGATCTGACGATCTGACTGAAGATCTGACGACGGATCTTCTCAACCATGTTGTTAAGCACCCGGAGCGACTCATCGCAAATTCCTACGCTTTGCAGGCGTGTTTTGTCGAGAAATAAGGTGAGATGTTCACGGGAAAAAAATCTAGTTTTTTTACGAGAATTATCCAACAACCCTCGTATAGTCCATTTTATGATTAGATTAAGCGGTCGCATCCTTCATTAGCTGAAGAAGAGGTAGTTGCTACCCTACTCTATCCAGCAGGAATCGATTCATATCTAACTTTAACCAATCAGAGATATAATATCTTCCCCATATGGAGTAAATGACGTGACAGGAGCTGGTTTTACAATACTTTTATAAACACCTTAGTTGGAATGTCAGCATTATAATAAATTGATTATACTATAAAAATTGATCATAAGTAAGGGGTTTTCAATAATATATACAACTTTACGTCAATATTTCATTGTGGCGCAGTATTTGTGTGTTGTATTTAGACTTCAGATCTGCTAATGAATATCAAAACGGAATCCTGTAGATTCAAATAATTTCAAAACTTTTAGACCTCGAACCTCTTTGAAAAGTTTTAGGTGAAATTAGAAATTTGTTTCTGGGTTTGCCTCGCAGTACACTTAAATTGACTTTCGAAAGGTTTCCTCAATCCTAAGAGTGATTAGCAGCGTTTTTAGCTCATTTGGTCCATTTCAGCTCCCTAAAGATACCAGGATTTGTCATGAATGCTAAGAATTGTACTTTTTGCGTAACCTTTCCTTCTAAATTACTTCTGAGATTGAAACCAAACCCTCTGCAATTGTAGCTTGAAATATGATGGATTGCTAGATAGAAAAGACAAGTTTTATTACCTTTTTGCAAAATGGCATTGTCACTATTATGTTCAAACATGAATTACAATATTTCATAAATGTATGATTCTACAAGTTTCATTTGCTACTTTGATTTTTTTTTTCTGTGTACTACCAAATAAGTGATTGGCAAACAGTGCGAAAGTTAATTATATAATTTGTAGTACCACTACATTTCATCAACTCATCTTAAATATTTTGTTTTATGGGTGCACTTATTTCATAAAATTACACAGAATTGCACTTATAGGTTAGTCGTCATATTTGAATACCACGCTTAAAGGTCTAAAAATATTTTAACAGCCAATAATTAAATATTCTGAATAGAATAGGGGAACTCGCCGTGATGAATGGTTAGACCGCTTGACTCTCATCAAGGCGGCCTAGGTTCAATCTCAAGCTACCACATATGAGATTTGCGGTGGAGAGCACAGCGCTGGGGCGGGTTTTATCCGAGTTCTCTGGTTTCCCCCGCCATCATTCCATAAATTGTTCCATTATCATCTTTTTTTTCATCCACTTCGCCCTCATTCCGTTCATCTACTTCCCTCATTCCATGCCTTGTGCTGATCAGCCGTCCAGGGTTCCTCTATCTGATCCAGAGTTGCGGTTCCTCAATCCGACGTCTAAGGCATAAGGGGGTAGAGAACCAAGAATTCCTTAACACCGCGCTAGCGATATAACCAGGAAAGAAGAAGTGTGTATATAAATTAATATAATTAATTTTGCTTATTCGTTCCTTAATTTCTGAGGCTTGAAAGTTCGTTTCTCCGCCAAGGTACCTGCGACTTACATGTACCTATCATTGCACTTTACACAAGCATTACCATTTCTCGTTATATGCTTGCATCCATATATGAAATAAATGTACAGTAAGACTACCACGTTAAACATAAAAGGCAAACCCAAGCGGCAATTTCCTTTTGAGCAACGGTGATAGATATAGACAATGGCATCATTAGGAGTCTAATTAGACCTTATGAAGTACTTATGTGCAAATAAGTGACCTTAAATTCCATGTCTTTACGTTAATTTAATGCTATACTTCCTGTAATACACCCGACAAATATGAAACGTTAACAATGTCTAAATTATTACGGAACATTTGCTCTATGTATTAAGGGAGGTCAGCACCTCGCCTGTTTCAAACAATGAACTTTATGTTAAGTTAAATTATACTTGCTTTGTTCACTGGAGTTTTACCCAGTACTCCAATAAGAACCAGCCTAGGAGGGCAAACTCTGAAGGGCGTCAGTTAACAAAAAGAAAGTTTTGAACCCAGTTACGATCAGAATCTCTACCTATATTTCACTCTGTGTCTTGATTAAAAATATTTCAAAATTGAAACAAAGCTGCAGTAAGAAACAGAATCCACATACTGGTAATTTGTCAAAAAGTATTTTCAGACTGACTGGACGAAGTTTAATGAAATGAAATGTTTCTCTCCGCAGTGGACTGCTCACATTAACACGTGAATATCTTGGGAAATGAGCCTGCTACGATTTTATGTCGAGAAATCATTCCTTTCCAAAGTACTATGGAAAACGGATTTAGCTAATCACTTAAATAGGGTTTCCTTATTTTTACAAAAGACAATTTTACAGATGGACTTCTTCTTCTTCTTCTTCTTCTTCTTCTTCTTCTTCTTCTTCTTCTTCTTCTTCTTCTTCTTCTTCTTCTACTACTACTACTACTACTACTACTACTACTACTACTACTACTACTACTATTAATTATTCTTTTCCTTCTGCTCCTGTTGAGACATACGTTATATTACAAAAAATGTCTGTTCCGTCTTTAAATTCATCACAATCTTTTATTTAGAATGGACGTCTAATATTTTGACTTTTAGGGAAAGAATTTAATGGTTTCTATAGTTTTACGTAACTTGTACGTGCTGCCACCAATTAGAATTTTGCATAGTTATTATATTATAATCTCCAAATTGCTACTATGACTCAGAATATCCTGTCGATGAAGGCTCTAGTTTTATCACCTTTCTGCTTTTTCTACCAGCTATACACTAGGCAAAGAAAGGTATTGTACTCCATCCAAAAGTTAGATGTCGAGATTCAACCTAAAATATATGTTTGGAGATCCTCTTAATAAAAAAGAAAAACATTTTCAGAAAAATATACCTGCGTATGTGGGTGTGTGTAAACAGTATAAGTAAAGAAATAAAACGTGAAATAAGTATCAAACTTAGTATTTTGGTTCAGTATCTTCCAAAGATGCGACAGAAAGGTTACGAAAATGGATAAAGAAAAAAACACTCCAAACGACCTTAATTTTTTCCCACAAAATTGTTCTAAAACATTTCATTACGATAACATATATTAAGGATACATATATGAAAAAAATGTGTATCTTGATTTATATGAATTCTGTTCATTTAGAATGAATATATGTATATGCTTGTGTATCTGATATAAATATATACATTAAGCGATAGACCAAAATCTGCCACAAAAAGTAGAACTGTTTAAAACTAGCAATTTATGTCAAATAAAAATATTTCAGGGATATGCTTTATTAAAAGTTAGATTTCTTCAATACTTTTTATAAATATCCTTCTTGTAGATTCAGAGGCCTTCAAAACTTGTATTTCGGTAAAATCTTGACGTTGAAGTTTTTGGTGAAATACATTCTTTACTTATGCGTTCGTGGAAGTATAAAACTGATGCTTTAATGACTTTCTTTCATATTAGTTTTAGATCTTACATAATTGCTACAAACTACTCGTCATAGAGGTTGCTTTTCTATATACTTCATACTAATCTAAATAAAGCTTTGCAGAGATAGCTCCATTACACATTTAGTGTAGGTACAAGGGATGTAGAGGAAACAAAAGACGCATTAAAGCTAATCGCCATAAGCTGGCTTAGAAATACCACACTTTTTCCATGACATCGCGGAAAACAACCAAACAGCAACAATAAAGTGTAAAATATACTAATGTTAAATTCACAGGACCTTTTCTACCCCCTGTCACAAAATATCCTTACTATAGCTTATTCTATTCAGATACTTCCTTTCAATGAGATAAACAATTGTAGAAATGGATCCCTGAGTAGTCTGTCCTCCAAGTTTCGCATGTTCCTTCCAATTACAGTGCGATCCATATGAACCTGAACCACTTCAATAGGCCATAAACCTTTGAACCAATAATAGAACACATGTACAACTTTGGGAGAATATAATATACAATTGGGATATTCCGTTACACTATTTACATCTCAGAGAAAATGTTAGAAGTGTCCTCCACCAGCATCTATACATGATACGACTGTACACACTGAAGTTTATATGGATATCTCCAATACCTTTGTGGAGCAGCTGGATGATATCGAATTGAGAGAAGGTTATTTCCAGCAAGATGGAGCAACGTGACATACATCTGACACCATGGAACTTGTAACCAGTTTCTTTGATAATCCAATAATCTCAAATCTGGACCCCAGATTCCCTGACCTAACCTCACTGGATTTTTTCTTGTGGGGGTATCTAAAAAATAGAATGTACAAGAATAGGCCACGGACAATTGATGTTCTCAAGGAATTCATTCGAACCGAAATAAATAACATTGGCGAGGATACTCTCCGTAAAACTTCAGAGAATATGGTGAGACGAGTGCAAACTTATATAGATGCTCATTTTCTCTGACATGTAAATAGTGTAATGGAATCTCCCAATTGTATATTATACTCTCCCAAAGTTGCTCATGTGTTCTATTATTGGTTCGAAGGTTTGTGGCCTATTGAAATGGTTCAGGTTTATATGAATCGCACTATATTCCTTTTTCAATCTTCTCATTTAAATCGAATATCCTTAAATCGCCATCTATAACTGGATTTCTTGTTCGATCTCTTATATTTCAGAATTTCATTAAGTGTTCCACAAATTTGTTGCAAATTTCTTTGACTATAGTTGTGCCACCCTAAGTAGGTAAAAACGGGAAGGCTCTTCCATAGATTATCCTTCTATACTTAACTTTGAATGGACAAGGTATTTTCCGTGGTAAGATATTTTAAATTTTTTCTTGCAAAATTTAAAATTATACTCGTTACAGTCTTCTTCTCTGCAATTTAAACAAATTCTTTGTAGATTTTGTTCGCTATTCTCATTATCAAATGTTTTCGGCGTATAGTAAGCCATTTATACTTTATTTTTTCTTGTTATTACACCCGAGTTAATTTGTTATTGTTTCCTTTTCTTAATCAAATATCTAAATACATAGTGAACAGTGTTGGAGACACGCTATATCGTTGTCTAACTTTTTGGTTCGTCTTAATTTCTCCCGTTGCTGTTTAATTTATATATATAACTTTCCATATGTCGATATATAAATCCTTAATAGTGACTGATTATCTCAATTTTGTCTAATATTTACCATAACTTATATCTGTCTATAAAGCCAGTCCTTTTCGCACTCGATAGAAAATGGCAACAAAGTAACTAATTCATAAACCTGATAACCTTTGGAAATCTGACATTCATCCATGTTCACACAATTACTCTCTTCTTCCGCTACATTTATTTTCCCAAAACCAATGACTTTCACTGAAATACACAAGTTACTTAGACTGCTTACTGCCATATGTGGATCAACTTCGTCTTGTTCTTTCATTACTTTTGTATGTTTACAATATTAAACGATAAAAATGGATGTTTCTTGATGAATTTTATTACATCCAGAAATTCCTCATTGACCATTATCAGTACAGTAAAGAGAGGAATTGAGAAGTTCAGTGCCAGAGTTCGCAATAATAATTTTTACTGATGAACACCAAGTCTCAGGAATCTTCAACAAAAACTTGTTGTTCACATTCTAGGTTTTCCTTCCCGAACATTTATCTATTAAAATGAACTGTGATTGTTTTAAAAATCTGTTTATGAACATTACAAAAATTTATAAACCTAAAACAGCATTGCAACATTTTTGTCGTGCAGTAGAAAGGAAGACAGGATGTTCTACAGTGGTGTAATAATAAAGTTAGATTACCTGCAGTGCCATCTGAGGATCTGGAGATTTCGAGCAAGTCCAGGAACACACATCATACCTGGAGGCCAACTGCACGTTGGCTTACTCGAGTTCTTTGCTTCTGTCACTGTAAGAACAAAAAAGCAAATTATTTCTCAAATGATTCTAAATTGTTATGTATGAGTTATTTGATAAGTTATTTGAAAACTCAGTCAGAATTTGTTTTAAGTTCACATAAAAATAACCAACAGAGCTTCTTAGTATTGCACAACTGGAGGAATATGCAACAAGACTACATAAGTATAGAAGTAGGTTCAGTGACTTCAGTTTTGTATACAACTAAACATGAATATAAAGAAAACCATCACTAGACAGGTAGAAAAATTCAGAGAAGTACCATTTTAAACGGTTTCCACGCCTCCAATGATATCGATTACCATTTTTGCAACCTGTTTTTCCAATTGTGTTGATGCTATTGGAAATTAAATACAAAAACACATTTGCAAATCATTTTTGCTTTTTCCACTACATAATTATAACGGACCGAAAAATTGGATCCCAGATTTCACCAAAAATACATGTTTTAATAATACTCCGTGAATCCGACCAAACTTCATTTTTAGAATATATGTGTGTATGCATCTGCCTGTCTCTGAACGGAATAATTCAAAATCGAAAAGTACGTTAAACGTTGAACTTGATATTTAATTTCAGCATCTTCTAAGCCTGTAAAAATAATTATAAAAAAACTCACTACAAACTGCTATATTGAAAAGATTTAAAAGGGTTTGATTTCTCTAAAAATGGCTTTAATAATTTAGATTAAATTATCACATGTTTAACATTTTTCATGTGAAGTGAAATCTATATTTTGAATTTTCTAGGAATCGCTTCTGAAGTCCTTTTCAAGTCCTATACTTGTTTGTAATTCAATAAATTAGAATAGAGGAAAGAGAAGTTGTTGAATTAGTTGAATAAACCAGCACCTGTCCTTTTTTTTCCTTATTTTCACCATATTTTCACCTCATTTGAGCATATGTTCCCTTCCTTTTTTCATCTGAAATTTTTACCTAAAAATCTTAACCCTGATCATTACATTAAACTAGAATACATGATAAGGTTGGGGTCAGAAACGCTTACATAAACACAGCAACAAGATTTCAACATACCACACCTGATCATGATGCGTTGTATCTGTCATTCGTTGCAGTTAGCAATCTCTAATCCAATAGAATTGCCAAGAAAAGAAGACATTTTACTTCGAGAAACGTACAAATGGTTTTCGAATTATTCTAAGCGCCAAGAAATTTACAGAGACATTTTAAAAATTTTAAATGAAGCTGAGGAACCCTTGAAAATTCCAGCTATAAGGTAAGATGCTTTCAACTGAACCGGTTGTTGCAAGGATATTATCACATTGGGAAGAACTGAAACTTCACTTTGATATTGTCAGATCTAAAGAAAACTGCTTTAAAGCAGAAATGCTGTACAAGATATATCTCGATTCTATGGATAAGTTATATCTCATATTATTAAAACAAATATTACAGGAAGTACAAAAGACAACCAAGGCTTTTGATAGTAGGAATGTTGACCATACAGAGTTACTTCGGGATTTGACAAATATGCAGTCAGTAAGTAGGAGCATTGTAGTACCCACAGCGAAAGTAAATATTCTTACAATCATATTGACTCGTATTTATATTCTAAACCATATATGGAGTATTAATTTGAGAAAATGGTTTCAGAAATTAAACTCGGAGTTTTTCCTTCGGAAAAGGTGCATAGATTTTAGAATAATACTCACAAGACAACTAAGAAATAGGCTCCTACTAACATTGACATCCTGAAATAAATTGATATACTCTCTATAAAAGAGGCTCTCAAGTCTCTTAAGGAACCACTTACTGAAGTAGCTGAACTTTTTAGATATGATAAGCCTGACGCAATTGAATCCATCATTAGTCAGTGTTTCATAACATGGCGCATAATTAAGTAATACTGTGACTTTGTGAGTTCGTAGAATCAAAAGCCCAAGTTTCAGAAATTCAAAATGTTCTTTATTTCCGTAGAAATACACTCACAGTAGCAGCATTACGTTACATACACAATTACAATCTAACAAGGTTATTGACCACAACAAAGAGCTCACTTTCCAAACACACCAGTTTCAATTACCATTCTCTCGTTTACAACAACATTCTGTTTACGACTGTCCGCTGGCGTGTCACGATCTCTTAAATATACCACTACTGATATGACTAAATACTTCTGGAATATTCTGTAACAAACAAGAAGTCGAATGTTCTGTAAGACAAACAGATGTCACTAGTTTTGGCATGCCTTTTATCCCCGCGCTATGTTTATCTGCTTAGGCAGCTCTTTATCTCCGTGATACACTATACGTCCGTTATCTCTTTACATCGAACCTTTTATGCGCGTCGCCGCAACAATACAATGGATTTTTGGGTTGAAGTAGGTGTTTATAAGGATTCTAAAAGTATGAATTCCTTTCAAAGCCTTGTATCTATGACATTAAGTCTCCTCTACTCAAATGCAAAAGTGGAGAAGCTTTTCGATCAAATGAACATAGTGAAATCAAAATTACGTAATAAGGATCAATATCGATATTCTGAACTCGATTCTTACATTAAAAAGCGCGCTAAACGCATAGGACATTTGCCATTTATGTGAGCCACCTGACTCTGCCTTAAAGTTGTTGGTCCAATGTTAAGTTACACCAGATGAAACAGCTGGATCTAGTCAGCTGGCTTTAAGAATAGAGAAATATGTGAATGACAATGCGGACTTATGTAAATGTAAGTTTTATAAAATGACTTCTTTTTTAGGCAATTCTGTTTATCATTTTCAAAATTTCGTTTAAAAGAAATAATAATAATAATAATAATAATAATAATAATAATAATAATAATAATAATAATAATAATAATAATAATAATAATAATAATAATAATAATAATAATAATAATAATAATAATAATAATAATAATAATAATAATAATAATAATAATAATAATAATAATAATAACAATAATAATAATAACAATAATAATAACAATAATAATAACAATAACAATAACAATAACAATAATAATAATAATAATAATAATAATAATAATAATAATAATAATAATAATAATAATAAGAAGAAGAAGAAGAAGAAGAAGAAGAAGACGAAGAAGAAGAAGAAGAAGAAGAAGAAGAAGAAGAAGAAGAAGAAGAAGAAGAAGAAGAAGAAGAAGAAGAAGAAGAAGAAGAAGAAGAAGAAGAAGAAGAAGAAGAAGAAGAGAGAAGAAGAAGAAGAAGAAGAAGAAGAAGAAGAAGAAGAAGAAGAAGAAGAAGAAGAAGAAGAAGAAGAAGAAGAAGAAGAAGAAGAAGAAGAAGAAGAAGAAGAAGAAGAAGAAGAAGAAGAAGAAGAAGAAGAAGAAGAAGAAGAAGAAGAAGAAGAAGAAGAAGAAGAAGAGAGAGGAAGAAGAAGAAGAGAAGAAGAAGAAGAAGAAGAAGAAGAAGAGAAGAAGAAGAAGAAGAAGAAGAAGAAGAAGAAGAAGAAGAAGAAGAAGAAGAAGAAGAAGAAGAATGTCGCGATTGCATTGATAATTCCAGGTGTCGTGGGAGACCAGTTCAAATAAATGGGCAACGCACTGCGGAGATAAAAGCTCGCCGAAACGCAGGGAGGAAACAGACGGATTTCTAGAGAGTACATCTTTCTTTAGCGCCGTCTTGATTGAGAACATTCCGGATAGTAAGTAGTCTATAAAAAGGGACCGCGCCCGCCACAAACAGCTGTGTTTGTGGTCGATGACCTCTGCAAGTTGTATTGTGTATGTGACGTAATTTTGGACTTTAAAGGTTGATAAAAATGTGTTTTCTACGGAAATAAAAAGCAATTTTTATTGTTTATAACCTGGACTTTTAATTTAACGAACCCACAAAGTCACAATAATAATAAAAATAATAAATAATTTTTCGGCAACATTTGTTTTTTCTATTTGTTTAAAATTTGGGGTACTTTCCTTTCGGACGGCGATTTCTTGAATGGATTTTGGGAATTTATAGTGTCATCGAGTTGGCAACACTGCAGAGGATCCTTTGCTGGTCAGACCGAAATACCTTCTTGTCATTCCGATTACCAAGTGTCAGTAAGCCCGAGAAAGGTCAATATTCCGCTGTGCCCATTGTAACCTTGTTTTGTGTGCCGCCGTGAGAAAAGAAGCTTACAAAGTGGCAGGACGGTGCGATGCAATCCCGCATCGTTTAATGAGTAGTTTCATATTAGTAACCATGCTCAGCTCTTTTGTCCAGAAAGACAGTAAAGTTTAGTTCCTGAAATGTAACAAGGGCTTCGTCTTGAGCAAGCTTTGTTGCACGAGGCCTACCTTAACGCCTGTGTGATTGGCCCTGAAACAAAACGTTCAAATGTGGGGTGTAGAAAGAAGTCGTTCCTCGGCAGCTCTGGTATCTGCATGGACTCCTTTTCAGGGGTGGTCGCAGATATGGAAGGATAATGTTATTTTAAATAAAAGATTGTTTATAATTTCCCCAACGAATCTCCAAACTTTTAGATTTATTCAGAATGAAACCCTTTTTAACATAAATCGATATCAATATTCTCTGGTGCAACCCTTTTAACTGTTCACCAATAATCACTTTTCTGTTGCAACAAGTAAAATATACTGATAGTACATATATTCTTACACACAAAAATTGCCTTTGCACATGAGCGTCTATTTGCGGACTTACTCGCACATCCTTTCACCATGGAAGTCAAGAAGAAAGAATCACCTCTAGTTCAGGTGCTTATACAGTCTTTGCCGTTGCCATAATGACAAATCAACATCATTCAACTTTTATACATTTCTTCATAAATTTTGTATAATAACTTTTTCATGTCTTTATTCAATATTCAAAATAATTATTTTTACTTATTTAAATTATTAAATAGATTTAAATAATCATATAAATAGTTTCAGTTTATACAACAAAATTCTCCTTCATGATACCGGACTAGCCATGGCTTCATTGTTCTACAGTCACAACCAAATTATCTTGCGATTTGTGAGGCATTTTCATTATGAGTAGCAGGGCTACATTTCGCTATTTTGAGCCGCAGTCAGCTCCACACAACCCCGTGGTTATGGCATATTACTTTACTGTAATGAAATCTTATTGGAAGATTCCAATCCAGTGCATAAAGGACTTTCAGCAACATTTTGCGCATGCGCAAGAAATAAAAGATGGAAATGTTGGAAGAAAAATACGATTATGTGTTGGGTTTGAACCGTGAACTCTCTGCTCACTTTTCTCTGAGCCGCCAGAGCAGTTGATAGAGTGTGCCTTATATAGGTACAGCATACATTTTACTCTGATAAAATCATAATTCCACATTTTTCCATATTCTTGCATATTCTCCAAGCCATGCAGTTAACAGCTCAGCTGAAAGAGAATTGCTGCTTGCTTTGTGATATTTAGGTAAACTTTTCTCATACTGCGTTAATACTGCCATAGAAATCTTCCAAGGAGTGACAGTTAAAATGGCGATCACAACACTATATATTGTCGCGATGCATTGTTGGACGAGCGCGGCCGGCGCGCGCAGAGACAGATAGTGCAGCGCGGAGATAAAAGCTTGCCGAAAAGGAGAAAGAAAGAGACAGATAGATGTCTGCAAGGTTCGTCTTTCTTCTGGTGCCGTCTTGATTGTTAGAGAACATTCCGCTAATTTCTAGAACAATGAGTGGAGATATAAAAGAAGACATGGCTATTTTATCCGGACAGTTGTAATGGACTTGTGTAGTGAGTTGAAAGTAGAGAACTGTGGACCTGTGAAGTGTACCGCGAGTGATTTTGTTCGTTTGTTTATGTGTAGTGAAGCAAACAGAGACTACTGTGTGTATGACACGTCTGTTAGAACCTGTGAGGGGTGTACAAATTGTCTTTCTACTGAAATAAAGAGCAATTTGAATTTCTGCAACTTGACTTTAATTTCACGAGTCACAATATCCTCGAACAAGACCGATTCTGTTATCATATCCTTATGGAACGCCTAATGATACTGACCCATAAAAAGTGTACACTTAAATTTCTTGAAAGTAAGTACAGTGGGTCGCGCCATGGCCGAGGGCTTAGATCAGTTGACTGTCACCAAGACAGCTCGGGTTCGAACCCAGGCAATCACATGTGAGATTTCTGATGTGATCCGAGATATTCTGTTTCTCACGCCATCATTCCACCAATTTCTCCATTAACATATTTCCTTTCATTCATTTCGCCCTCGTTCTATCATCTACTGCATTTTCTCATAAAGTCTGTTTAGTTAACTCGTGTGCACGTCGACCGCTGCCTTTGATGAACCCTTATAATCGCTTTACAACCCGGACCCTCCTTCTCCCAGACCTTTCTGCAAGGTTGCCACCTTTCTCAATACGTCATGGGTATCGTACGAGGTTTCGTCTAAATAAATTATTTTATGTCCATTACTGCGAAACTTCCTTAGTTTTGACATACATATATAGCCAAGCTACAATTCTACTGGATTCCATAATAACCATTAACGTATTCAAAGTGCGGTATTTTAAACCCAGCTCCTTTAGGAGACAGCGCAAAGTGCAGCGCCCATAAAGAGAATCACAAATTTCTTGCAAATGTGCAACCAATTCGTCTAAGGTGGGCGCTCTCCCTTTTGTATGAAATCTATTAATTTCTCGACGAATTAAATCGCATGTGAAATTATCTACTTTAAGGAAACATTTTCTTTTGTTTTCACACTTGATCGGCGTCTTTCGTATTCCTTTCGTCACAATATTTCTTACTGTATTTCTGTGAGTACCCAGAATTTGTCATCAGGTTCATTGCACGACCCCTTACCAAGATTATTTGTCAGCACACATTTATATGTGTTCAAAACAAGCGCTTGAATTTGCTTAGAAACAGTTCCCGTTATAACTTTGTTTTTGAGGCTTCTCCAGTAATATAACTCGGCCCCGTTTTTCACACTATTGTCATCACTTTGATTATTTTCACTTGACTGAAAGTAATCTACTACTTCATTTACCTTTACCACTGCATTTCCCTCCCACGGTCTCCACATTGTGACACACAACGAATTTCTGCACGTAATGAAACAGATCAACTGGAAGTTGGAACTTTGGTAACTGAGACTCCACGTGGAGTAGACATGCGACTGTCATTTCAAGAAAATCAGGTTTGCTATTGGTCCTCAACGACAGTGTTCCATTTCTGGAGTGTGGAGATAGATTTATGACGGTCATTAGTGGGCGGGAGAGTCAGGTTGCTTTGCGTCCAAACTGCAAACCCGTTGACTAGACAGACTTTACCAGGCATCGAGTGATCACCCATCCTATGTTCACTATCTCATCCAGAGCTTCTGCTGAACCGACACCTAAAGGCATAAGGGTTAGAGGAAAAATAATTCCCTAACACCGCGATAGTGGTAAACTAGGGAAGTTCAAGAGGAAAAAGAAGATGAAGGAAAAGATAATTAGTACAGTGCCTGTTCTTGAACCGAGTACGATTGTTCTTCTGATATACTAAAATATCAGCACACTTATTTGAGAGTACTACAAATTTAACCAATCACCAAGCGAATAATAACACTTTTGTATGGGGTATACCTACTGCGAAACAGTGTACCAAAAATAATTATATAATATTGTCGCGAGGCATTGTTTTGCTGCTGCGTAGACGAGTGCCAAGAGAGAAGTGGGGAGGAAAAGAGCCAGATAGCGCCCATGCCACTCCCGCGGAGCCATGAGAGCTTGTCACTTGCCGAGAGAGAGAGAGAGCGCAACAGAGAGCAACAGAAGGAGAAAGAGAAAGAGACAGTTCTATGGTGTTCTCGCTACATCACGAAAGATCGTGTGGCTTCGGCAACTTTCGAGAAACAGCGGCTCGTGTATAAATGCGGCGGTGGGAGCTCTTGCAAGTGAGTCGTGCTGAGCTGAGCTGCTAGTCAGTGAATGGAGTTGAAGTTGTGCAGTGAGGAGAGGCTAGTAAGTCGAGATGTGATAATCGTGCGCGTGCAGCGGTGTAGTGATTTGAAAGTGAATCCTTTTGTTTGTGGACGAGTGGCAGACGACCTTGAAGGTATTTGTGTATGTTACGTAATCTTGCTGCTGCAAAGGGTTGTACAAAACGTCGTTTTTACTTGAAATAAAGATCAGTTTGAATTTCTGCAAACTAGACTTTTAATTTTACGAACCCACAAAGTCACAATATACTAGTACAAGCACGAAATAATAATTAGACTGACAATAAGGTGTTCAGAGCAGTAAAGTGAAACCACCTCTCATCACGTTATTTGCTTCACATAGAGCGGATATGCTAATGACTCAGGTTGGGTAATGATAGATATTATGTTCCCATACCAGATCATTCATTGGCTAGAGAGAGTTCCTTGTTACGTCAGTTCCTTATATATACACCAATCAGACACATCAGAATATCTTCTCTACGTGAAGCAAATCGCATGATAGAAGCTAGTTTCGCTTTCCTGCTGTGAACACCTTAGTTGCAATGGTAGAGGTACTACAATTTTATGTTTAGAACGTTGAAAATAGAGAGCTTCTTCTTCTCCTCTCAAATTCCTCTACTTAATGCATGAATATATACGTAGAGTTTTGTTGATATTATGAACAGATTATACATATACATGTGGAACACAGCATTACCTACTTTGTATCACTGCCCTGCCCATACCCGACACTTTCTCGAGCTTTCCTCTCTCCTTTCTCTTTCACTAGTTGAGTAATATTTGGAACCTTAGTCTGGCTAACACAAGCGAAGAACATTTTTCAAGTCAGATCAGAAACATGGGTTCTTATGTTGCGGTTTGGGGATGTTCATTCAAGAAAAGAATTGTTTACATATGTAAATGGATTCTAATATGCTCAGCACAATCTGGTAGTAAATTTGTAACCTTGTTTGGAGAACATTTCTATACAAGAAAGAGAATAATTTTTGGGAAGCAGCCTTCTTTTCTGCCATTGTAAGTTAATTACTTCTAATACAATATCGGCACTGTCAATGTCCAAGGAAAATAGATAAAATGTAGATGTCGAACTGGAAATTTATAATATCCGAAATAAATACCTAGTTCTTCCAGTATTTGCACATAGTTAATAAATACCAAAGATAGTTTAACATCCTCTATGGATGTTACGAGAAGATTTTTAAAAACACTTTTTCTTATATAAAAATACTTCCTTATATTTTATTTTCTCAGAAATGACTCTAACAACAATTTTATTGTTAAAAAATGTATGTTTAATACCTACATAATTAATATATCTTCTACATTTTCCACGAATAACTGTCAATTCTTATTCAGTCTTTATTAATATTTAAAATTTGCACGATGTCCATTAATACATGTTTACATGTATACATATAACCTTGTCTTTTTTATCTTCTTCAGTTCAATGTTGGACTTTTGATGTTTCAGTTCACTATCACTCTCTATTTTCACCAAAACAAAAGTTTTTCAATGACACTATTCTCCTCTCGCACACCTCCACATATCTGTTGCACCGCTTCCCACACAAAGCGCACACCCCGCCCGGATCATGGTGTGTTTTCACCTTACAAATCAAATAGTGGAAACCATGTGCTGCGTATCTTGTTACAAAATGTCTTAGTTCGTAGTTTGGGTGCTTCCAGTCTTCCGTGGTCTTTGCGTCTGTGCTGTAGAAATCTTCCCAGATATCTGTTTTCTTCATTCGATATTCCTTTACAATTTCATGGTACGCCTCTGTTGGCGGAAGTAGCATTTGTAGTCTGAGATCTTCTATCCACATTGTCTCTCTGCAAATTTCGTATGTTAGTCTTGAAGCTGTGTACTGGGATACACACAAAATTTTCTTCATATATGTTGTCTTCACTTTCCCTATAGTCTCCAGGTTTCATTTTGTCAGGTGCTCCCATATCAGTTGTAGTCCATATGTTACTGTCGGTGCTATTTTCGCTTTGAACAATTTCATTGCCGTCTTTAGAGATATTTTGTTCAGGTGTTTAATGTCATACATGGCTTTCACAGCTGATGCTGGTTTGTCCTTTATGTGCTCTGTAAATTTAGTTCTTTGTGTCTATAGTTTTATCCCCAGATATTTGAATTTGTTTACAACTGTCAGTGGTTCGTCCTTTATCTATCTGTATGATGTCTGCTACCGCGGGTCTTCCTCCTCTCTTGAATGTCGCCATTACTGTTTTTTCTCGGATGAGTATGGTTGAGTATCAGTTCATTGATTTCTGCCCATTCTACTAACCTGTGTATTGCTTGTCTGGAGGCTGTCTATTGATCTCGAAGTCATAACCATGTCATCTGCATAGATGTATATTTTCACTCCGTTTGTCGTTGTTGCCTCGATCACGTCTATTGTCGGTATGTTGAAAAGGTGTGGGCCCATTAGGTCCCCTTGCAACACTCCTCTGTATTGTGTTATTGGTTCTGATACTGTTTATTCAGTCTTTATTCTGAATGAATTTTGTATAAAGGATAATATAGAAGGAAAACACAAAATTGTGTAGATTTCTTTAAAACATACAAAGTATATCAAATAATTTGTGGCATCAAACATTTTGAAATATTTATATTCGTTTCAATTTTTCAGTGTTTTCTATTTCTACTACTACTACTATTACTACTACTACTACTACTACTACTACTACTACTACTACTACTACTACTACTACTACTACTACTACTACTACTACTACTACTACCACCACTACTACTACCTACTATTGAGCTGCTATCACCACTCAGTTGTTTCTCAGCATGTTATGGAAATATTATAGCATTCCAAAGATCTGGAGACCCGCGGTTTAAACATTTGACTATAGCTTCGCCTCCTATATGTTCCTTGTATCCAGGTCAATACAACTATTTCTACACACATTTATTTCCATTATCATTAATTACATAGAAAGAAAATGCCTTTTCGAGAACACTATGTATAACCTATATAAAAATTGCCACAGAGAGTCTTGTGAATACATTTCAGATTCTGTGTAACATTTATTCCCAATTTAAAATGTCACTCGACGAAAGACATTTTCCAGTGAATGTATAAGTTGGCCTTGATAGCCAGACTCCGATCGTTTTCAATGCCAATTATGCTCTTTCCTATTATTTCCTAGAATGCCGTGAGTAGATCGAATGGTCTTTTTACAGCAGTGCACATTTTGCGGCGTGGAGATTGATTGCAAGAACGTGAATCAATAACTGAACGGCTGGATAATACTATATTAGAAAAAGCAGAGATGCCAACAACAGCAATGAATGTCGTACTTGGTAGACTGAAATCACGATTTTCTCTAGCAATTCGCAGTAATAGTTTTTGTGATTAATAAAAAATAGCACAATATAAAAACAAACTAATAACAAATGGATGTGTTTCTGTGGGCAAATATTTGCATTAAAATGATTCCAATTGCAAAGTTTGGCAGTAAATAATACTGAGGAACGTGAAGGTATTACAAGAAATAACGAGGACGATTTTATGGACGTTTCTCCCATTGAATCAGCTTGTTGATTTTGAATATGATGGAGATATGAGCACCTTTCAGCTAAAGCACTGTCTCGTTGATATCTTATTTAGCAATCTAACTCAATGGATTGCTTTAGAACACGGTGTTGAAAACTGATGCCTAGTTTTGCTTCCTTCTAAATTCAATTTTATTCCTGTAATGCGTCTAACTTTTATTCCTGTAATCTCTATTTCGATTCTGCTATGAATTTAGGAAACCTATTATCATACATTTTTCTGTTCAATATTGGCAGTTTGTAGAAACTGAAAAAGATAGGTATTTGGTTATCTATGAATTCAAAACCGGTACAACAAGATATTAATAATATGTTTAAGAAGAGAATTAATGAATTCCTGTATTTCCTTTAAGTGGAACATATGTAGACCCTTCTGAACCGCGCAACCTCGAGGCCGGTAGGCAACGGGTTGAGAATCAGAGGTTTCCTGATCAGAGAGTCCGGGATGAGTGATCAGCCCATCGCCGGAAGTGAAAGTACGAGAGAGATGAGGTGATAGGAAAGATGATGATGGAGCAATCGATGGAATGCTGGCGATGGAAACCGGAGGACCCGGAGAAAACCCGCCCCATTTGTCCACCAAAAATCTTACTTTGCGATCGCCTGGGATCGAACCCGTGCCACCTTAGTGAGAGCCAAGCATCTAACAACTCAGCTATGGCGCGGCTTAAGAAGTAAAATAGAATAATTTAAAAGTTAAGAAAAAATAATATAAGAAGAAAAAATGTTGTATAAAACTGAGTAACCACCAGTGATTACACTAAAATAAAGAATGGTTGCCTATAATTTTTCTAAGGAAATTTAATAATACTTGTTTGTTGCTGTCAGATAATTATTTCTCAGTCCTGTATCTCAAAACAACTAACCTGACAATAAGCTTTTATTAGCCTCAAAAGATAAAAACTGTTTACCAAAAAGCTATAAGCACTCGTTGGTATTACTGAAAAGGGTAATGAGTTGGCCCATACTTGTTTCTTATGTTAGTGAACGTTTTGAATACAAAATAAAATGTTTTGGCAATGCGTTTTATAATATTCTAAAGAGAATTCTGTGCTCTGCAAAATAATGTGTTTAGTTTCTATATTCTTATATACTGTTTGTTCCTTTCAGGTCAAAAAATTCCGTGTCAAATTGACAACAAAGAGCACTTTCGACTCCTCATTTTGCATTTAATCGAGGTGCCAAAGTCGCTCTGCGAGGAGCTTTCGACAATGCCTTTTGTTGTCGACTTGACACGCAATTTTGTTGATCTGTATTGGCTATTTCTTATGTTTTCATATATTTGGGAATTTGTTCTGATTTATTCTAGAAAATGTGATTTGTATAAAGTAGAATGTAAAACTGGGTAGGTCATAGAATGAAAAATTACGTAACATTTTTCTATTGGCTATTATAATAATGTGATTACGTAATGTTGTGTCGTGGACCAATGGGATAAACGTAATTTAAACTTTTCTAGAAACTTGGTGTGCAGAGATTCGAGAATATGCAAATAGTTTTGGCGTCATTCTGTATGAGGTCATCGAAGTGTAAAAACGTGTTATCTGTGATGCCGATCTGCAAGTCTGCAGAATCTTAAACTGCAAGGATGCAGTATTGATCATCTTATAAAAGGATATAATTTACTGAGTTTTAACATTGTGACAAGATAAGTTAATGGTTTTTGTGGAACAAATTCCAATATTTTTTAAAGAAGAGAAAAGCTGTTATTATTTTCTAAAAATTATACTCGCTCCGATACTACGGTCAGAGAGAGAGAGAGAGAGAGAGAGAGAGAGAGAGAGAGAGAGAGAGAGAGAGAGAGAGAGAGAGAGAGAGAGAGAGAGAGAGAGAGAGAGAGAGAGAGAGAGGGCTCGTTGCTCCAGAGCGCCGAACATACAACTAGAAGAATTCTTCAAGATCAACAGAAAAGGTGAGAATAATTAACCATCTTCCATCCCTCGCGCCTTTTACTGAAATTGTCCAGCTTCATCTGTAAAGAACAAACTATATACGAAAGACAAACACTAAACACACTATTTGGTAGAGGACGTAATTCGCATTGTCAATTTTTTTCTTATTTTACAAGGAAAACTTCCACTTGAAATGAGATTAAAAATGCCAAAAATTATGTTACCAACCTATTACACAGCGCGGTACAGTAACTGATAGGACTTTTTTTTCGACGTGCATTTGTTTTACGTTTAAAACCGTGTAATTCTCATGACCTCTTTTGATTTGATTATTTTTACTGATAGTAATCGGACTACACAAATGAGATTTTCATTTCTACTAAGCTGCTATGGAATTACTCGCTTTTTCTCTTGACAAAAACGAACTGCTGGATTTGAAGCAAATATGGTGGTTACAGCAATGATGAAGTAAATGAAGTCTTTGAAAATTTAACATATCCAATCAAAAAGAGGAATGAAGCAATGGTCTGAATTGGTTAGCAGAATAGGTGCTTATTTATTAAAGCAACGACTATATGTAGCTTAGCCTAATTATCGTTGTTCTGCTAGGAAGTAAAGTAAGGCGTTAAAAGAAATATAATTTGCTTTTGGGAGTTAATCGTGATTTTCTTGTCGAGTTGTACTGGTCTTCTAAAAGGCCTACTACATCCAGCTTATCAAGTTCATCTCTAATTTACATTCACGGCGCTTATGCAACTTATATTACAGATTCTATTCTTGTGTCTGAATGTGTCGGTTTCTTATTAAATTATCTAAGCAATTTCGTTCACGGTAGATAGTTTTCTTTGATAATTTAATTCTGCTTTTAAATTTTCTTTCCAATAATTAATAATAATAATTATTATTTTCATCTACTTTGGAACCCTCTTCATTGAACTGATTTTCTTAATATTACAAAACGCTACACAGAATTTGAAGAAAATATGTAACAAAGTCATCAAAATATATAACTTGATCTGAGATCAGTCACATAGGTCCCTCTGAAACTACAGTTATACCTGGGGTTCATTGAAAAACTTATTTGGTATCACTTCCGAAAGGAACAATACCCCCAGGAGATCTTAGTCCGAAGAATTAATGTGGTTGATTCCGATTGATGGGAGACTTGGATTAGTTTTTCGAAATCTGTTCCCTTGGGGACGATAGTGTATTGCTCTGTTGGAACAACCTTTGTTGGGGAAGAAGTTAACTTCCTGAGACAGATAAATGTGTGGTACGATTCTACTTCTTCAGTCTAAGTGAGAAATCAAGTCTCTTTTCTTGAAAGCAGGAATGTATTGCTCCATTTCTGGTATTTTGTCGTTTTTTAGGTTAGTTTAAGATATATTTATGACAAATGTGCACTGAAATTGCTCCAGAAACTTGTAAAATAAGAAAATACACACTTTCTTACATCCATGACCCTCCTTGTTGTTATAATGATTACTTAATCAGTGCTGCAAACGGGCAAAAATAAATGCCGCTACAACAGCGGGGAAAGCGGATTAAGGTAAGGCGGGGATTTCAAATATTTTTACTCTTTTTTTTTTTTTATTTATTTATTTGGACGAAGAAAGAGTATCGGTGTTCATAAGAAGATACAATCCTCGTGGAAGAAGAGATGTCGGACGCCCTAGAAGAAGATGAGAATAGTTGATGGAATGCGTAGACGGAACAGGCAGAAATACCAATCCCTGAAGTGAAGAAGATTTCTTTATTTATGTTCTCAAACGTTAAGTCATATCGGATGATGAAAGAAATTGATGATATGGTGCTCAAATGAGCCCAGAAAAATGGAGAATGGTGTAGTCGCCGTCAGACAAGGGTGTACTTTATCACCTACACTTTTTAGTATGTATATTGACGACCTAGTGTGCAAATGAAAGCAGCTAGTGAATGTAGGTTTCAAAATTTCAAATAAAAAGTTTTTAAATATTTTATTGTTTGCTGACGACTTAGTTATTATACAAAATAGCGAATCTGCCCTGCAAAAATCTATTTTTAAATTTAGTGAACTTTGTAAGCAATATAATATGAAAATTTCATTTATAAAATCAAAGGTAACGGCATTCATTGGGAAAGAGCCTATTAGAACAAAAATAGTTATAAATAACCGTTGCGTTGAACAGGTAAGCCATTTTAACTACTTGGGAACTGATGTTAGTTATGACAAGGAATATGATGTCTACAATAAAATATGCAAATTTCAAAGAGTGTGTGGAACAATAAATAGAACATTTAGAAACAAAATACGTAAAGAAACAAAATTAAAGTTCTACAAAGTTATGGCTATACCTATACTGACATACGGAAGTGAGACTTGGACGTTAACTAAAAAGCAACAGAGTAAAATACAGGCTCAGAAATGAAATTCTGGAGAAGTGTGAAAGGATGCACGAAGAGGGACTTAATAAGAAATGAAAATATAAGAGAAGAGCTGGACATTTTTAGTATGAATGATAGGTTAAAAGATATGAAACAAAAATGGAAGGAACATATTGAAAGAATGCCAGATAATAGACATACAAAACAAATATTACAGTTTCATCCTAAAGGTAGGAGATCGGTGGGCAGACCCACAAAACGATGGCTGGAGGACTTCGAAGGCGGAACAGGCACTTGATTGCCTATGCCATGAAGTGAAGAAGAAGAAGGTATAGTCGCCCTGCTGGAACGGTTATTGTCATGCTGCTCGAACCGTTACCATGGGTTTATCTTTGGTAATAGATATCTCTCAGATAACGCACTGATTACTCCACGTGGAGTGAACATCTATCTGTCATTTATGATTCCTGCGAATTCCATTGGCTGAAGTGATGCGTTCATTGGTGTTTAGCACAGGACCGGGAGGCGCGTCAGTACCCCGTTCACTCTTAAAACAATAATCAGCGCGTTATATGGGAGGTTTCTATTACCAAAGATAAATCCATAGTAACCGTTCGAAGAGCGCGACTATACCATGAAATCTGTTTGGGCGCTGTGGTAAATTAAATGTGGAAAATGTGTGTGAGATGCATAAAGATATGAATACACGAGGTAGAAATGTGTTATTTTGTTCTTATGATTACAACATGTACTTAAATTGAATGTTGTACGGATTTTCTTTCCATTCTTATTTGTCCGTTATGGCAATCCCATTCATTCTCCAATTGCGGGATTAGGATTAATTTCCGCTCGGAATAAAAATGAAAATCGAAGTTTTTATCGAAAAACTTAGCATTTACCATAATCTAGAATTTCCAGACTTCAACATAAAGAAAAACGCTTTCATATTTAGGTGACGAATAGGGTTTTCTTTTAAAAGATTACCTTACCACAGAAACTAAGTGATCATGCTAAAATGTATGTAAACCTGAGAGCGAATGTGTGCAGAAATACCTTGGTACTGAAGTAGTTATTATGCCAAAAATACTCTCAATTTATGCTCAAATAAATTATCGTAAACTATCAGCACTTGTGATGTTACTGTTAATAATTATTTCACAGTTCAAAAGTAGTGCCGCATATGACAAACATAAATTATAAGAGATCTTACTTCAATTGCTTAGTTGTCAAAAGATTAGAGGATTTACAAGCACGTAGAGACTAAAGTACGAACATGTTGGTCATAAAGTAACATGCTTATGAAGAAGAGACTGACTTCATTTAGAATGCCATGGAACAGAAAATGGTTGTTGTTACACTATAGAAAGTGCATGCTAGTTGTTGATACCTATTGGACACATTCTCGTAAGAGGAGCACGGTAAGTGGCAATATGGGGATTCAGATACACATTTTGTAGTAAACAAATTAATTGCTTGAATAGATAACACTGGGCAACAAAATATAATTTTTGAATGTTTCGAGCAGTTCATGAGGCAATTCCTACTAATTTTGGGTTGAGAAAAACAAATATGACAATGAAAATTTTTATTAGCTCTAGTTTCTATGATATACACAAGGCGGAAGTATTACATATTAACGGATTGAGAGAAAAGGATACATTTTAATTAATACAGGCTAACAGCAATGAAAGTGCATTTGATTCTTTTAACTGGTAATTACATGCTAAGATTTCTAAATTGCAGGAAAAGTACGTCGCAGATAGTCGTGTCTGAAGAGAATCATGTGGTAGCCTATTGACTTCGTCGCCTTTAGCTTGCCTCTTGTGATGGAGTTCTGCAGAATCCATATACAAAGACCAACAGTAATCCGCAAGCATTTCTTCATTCCAACGGCCCTGATATCTTTGTTCCAAAACAGAAATGTCCTGATAGAATCTCTTCCCATGTTCATCACTAACAGCTCCACAACTAGGAGGGAGAAAGTCTAGGTGGGAGTGGAGAAAATGAATCTTAAGGGACATGTTGTATCCAAGGTTTCGGTATTTTTGCAGGAGCACTGTCACCAAATGCTTGTAGTTTTCATTTCTTTTGTTGACTAAAAATCCATGAACAACACCCTTGTAGGCTTCCCAAGCTTCCTTTTCTTTCCCCTCCAAAACTTGGTCAAATTCAGGAACCTTTACAAGTTCTCTTATTTGTGGCAACTCCCAAAACAAATTCCCCCAAATTTAAAATCTTCACTCTAAAAATGAAATGTCACTTTATCTTCAAAACAAGAGCTAATCTATCATTTTTATGGTGATTTTTTTAATTTAGCAGATGGAAATACATGTATATTCACTATTTTAAGCCCGAAACATTTTCATTGTTGCCCAGTGTAATTATTATTCAAGCCTCCACTAATACTTCAGACCCCGCTCGCCTTCTTCTGGTGGTCAGACAATGATGTACACAAAGTATCAAGTTACAGAGCATCTTTGCTTTATTAGCGCTTGGAAACGTTATGGGTGAGGCAAAAAGAGGTAACAAGTAGGAGCGACATTTACCTGTATCAGCTTCGTAGGAGAGGCACTCTCCTCGACGTATCCATCGTGGCCAGAAGTAAGGGCCCAAATCATCCCAGACATATCGTATTGGACAGGTCGCCCTTCGTACTAGCCATTGCGTGATAACAGCACGATATTCCGATGGAACCAGGTCTTCAGGCAGAGCTAACTTGCCGCCCTCTGCTGCCTCTCGTAGAGCTCGTACTGCTGCTCGTTCCTCTGTCGCTATCCCATCCTGTTTATGGTACAAACATTCATCAGTTTCACATCGTTTGAAACAATTAATCCTAAGTCCCCCTGTATACATGCATTTTATCCCCATAGATCTTCGGCATCCAGTTTGTAGTATGGTTTTGCAATAATATACAGCTGTTAGAGGTATAAGTGCAGATATTTGTTTAAGTAATTTAGGACAGTGTAATGGACCATATTATATAAATATTTGCTTCACTTGAGGATTTACAATTTTACTTATTAAGAGTAGTCCATGAACAAATTGGTTAGTATCTAAAACTAGGCATAGCACTCATAAGAGATGTAACGTCGAATGTCGATATCCAGTGTAGTGCCGAAACTGTGTTCGATTGTTTTCTGTAATTTCGATGTCTGCACATTGAGTGCGTCAGCAGGTCACGCACTGAGGTGTCAAAAGTGGAAGCAAAACGGATGGGCTATATGCACAGGTGACGTTCATTTCACTACGCAATTACGAAAACAACAGATAGCAATTCAAGCGAGGTGTTTGAGGGAAAACTGTTAAACGAAGAGAAAACACGAACTAACATACAAATAACATACAGAAATGAATACATATTAAGGTATCAGTTATTGAATTATCTGCACGTATACTCCTAACACTCTGTATATGAGTGTGAGGATGTGTGTGTACGTGTTCGTCTCGTATTCTCAAAGCTAAAGCTACATTTTATGCGCTAAATGTACATTTATATTAATAATTATAATAACGTATAAGATATATTAATTAGTATATTTATAAAATTTCAAGTACACATGGCCCTGTAAATAGGAAATTGTTTCAAGCTTCTTGGTTTGTTCATGCAACATGTCAGTTTTTGCTTTATGCACTTTCTAAACCGAAAACTGACTTTCATGTGCTATTAGCAATCAGCACCTTTAACATAGTAACATTCACGTGGACTAATAAATGGACAGGTCATGCTGTCTGTGAAATATCTCTCACTTGCACTCATTTTGCAAAAATTTAATGCTAATTTTAATAAATAAATTCTCAAGCTATCTTGTTAACATTACATGAAACCAGAGTAACAAAGGAAAGACAATTTAAGTTTTAAAAAAATGAAGATAGTAATTTTAAAACAATATCTAAATAACTATTATATTAATTTAGGGAGCTTTTACAAGCATAAGATCTACACATGTTTAAATATCAGATATAACATAAGTACTTGGATTCGTCCGCAAAAGACTACTAAATTGTTTTATAGGAGGTGCGAGCTTCATAAGTATAGTAAAACCTCCTAAAACAGACCCCTTATATGACGGAACCCTGAAAAAATGGTAAATAAATTTCGAAAGTTATATCGAAAAAGTTCCTAACGTGGAAATGGAAATTATTTCGCGAACAGTTTGCGTAAATAACCTGATTAAAACGGATTACTTAATGTGTAATGCGTTATAACGTACGTATTTAAAAAGTGCAATAATTTTGAGGGCGACTGCTCTTGCACCGTAGTTCCATTAACCATAAAGTCATAAACTGTAATCCTTCGAGGATAAGGGAAACACACCGTTAGGTCTCTCAACTCTCTTCCAACACACATGGTAAGGGTACAACTACTTTGCAGCGTGTTCATTCTCAGTTTTGTTCTTACAAGTGATAAAGTACAAGTGGAAGAAAACTGTGAACTTTGGTGATTTTCAAAACATAGTTTCAATGTACACAAATGCTGTAAAATTAGTTCTAAACATTATTATTATTATTGGATGAAAAAAAGTTATAGAAGAACACGAAAAGAACAAACGTACAGTTAAGGAATTAACTATGTTGTTTAAAGTGGGAAAAGCTCAGATGTATGGGTTTTTTAAATATAAAATAAAAAAGACGAGTGGTTAAAGGGAACAGCAGGGCACCTGAAACGCATCACAAAATCTAAGAGTATTTCAAACTAAATCGTGCTTTGTTCAAGTGGTTTGTTAGTGTGCGAGCTAAAGTAATTCCCATTTCTGGAACATTGCTTCAGACTCAAGCTTTAGAGAGAGCAAGAAAACTAGGCAAAAACAATTTCAGAGCTTCTAGTGGATGCCTCGAGAATTTCAAACATCGCCATAACATTGTTTTGAATGGTGAAGCAAATGATGTTGATATGCAAAGAGTTGCAGATTGGAAAGGGAAAATTGAAAACAGAAAAACTAGGCAGTAAACTACAATTATTGTATATAAGTTGAAAATATATTACATAATACATATCAGCTGATTATATTGACACTTCATTCTATATTATTCCTTCACAGCAAACCTGTGCGAATATTTCGTCATTTCTTTGTATTCAAACACAACCCTCTGTAAAATCGAAACCTATGTAAATGTAAAGTAAATGACGGTATAATCGCGTTCCATTTTAGAGAGATTTTACTGTATAATGTTGCTGCCACGTCCCAGGAGGAGGAAATACTAGAAGGAATCACAGGAGGCCACAAGTCTCACAGAACAAGCAACCTTATAGTCTCTAAAGGAATACTATTTCTTCGAGCAAGCATTTATGTGATACTTCCATATGTCACGACCAAAAAAAAAAAAAAAAAAAAAAAAAAATCGTGGTAGTTGAGAAACCGACTAGAAACCCCTCCGAAAAACTGAAGGTCAGAGTGAACGGTAGAGTGAGTGTGTGGTTTTAGGGCCCGTCGACATCAAGGTCATTTGGGCCCTATGTCAATACTAAAAACCTGAAGGCTATAAAAATTTAGCTAAAACGTTAAAATATATTAAAAACACTCACCTGTTAAAAGAACATTAAAAAAACGATCTAAAGACTAATACTATAAAAACGCTAAAAGTAATAAATATAAAATACAAGTCACACTTGTTTATTAAAACCTATTTTAAAAATAAACCGCAGTGCCTTATCCACGGCCACTGGGTCGTCACCTAAAATACTGGGCAAGTTAGCTCCCAAGCCTATTGACTGGCGAACGCGGGCGTACTGCGGGCAATCAAGCAGTACGTGCCGCACCGTGAGGCGTACTGAACACGAGGCACACACAGGGGCCGGTTCCCCTCTTAGCAGATGGCCATGAGTTGCTCGTGTGTGCCCAATTCTCAGCCGGGTGAGTATCACCTCGGCTCGCCGGTTATCCCTGCAGGATGTTTGCCAGGGTTGTACGCTCTCCTTTATACCCCGTAGTTGTGTGCCTTCTATAGCTGTCCAGGATTGCTGCCAAGCAGATAGGAGATGGCGACGGAATAAACGTTGCACATCCTGGTATGGCACCGTAGATGTTAAACTCCGGGGCAAACGGCAAGCGGACTTAGCAGCCGCGTCCGCCTCCTCGTTCCCGGTAATCCCCACATGGCCTGGGGTCCAAGTAAAAACAAAATTGTACCCGCGCCCGAGCATTTGCGAGATCTGGGCCTGTATTTTTAAAACGAGGGTCTGAGCGGCAGTGTGCTGTTGCAAAGCCTGAAGCGCACTCAGAGAATCAGTGCAGACAATAAAAGAGCCGGGAGCTAACTTGCAAATAAAAAGGAGCAAATAGAAGATGGCATACAGTTCTGCGGAAAAAACTGAAGTGGAGTCCAGAAGGCGAAATTTATGAACCTCACCGTTAACGAAGAACGCGCAACCCGTAGCGTTACCTAACTGAGAACCGTCTGTAAAGACCGGAACATAGTTAGGGTAACGGCCCAGTAATTCGGTAAAAAGTTGTTGGAACACCGAATGTGGAGTAGCGAGTCTAGAATTGTTTGAAAGTGCGAGATCGAACTGCGCACGATTGAGCTGCCATGCAGGATAGGGGCAGATGGACGACCTCTCCACGCGAGGCATTCGGAGGCCATGGGAATGTAGGAGATCCCGAAATCTTATTCCCACAGGGCGTGTGTGAGAACCAGGGCGCATATAACGGTGGGCTAAATCTGGACGCAGAACTGGTTTAAAACAAGGATGATTGGGATAACTTGCCAACTTCGAAACGTATGAGCAGAGTAACAGCGAGCGACGAATATGGAGTGGAGGTTCGCCTGAGTCTGCATACAGGCAGTCGACTCGACTGGTGCGGAATGCTCCTGTGGCAAGGCGGATGCCAGTGTGATGCACGGTGTCTAAAAGGCGAAGTTTAAAGGCGGTCGCTGCGCCATAGATAAAACTGCCATAGTCCAGCTTGGACCGAACCAGAGAGCGGTACAGCCTCAACATTACCGTGCGATCGCCCCCCCCCCCAAGATGCTCCAGATAATACCTTCAGCACCCGAAGAGAACGATCGCAAGAGGCTCGAAGGTGACGAATGTGGTGCTCCCAATTTAACTGTCGGTCCAAGTAGAGGCCCAAGAACTTCAGATGTGAGACAAATGGCAGAGGTGTGCCGTTCAAATGAAGATCAGGAGGCGGGTGAATACCTCGTAGGCGGTGAAAGTGGATACACTGCGTCTTCGCAGCTGAAAAACGGAAGCCGTTTTGAAGCGCCCAAGCTGCTAGCTGGGTAATGGTCAGCTGCAGTTGGCGCTCAATGTGATCTATGTTGGCAGACCTATAATAGACTGCGAAGTCGTCAACATAGAGGGATGATGGAATTCCACTTCGAACGGCACTAGTGATGCCGTTAATCGCTACGGCAAAAAGGGTGACGCTCAAAATCAACCCTTGAGGTACACCGTTCTCCTGTATCCGTTCCTGGGATATCGTTTTACCTATACGCACACGAAAACGGCGAAGTTTTAAAAAATTACATAAAAACTCGGGTAGATGACCACGCATGCCGTAACCATGTAGGTTACGGAGTATGCCGTACCGCCAAGTGGTGTCATAGGCCTTCTCCAGGTCGAGGAACACGCCCACGGTATGTTGCTTCAGTAGAAAGGAATCGGAAATATACCCCTCAAGGCGTGTTAGATTATCGACACTTGAGCGATGGCGACGAAAACCGCATTGCAAGTTGGAGAGATGGTTATGTTTTTCTAGCCACCAATTTAACCGAGCGTTTATCATTCGCTCGAAGGTCTTACAGATGACACTCGTTAGGCAAATGGGGCGGTAGCTAGTTGGAAGTGTGCGGTCCTTTCCGGGTCGAGGGATGGGGATGACAATACCCTCTCGCCAGGAGGAAGGGAAAACCCGCTCATGCCAAATGCGGTTATAGATGTTTAGAAGGAAACATAGCGCCTCAGATGGAAGATGTAGCAGCATCTGTCGGTGTACGTCATCGGGACCTGGAGAAGAATCCTTTGCTAACGCCAGAGAATGGGCGAGCTCGGCTGCGGTAAAAGGTTGGTTGTACGGCTCGGTGCAGTCACTATTAAAATTAAGTGGTACCCGCTCCACCTTTTCCTTAATAGGCAGGAAGAGAGCGTCATAGCGGGCAGTTTGGCTCGTGGCAGCAAATGTTGTAGCTAGGGCTTCTACTATGTCCTGCTCGGTGGTGCACATGGAACCGTTGATGGCAAGGCCCGGAATTACCGTCCGGCGATACTTGCCATACATCCGCCGAACAGCTGACCATACTTGTTGGGTAGAGCTGCGCCGGGAAAGCGAAGACACATAGGCTTCCCAAGATGTACGCTTTGCGTTGCGCAGTATAAAGCGTGCCCTAGCGCGAGAACGTTTGAAGGCGACAAAGTTCCCTTCAGTCGGGTGCCGCTGAAAAACGCGCAAAGCACGTTTACGTGCTTTGACTGCCAAGCTGCATTCCTCAGACCACCACGGTACAGGGATACGCCGTGGTGTAGATGAACCTCGAGGAATGCTGGATTCTGCTGCGAGCAGGATCGAGCAAGTAAAATATTCGACCATTTCGTCGATGGTGTCGAAACCGTCATCGATGAGGTTTATCAGGGAATGGAATTTTCCCCAATTAGCTTTGGAAATAATCCAGCGAGGATGTCGAGAAGGTACACATTGGCAGCCAGAAAAATGAATGTTAATGGGGTAATGATCACTGCCAAAGAGGTCGGAAAGTACTGACCACTCAAGTAGTGGTACTAATGACGGACTGCAGAAAGAAAGGTCTAGTACGGAATGTGTACCATAAGCGGATGATAGGAATGTCGGGTCACCAGTATTTAGCAGAAGCAGGTCAGACTTATCGAAGACGTCTACGAGGAGGCATCCACGGGCGTCATCAGTGTCTGATCCCCAGAGCGTGTGCTTGGCATTCAAATCTCCCACAAGGAGTAGTGGTGAGGGGAGCTGAGCCAATAGAGCTTGAAGATCACGCTCTGGAACTATACTGAGCGGCGGCAGGTAAATGTTGCATATGGTAAAACTGATGTTCCCCAGCTGTAGTCGGACGGCCACAGCTTGCAATGGTGTGGTGAGAGGGACGTTGGCGGCTGAGATGTTGGGCGCCACTAAGGTAGCAACGCCACCGCTTGCACGCATACCTGCAAGAGAGTCGCCTCTAAATGCAGAGAAAGAGTGAAGGTGTAACGAGTGATTGGGATGTAAGTGGGTTTCCTGGAGACAAATAATTGATGGTGACCGTTGAGAAACTAAATGTTGTAGGTCTTGAGCACGAGCTCGAAAACCATTGACATTCCACTGGATTATTTCCATGAAGAGTGTTTAACGGGTCGTTTTAACTTTTTTCTTGACCTTGGCTGACTTTGAGAGTTTAACTCGGGACCTGCCGAACGCGAGCCTCAAATGTTACTGCAGAGCTATCTCACTCATTTTGCTTACTATTATGTTTTTCAAATGGGAAGGGTTCTGGAGACCAGCTACTCAGATGCCATATCCCTCAGCGTTGCCAGCTTGTTATCCCACTCTTTTTATATTTCCCTCTCACTCGCACACTCACACAACATGCATATCTGCTTGGCGCTAGACGTAAGGGTAAGCGAATTATATTTTACAAACTTTTACAATGATGGAGTTGCCAAAATCAAAATTGGGAAAAGCATTTTCGCAAATTATGTATATTTTTAAATACTATAACTATAATTATAGTTTTTGAATTACCTGCTTTTCTAATCCAAATGCGGGACACACCTGTTCTACCTGCACCACACGCTTCAGCAGTAAGCCATTGAGCATTTTTGAAATCGAGCTGATTTCTAAACTACTCATTGCCCAATTTTTTGAAGAACGTGTACACCTTAAAAACAATACTTCGAGCCTGACATCACAATAATTGCCTTTTTGACTCGCCACTAAATACACCGCAAGAAGCCATTGCACTATTTAACTCTTACTCTACTGTTGTGTGAAGAACAACTGAATGATATTGATCTGAACTCTCCAGAGTAAACAAACACTGTTACCCAGCATTCATTCATAAACATAAGCATACAGCATTCCACAGGCTAACAGGAAATGAAGTGTTTGCTCTTTCTCGAACTTAACAAACACCTTGATTTATTCACAGTAATTGTTTTATCACGTCATGAGTAGCTTAAATTTCAGTTCTCAGTAATGAAAAGTATATGTACATACATACAAACAAACCACTTTGAACTCTCTAGAGTAAATACAGATTACAAACCATTCATAAGCAAAGATATAATGTGAACAGACACGTTCTGTCAGGGCAGCAGGAAATTTACTGTTTCCTCTTGCTCAAATTGGCTTATTCAAAGTAATTCTTTCATCACATCATGTCAAAACATTTACGTTTCAGTTCTGAGTAATTACAAATATACGTACACGCATACATGCCAACCAATAATGATATTCATACAGTGCTTACCTATCGATTTATTGTTATAATACAGGTAATAGTGCTTTATTTATTTGTATTAGAAAAACTATTTGAGATAAAAATATGGGGTTTTCATGGTTAAGTTAGATGCATTACTCTCTACCTTCCACATGGATCAGTTTTGGCAAAATCTGAATTTTTGTTTTAGCGCGAATAGTATTTCATGCAGATTGATTAGGTTGGTGGTCCTCACACACCACTTAGCGGGAATGCAATACGACAACACCGCAGAACTCCGACTGGTTGCTCGCCTAGTAGCGCTCAAGGACAAACACCTTCCCATTTGAAACACATAATAGTTACATATATAGCTATTATGTATCTCCAAAAATAAGTACTTATATGCACAGTTCCTCAGCTCAATTGCCACTGTGCACAAATGCCATAAGAAAAAAATGTGGCATAATGTTATAAATTTTAATACTAACAATAAATAGACAAACTGAATATCACTGTCAAATTTTCAATTTATATCGTTGCATGTAAGGCCTTCTCTTGACATGCGCAATGTCGTAAACATTACCTGAGTGAAATATTTCACTATACTCAAGTACTAATATCACAAATAGTTGAACTTGTTTAACTGCCTCAGCATGCTTGCTGCTTATTATAAGCTTATCCTTGTTAGTATTGTACAAGTGGGCAGGAACACGCATCACTCCATATAACTAAATGTATTGCTTTTTTTCCCTTTTATCATGCAAATGACTACATCTTTGGACAACGTATTTCTTCGAACTCGTATTCATGAAGGAACAAGAACAGGAGAAATGTTTTTAAATCTCCTTCATAGAGACGATTTTTGCTTTGAAGCCCGAAACTCGTTACCGCTGGCAGCATAAAGGATTTACCAGTAAACATTGACCTCTTTCTGAATACTTAGAAAATGATACTGTGATGTAAGACATTTATTATAAGAATTATCATAATTATTAATAATGGTTATAGGCTCTGACAGCGCATTTCGTTTATATTTGAAAACTACGGTGTTAATTTATTAATAAAACTAACATTATGGTTACTTGTAGTTTTTTTTTTTTTTCGTAATTTAATAACGGGTTTTACATTTTTAGTATTCTTGACAGTAAGAATAATTTTTTATGCACGATTTCAGCAACAGATTTTAAGACTTAACACGGCTGTTAGTCTATTTAACAACAGTTATAACAAGAATTGCATTTCATCAACAAATGTCAGCTTAGCACTTGTGTTAAATCTCTTGTTAACTAATAAGTCATATTTCTGTTGCTAAGTTGTTCACAATTGTAGAATTGTCAAGTTGGTGGGCATGGACGCAGCTTTTGATGTCGACTTGCTATATTTAGACCGTCTAAATGGCATTCATAATAGAGAACGCTCTATGATAAGTAATGATTTTGAAAAGCTATCAAAAGAAGATTTTCAACGGAGGTATAGACTGTCAAAACAAGTTGCTATGAAGATTACTGAGGAAGTACAATAGAGGTTACAACATGCATCGAATAGGAATATGACAATCTGGCCTTTGCTTCAAGTATTAATAACTTAGCGATTTTATAATTCACTTAATTCTGTGGATACACTGTCCACCTCCTGTCTTAAAACGTTCAAGTCTCTCGTCTGTACTTCTTCGCACTTCGTTTTAAATTTACGTAGTACTGACGAAGTCGCTTCGTACTTCTGTTCGTGACGTTTGCATTCGAATTAAACTCATTTCCAATTATTTCCCACGTCACATCTTTCTCTTTCACATTTACCGCAACCGTCCTCTTATTTTCCACAACATCGTCATATTTGGTTACTAATTAAACTAACAATCGTTTCTCAAATTTGTCCCACGGCTTCTCTTCTGATTTCGTTCACCCGCCGTTTTTTCAGCTGTGTGTAAACGAAAATAAGAACAAAAGCGCATCACAGTACGTTGAGAAAGTAATACGATGTATCCGCAGCTTTCTACGACGGCTGTTGAATAAAGAATGATCATAACTATTTACGGTCATAATTTTTCGCACTAAAATTCAATCTTATTACATTCTGTTAGCTTAATGTGAAACAAACACGCCGTAGTAGTTTCATTGTTTGTACTCCTGGTTCCCGCCTGTGAGAACCAGGCAAGTTCAGACATGTTCAATATCGCCTACCGCTGCAATGGAGGTAACATGTAGTTAAAGTTGATGTTAGGGAAGGATCCGGAGTTTCTTTCAAACATAATCACTGCTGATGAAACTTGCCTATATCATTTTGATCCTGAGAGCAAACAGCAAAGCTCAGTGTGGAAATCTCCTTCATCACCAACCCCCAAAAATGTAAAAGTGGTTGCTTCTGCTGGGAAAGTTACGGTCATCTCATTCTTTGATATTCACACAATGGTTTATCAGCATGTTGTACCTGCACACACATCAGTAACTGCACAATACTACAGGGATGTCCTGAAAACATTGCAAGTCCATATCAGGCGCAAAAGACCACATTTCCGTGAAGCAGGCTGGATGCTGCACCACGATGTGCACGGCCGCATATTGCCAATGTTGCTGAATATCTTGAAAAAATCAACGTGAAATGCATCCCTCACCTTCCCTGTAGTCCGGATTTAGCCCCATGTGACTTTTCTCTATTCCCTAACTTGAAGAAACGCCTTCGTGGGAAACATTATCCATCATCAGAAGCAGTGGTGAAGGCTGCGGAGGTGATTTTGAAGGATGTCTCAAAGAATGGTTTCCAGCATGTCTTTGAAGACTGGCAGAAACGCTGGGACAAGTGCATCGCATTCAGGGGAGACTATTTTGAGAAGGATCATAAAAATTATGAGGAAGAGTAAAGGTACGTTGTCAAAAAACAATTATGATCATTCTTTATTGAACAGCCCTCGTATATCTGTAATATTTACAAGTCTCTCGGCGTTACCACGTGTTTGTTAACATTTTCAGATAAAAAGTTGGTGAAATGCAAGAATTTTAACACTTTTGCTAACGCTGTGACAATTGTTACGTTACGTCGATTTTAACATCGTTGTTGAAATTGGGCATTAGTATAACAAATTGACAAAAATAATGGAAATACTTATATGGTTTACGGTGGGTATAAGTTTACCGTTAACGATTTTACATTATGATTATACATGTCTTCCATAAAGAATCAACAAAGCAAATATTTTCCTTCATTTGTTTACAAGTGTACTCTCAGCATTAAAAAGTGACTGTTTCTTTCTTAAATTCAATATAGATAAGAGTAAAATTACTGCATTATGTTTATTATTATTGTTTTACTTTATATTACTTCCTTTAAAAGGAAAACTCCAAGTAGAACACCAACGTGAGTAGCCGAGGTCGTTAAGGCATGAAATCCCGAACAGGAGGTTTGCGGTTCAATTTTCGCCAGGTAGATGTTTCCCAGGCTGTCTTCACAATCGACAAATATCACGAAAGTTTTCGTCACAAATTTTTTTCCAATTTTCATTTGATTGCATGTATCCTCAGTGTCCACCACCTGAGATGTCGAATGCAGTAGGGTCGGACGTTTATTATTATTATTATTATTATTATTATTATTATTATTATTATTATTATTATTATTATTATTATTATTATTATTATTATTATTATTATTATTATTATTATTATTATTATTATTATTATTATTATTATTATTATTATTATTATTATTATTATTATTATTATTATTATTATTATTATTATTATTATTATTATTATTATTATTATTATTATTATTATTATTATTATTATTATTATTATTATTATTATTATTACTATTACTATGGTAAAACGGCACCATTGTTCAGTGAAACTTTCCCTTCCTAATCTGCCCATACGGCCTAAGTCACTTCGCCATCGAGTAGCGGATTGAAGACTCAACTGAAGGTTCGAATATCGGTTGGTATATCTGAGTATATGTTTTACCGGGTTTTCGCTTATCCCCCTAAGACAAATGATAACTTTCGGCTCCATTAAAAATCACTTCACCCGTTTCATTTAAGGTTACTGCAGCTCTGAGATGCCAAAATAAACTTAGAGAGAGAGAGAGAGAGAGAGAGAGAGAGAGAGAGAGAGAGAGAGAGAGAGAGAGAGAGAGAGAGAGAGAGAGAGAGAGAGAGAGAGAGAGAGAGAGAGAGAGAGAGAGAGAGAGAGAGAGAAGATAAAATAAAGAAGTAATAGGATTAATGGAATAGCTTCTCTGTATTATTCACTTACTGACGGTCAACTGATGCACTTTCCTTGGTTACGGGCCGTCGACCCCTTTGCTTTCAGATGAGGCAACACTTCCTTCTTAAGCTTTTTCCACGCAAAGATATTTATTTCACCAGCAATTAAGGTAGTTAAACCAAATTCATAAAAGCAGTACTCAACTGCTTGTAAATTAGTAAGTTCAATTCGAATGTTTATTGTCGAATCCTGCTGTTTAGCTGTTAGCTTGAAAAGTAACTTTACTGGTTTCGACACCACTTTTTAAAGTCTATCATTGAGGACCCTTGCTTTAAACTTTACGGTTTCAGTAGTGTAGTTGCTGTTCTCAACCAAGATATTTCTATTTGAAGGCCATGGTATGAATCACTTCTGGCTATCTGGACGTAACTTTTTCAGTTTTCTTGTTCCTGATCGCTTGCGGCAATGCATTTACAAACAGCGGTGGCCACTTGAAACAGCCATACGTGTTAATGGAATACAGTGTGACTCTATGGCCTCTCTAAATTAATATCATATTACTTATAGATAGGCAATTTGAAAACATTATAAGTTTTTCTTTTTAATGTACGCTTACCTGTATATGCTTATGGATGGGTGGAGTCCGTCGCATCCAACGGGAATCGAAATCTTGTCCCATAAGGCGCAGTAGAGTAGACTCATCCAAGTCCTTGCGCCGGGGTTTGAGAGGCGACTTCCTAGGATTAGCCCAGAATTTTAAGGGCAAAAGTAAGGACCGGTCAGCAGGAACAGGTGGTGCCCCCACGAGTCCTGTGCTATCTGGGGGTAGCACCCGCCCCCGTTTCGCTCCGCCTCCAGTAAGCACTACAACTAGCACTAGCACCACCACACGGCGACATCCGCAACTAGTCCCGCCCATCTTCTGGACACTGCGGCTTTGTCGCTAAAACAAAGAGATGACAGTTTGAAATCAGTTAGGGCCTGGATCTACAACAATGTCACGAGCAATTATTGGCACAACCCATCTTTGAAAAACAAGCAGAAACATAAAAAATTAATTAATTCACCTTCAAGACTTTCAAGATCACGTTATTGGAATACACCAAATGTCAACAGTCACCCAAAAATCGAATCTTACATTCAACCTTAACCCGTGCAGATAGTACAGCAAAAGAAGAAGCTAAAGTTAAAAATGGAGAGTATATTTATATTATTATTCAAACTGAAAGCGAGCACCCTCAACCAAATACATCAGTAGTTGGGTGTATTCGCATACGGCAAGCTGTAGAAGCCTTTTTTTAAAAACTTGCGTTGCTTTCTATACGCCCTTTTTGTCCTTTTATATTCCATATTAAAGACCACTTGATTAATTCCTTACATCTTGTTTTTGTAGTGACTTTTCAACAAGTTTCCAGCGTACATTCAGAATCCTTTCTCTTGTGACTTCCTTAAACAGTTGTTTCGATGATTTCGTGTATTCGCTAATAATATGAAACAGCAAGAACCTTAGTTTTTCTGTGTATCTTACCCGAACATTTCAATACACACATATGTTGGATAATGTAGTGGGGTACAATAAGTAAATTTAATGTTTCATAGATGTGGATTAAAAAAACATCCATGCATTATAAAATAGGAACGCTTTCGAAAATTCTTTAATTCCGTTCTAGTGTAGTAAAGAGCTGTTATCCAGGCTGTTAGTGGTATATAAGTGAAGATATTTATGTGAGTAATTGAAGGCAGTGTGGCCGCGCCGAAGCTCAGTGGTTAGACCGCTTGGCTCTCACCAAAGCGGCCCTGGTTCGATCCCAAGCGACCGCAAAGTAAGATTTGTCGTGGACAACACGAGACTGGGTCGGGTTTTCTCCGGGATCTCCGGTTTCCCCCACCATCTCATTCCACCGGTTTTCCATCTTCATCTCATGTATCATTAGTGTCATCGCCTGCGGTGCCGTATGTAGTAAAAGCGGGCGTTAAACACTACACATTTCATTTCATGAAGGCAGTGTGATGAACCATGTTACATCAATATTTGCTTCATTTCGTACTATGAGTAATATGTTTTCAGGTTGGCTGGTACCACCGGAGAGGCGTAACGCTTAGTGGGCAATCCTCGCGACAGTGAATGTTGTATCGGAACTGAGTTCGAATGTTTTCTGCAAGACCAGTAACCTCACACTAACTACAGTACGGCCGTTCTATCTCCGGCTCTGACATCTCTCGAGAGGGGGAAGCAGGCTGTTGCCAGTTCTTTAGCGGGAAATTCAAGCAGACGAACAATGCCTATTTTAAATATTTCACGTATTTGCATATTTCACGCACCAGTAGCCATATTATAATAGCGATAATAATAGGACTTACGAGCACTAAAAATCGGAATTCACGCACGCAAAATATACCAAAGAAACTTCACCAGCGCAAGCAGCTAAAGCCACTGGCTCAAAACAAATTTAAGCTGGTAACACGGTGTTGGGCTTAGGAGCCACGCCTAGCAGCGACAATGCTGATTGGCACTAGCAGACAGTTTTAACTTCCTGACCACAACACTGGATGTAGAGACTCTCAATACTACCAACAGATGCAGTTAGTGTACGTGAAAGGTGTGAACGAAATATTCTAATAGAGTGGTGTTGTAATACATATCTTGCAAGATAATGAAATTGCAAGTTGGATTTCAGTGTTTTAAAGCTAATATAGTCCTATATTTTCATGCTAAAGATACTTTTGAGGATATGTTTTCAACGGCTCATTACTCTATGTTGGTACTATTACCTTTCCTCCTCCACCTCTTGTCAGAGCCGGAGATACAACGGCCGGACTGTAGACTAGCACTGATGTGTTCGCAAGTGGAGATAAAACGACAGTTCATTTCGCGGTGGTTCTATCCGCAGAAAACATCAGCTGGTATTAAGTGATATGTTTGTGGAAAATGTGGACACACTAAAGTTGTTAGTTATTAAGTACCAATTAACAATTATCTGGACACATACCCCAAACATGCTTATAATGAACACATAAGCCATGTAATAAAAGCTAAAGAAACTATCGACACTTTAGTCTGAATCCATTTATGAATCAGCATGTTTTGCCGATCCTGCAGAAACGCCAGTTTCCTGCATGAAGACATCAGGTGCCGTTGATCAGAAGCCCTCAGGGTAGAAAAATTATATTTACTTTGAATAAGTTTTCACGAAAGCTCTCAAATCCAGAATATAGATTTTTCAAAAACTCAGCAATTAACTGTGGAAGCTAGTGGTGTAGGTAGTGTGCACACAGTGTCGATCCACTAAGTTGGAAGGCGAATTACTGGATTGGAAACTGTGCTTGCTGTTCTACTGCTGTGACTTACGTTTTAGGAATATTTAATGTGTTGTTTAATTACAGGAAAATGGGCAAAACCTTTGCTGGAGTCTATAAAACGTGCTCTTATAAACAGAACCTCTGATGGTACACGCACTACATTTGGCAACAGCGCTCCGCTTGAGCATTGGCCAGCGTTCACATGCATTTAGCTTTTGCGAGCGGTATAATGTGATATTACCTTTAAAGGCATAGTACAGATGAAATCGTTATAAAAAAAAAAAAAACTTATCGACAGTGATATCTAGCATTACAGTTTGAAAAGATAAATCTTGTTTCAACTTCACCAGGATATTAGAAACTGTATGTAAAGGGTTAAAATGAGGATAGATTAAACTTCTGAACGTGGTAGGACATTCTAAAATATATGGGATTCTAAAGCCTAATTGCTCTAGGATTTGTCCAGGTTGCTCAAACGATATTTTTATACGAAGGGTGGGCAATATATTAAGGTTCTTTGTAGGAGCTGTAAGGTAGTCCTTATTTATTGCAATTATTTGTAAGAAACTGATCAAAAGTATTAGTAAGAAAATTATTTACTTTGAAATGATCCCTAACCACTTCTACCACTTTGGGCTGGAATGCAAATAATTCTCCTCCATATTCGAAATAGTGTTCCAGAAGTATCCTGTGATAATCATGAACGAAAGCTAGTGAAATTGGGTAACATGAATCCTTGTGAAGAAGCTTCCAAACATCCTCTTCAAAAATATTTGGAAATATTCATAGTTTATGATCACCAGAAAGAACAATGTCAAGAGTAGGACAGAACTTACTTTGACAAAAGTTTCATTTCCAAATCTTCGGTTACATGACATCATTCGTGTAATAACTAGGTACATTATTTCGACTTAATTGATCAATTGCAGACGCTTAGTATTTAGCGCGCTCGATTCGTTTTTGAATGTTTTTCTGCCGTAATTTATGATTCATTAATATTGAAGAGCTCTTTCACTTTGAGCGCACTTAGCATAATGGTAGGGCATGAACATTAACACCTTGCAACATCCGCTTTCAAAGGCACCTTTTCCCACTCATCTTTTGATGTATCCTCTGGTGGGTTTGCACTGCTCCATTACCAGTTCGTGCTAACGCTTTACTACATTGCAATGTCTTCTTACATTTCTGTCCCTGTTTTTTATTTTTATGTAACATTTCAAACTATTATTCCGCCAACTTTTGCAAGTTAGTCTTCACCTTTTACATCTCATATCTATAGTAAGTAGAGGGAAGTATTGTATTCTAAATGAATATTTGATATTAAGATTTAACATAAGTCTTAGCTTCGGGTTCTTCAGTTGGTTAGGTGCTGGTCTACCAAGCGGTATGACTCAGGCAGTTTCGTCTGTGGCCCGCATTCGGGAAGCCCAGGTTCGATTCCCGTGGCCGATCTAACTAACCCATGGTTTTTTCGGGGGTTTCCGGGCCGCTACGCGAATTCTGGGTAGGTTAATTACATCCTCTGAAATTCCTGTCTCTCATCTGGTGGGTTCTTTCAGGGTAGAAGTGTCAGTGGGTGTATCGGCGGTGCATGGCAGGATGATATGCTCTGAGGAAAACTACTGCCTCCTTCGGTAGGTCGGTTGCCGGCCTCAGCTCCTCTGCTGGGACCATTACGGGACCGCCAGCCAGGGAACTTTGGGGCTCGGATCGCCTGCCAGGAACCTTTGGGACTCGGCTGCTGGGCTCGTTGTCGTCCCGCAGTAGGAGAGTGTGTCCGTTGTTCTTGCCTGTCGGGGTAACGCTCTATCCAAATAAACTGTAGGGTCTTTGCCCTCTGTACTGCCGTGGCTCCTTGGGTCGGCCGCCCTCCATCTCCGCCTCATCCTTCCTCCCGGGGTTGCCCCCACTTGGGGGCATAGGAAAAATGAATCTAGCAAGGTGGCCTACGTACCGAATCCCCTCCCGTAGGGGAGGGGATCCGTCCCCTTCAGCTGCCGAGGTGTGGGCGCTGCAGACCCTTAGCTCTCGTGGTACCTCTGACGTTGCTAGAGGAACCTCGGGTCGAACTGCTGAGCCCCTCCCGTCGGGGAGTTGTTCGGATTGGGTTGGACTCGAGGGGCAATGGAATTGGGGAATTGGGTACCTCCGGCCAGGCTTCGGCCGCCCGGAGGGGGTAGAGGGTTGCTCTATAAGTCCCGCGTACTATCCTGTATAGCTAGTAGAAGGTGTGCTAGATCACCAGGCGGCTCCACCGAGGTTTTTCGGTAAACTTCCCTGCGGGGTTGACGCGCGTAAGTGGCGTATCCACTTCCACCCGTCTTGACGTAGTAGTCGATGGGGGGGGGGCTTTTTAGGCTCAAGGTATTGCTCCATGGAAAAACCCCCGGAGTATCCATCCCCGGAGTATGATCGTAAAATTAAATTATAGCAACTCATCTGTATTGCATGGTAAAATTTGTTTATGGGACTCGACCAAATTATTAAGATGTCGAGTCGTAAAGAAATAGGAGAAATTAAAGTATCCATCGCTCCTATTTCTTTACGACTCGATATCTTAATAATTTGGTCGGGTCCCATAAACAAATTTTACCATGCAATACAGATGAGTTGCTATAATTTAATTTTACGATTATACTCCGGCCCGGTCCTTGGTCCTACGGGTCCAGGACTAATGGGAGTGGAACCTCTACAATAAACTGTACTGAATCCCCTCTGTAATGAAATCCTAATCCTAGGTACTGGTCTACTGATGCTATAGTCGCGAGTTCAAACCGAGGGCTTTTTAGTGTGCTTAAAAGCGACAGACCTATGTTAGCAAAACGAAATTCTGGCACATTGGGGGCGTTGATACGTTAATCCTGCTAATTAGCAACATATTTATTTTTATTTTCATGGAAATGGACGCCTCAAGGTAATTAAGAGAGAACCAAAAGATAGCTATTTCTTTAAAAAAAAAAAAAAAGTTGAGCACGCGCACATGTGAGATGGAGAGAGGAGGGCGGGAGAGTAAAACTGAAAAGCGAGAAGTCATAAAGATACTAAACAGACATTTAAGTTCAACATCTTCCGAATACTGAACTTAAGAATTATGGAATATTCTTTCCATAGAAAAATTTATTTCCTCAGAAACTATGATTAGTATTATAACAAAAATATGTTATAACAAACGTATGGGGAAGATAATGTAGACATATCTTGAATTTTCTATGGATAGCTTATGACTATGATAGTCTTCTTCCTTTTATCTGACAACTCTGTATGACTAAGAAATAGTAATAGATAGATTAAAATTTACTTAAAAATACAGAGCTGATTAAAATATATAGTCCAAGTCAATTTATTTTTGTACCATTATTATTTTACCAAGTAGTACAAGATTACATATTTCCTAATGCAGTACGCTGACAAAAGATGCCACTACATTTATTTTCTTCTTCTTTTTAATATTTCGCAAGATTGTGAATGATTATGTGATCAGGATGGTTGGTTGCTTCTCCATAGCTATAACTCTGTATTCATTTCTACTTATTTCCGAAAAATATTTTTTTCTGGTATTTTAAGCAACTTAGTGCCTCCCTAATGTTTGGAATAATTTCTTAATCGGACCGTGAACAATGGAGAGGTATAAACCATCTTTTGAGCAGTCACATTATTGCAGTACTTAGAGGTAATCTCCGCTAACATGAAGAACTCGACTCCACACATTAGGGAGCCGACGGATGCCATCCACAGCATCTTGTCCTAATATTCGAACAGACTGCTTACTGCTGCTGTAATTGCCTGTCTAGTCCTACAGCGAACTCCTCTAAGTGATAATTTCATTTTCGCCAAAACGTTGAAATCACATGGGCTCATATCTGGGGAACATGGAGGATGCTCCAGAATTTCCCAGTTCCATCAGCGAAGTAAATTAACAACAGGGGCAGACGTGTGAGAGACAGCACTATCATTTAACACAATAGGATGAGAATTTAGGAGATTTGAACGTTTACGTCGCACAGCTGGTCGTAAATGTCTTCCATAAGGTGTCTGTAATATACAGCTTTCCACGATTTCCTTGAGGAACTGAATGAGTGATAAGAGCATCGTATGCCATCCCCACGTTTTTGATGAACGTCTTCCCTTCCTCTAAGAAATGCATCCGTGCACCTAGCCACGATACGTGTTTTTGCGTACAACAGGTAAAACACGTGTTTTACGTATTTTCAGGACAACTGATTTAAAAATAAGCTTTATTTTCTCTACTAAATTTATAGAGTTAAGCACCGAGCGGGATGGCTCAGGCGGTTCCGTCTGTGGCCCGCATTCGGGAAGCCCGGGTTCGATTCCCGCGGCTGACCTACCTGACCCATGTTTTTTTTTTTTTTTCCAGGGAGGCCCAGCATGGTGGCCTACGTACCGAATCCCCTCCATAATGAAATTCCAGTATCATAGAGTTAAGCCATTAGAGTATAGAGTGCAGTCCTTCGTTTGTATACTTGATTGTTTGGAGTAGAGTTTGTCGCTACCCCTTACCCATTCAAGAGGGATTGATTCACACGCTACATTAGTCATGTGATAAGAACTGGTTTTGCTTTACTTCTGTAAACACCTTAGTCTATAGCTACACATAAAGGATTAAATTACTATTACCCTCGTTGCAGACGGTGAATAGGGTTGAAAATTTTTAAACACGCAACAAGTATATTCAAGTCCTTGCTTCACGTTCCAATTCATGAGATAAAACTCTGAAGAAAAAAATAACATAACCATTCTTAGCACACTTCTCGGTAGTTCTTCACGCAGACTGGTTTCTGCTTCCTACTGAGTAGGTTTGCTTGCATGAATATGCGGTACGGTTCCGTTTCTTTCACATTCAAAACTCCATCAATTTTGGCCCTACACTGCAATTTGACGGTAATACGAGGACTGTTTAATAAAGAATGGTCACTTTTTTTTTTTTTTTTGACAACGTACCTTTACTCGTCCGCATAATTTTGATGGTTCTCAAAATAGTCTCTCCTGTATGCGATGCACTTGTCTCAGCGTTTCTGCCAGTCTTCAAAGACATGCTGGAAACCATTTTTGAGAGATCCTTTAAAATCACATCCGCAGCCTTCACCACTGCTTCTGATGATGGATAATGCCTCCCACGAAGGCGTATCTTCAAGTTAGGGAATAGAGAAAAGCCACATGGGTCTAAACCTGGACTATAGGGAGGGTGAGGGATGCACTTCATGTTGATTTTTGCAAGAATTCAGCAACAACATTGGCAATATGCGGCCGCGCATTATCGTGGTGCAGCATCCAGCCTGCTTCACGGAAATGTGGTATTTTGCGCCTGATATAGACTTGCAATGTTTTCACGACATCCCTGTAGTATTGTCCAGTTACTGATGTGTGTGCAAGTACAACATGCTGATAAACCATTCCATGAATATCAAAGAATGAATTGACCATAACTTTCTCAGCAGAAGCCACCACTTTTGCTTTTTCGGAGGTTGGTGATGAAGGACATTTCCACACTGAGCTTTGCTGTTTGCTCTCAGGATCAAAATGATGTAGCCATATTTCATCAGCAGTGATTAAGTTTGAAAGAAACTCCGGATTTTCCTCTAACATCAACTCTAACTGCATGTAGACCTGCATGAGAATGTCCTCTTGAATCAACAGTCTTGGAACCCATCGCGCACAAACACGTCTCATGTGTAATGTTTCCGTCACAAACATGTGGGTGGCACCCAATGAAATGTTCAGTATTTCAGAAAGTGATCTTAAGGTAATTCGTCAATCCTCTCTCACAATGGCAGCAGCAGTGTTGATGTTTTCTTCTGTAAGAGCAGTAACAGGAGCACCGGCTCCACTTTCCTTTGAAATTGATTTTCTCCCCTCTTTAAACATTTTAAACAACCATCGAGCTGTGCTGTAGGGAAGATCAGACTCTCCATAGGCCTCCTGTTACATTGTATAGGCTTCAACTAAAGATTTGTTTAGACGAAAATAGAATTTCAAAGCTGCATATTGTTCCTCGCGTGTTACCTCCATTGCAGCCGTAGGCGATACTGAAACCTGTCTGAACTTGCCTAGTTCTCACAGGCGGGAAGCAGGAGTACCAACAATGAAACAACTACGGCGTGTTTGTTTCACATTAAGCTAACAAAATATAAGATTGAATTTTAGTGCGAAAAATTATGACCGTAAAAAAAATTATGATCATTCTTTATTGAACAACCCTCGTAGGTTGCGAACACCAACTCTGCTACATAAGCGCCAGTGATATGTTCCACGGAACTTTTAGTGAGTTACTAATGAAATCTTCAATAGTTAAAATTAATTTACTAGAAAGACATGTCATTCATGTAGTGCATGTCATTTCCATAAGAATTAAAGCATCGTATGACACTGCTCTTTTATTTGATGTTTTAATTCTGACGTAGGAATCCTTAATGTGCCAAGTAAACTTGACAGCTCATTGCCTCTATAGTCTTGTGGTCAGCTGGTAGGTAGGTTATAATTTACTGTCTTTATTTCTAGTAGTTATAATTATGATGTGTGATAATCATATGGGTTTCCTTCTCACTCTTCTAAAACTGTTCTTCTAAAAACATAATCTAGCTATTTCATGTTAATCCAGATAAACTTACAGTTCAAACTTACTTACAGTACTAAGGTGATAGTCAATTTTCCCTTATCCTTAAAGATGAATGTCGGGTAGCCAAGATTTGTGGAACCTGAGCTCATTTGAGCATCATTTCACCCATTTCATACCTCGTTCGATATAACTTATTTTGAAGATCGTTAATTTAAAAAATAAAGTTTTGTGATGGCTTTTAAACTCCAAACGATAGCAAGAGTAAAACAGAAAGTAATAATAACGACTTCCCATTTTAAAACACTAAGGGATTTACCAATCCTACAAGTCGTGCAGGAAATTTTAGAAATGAAGGTAACTTAAGAGGCTGTTCTCAGAAAATAAGTTATGTGTTAGTCATTGAAAGGTCCACATATGAGTCTCGCTGATCGTCGAATTTCACGAAATGGCAGAGACTACAGGAGTGTCGACAGAACCGCAGTTCATATTTTTCATGATAAGCTGGAGATGAAAAGGTTGTCGGCCCAATGAATGCTGCGTTTGCTCACATTGCGCAACCTGGAAGCTGTATTTGGAGCTCTTTAGGCAAAATTCAAAGGGTTTTTTTTTTTTTTTTTCATCAAGTTGTCACCGCGGATGACACCTGGATTCATCGTTATACTTCGGAATCCAAGAACAATCAAAACAATGCATTGCTTTGGTGAATCTGCTGCAAAGGAGACAAAGACGGTTCCGTTGCAGTATTTATTGATCCGATTTGTCAACAAGAGTGAGAATGGCCGTATTTGGCGAAGAAGGTACTGCTTTCCCACGATATCGAGCCAGCACAATCATTCAGCGTTGTCACCACCAAAAGGCATTAATTGTTTTATTATTTCGTGTCGCAACCCCTTTTTCAAGCGAAGTGGATCCTTTTGCCTTCTTCTTGTTCCCGTGCATGAAGAAATACTTGTAGGAACAACATTTGGATCAAATGAGGTCATCGCAGAGACAATGACGTATTTTGCAGAGCTTGGCAATTCTCATTTTTGAAGGGATTAAAAAATTCAGGAACAGTGGGAGAAGTATATATTCCTGAAAGGAAGGTATATTGACAAATAAATAATCTGTGCTTTAAATCATTGGCCTGTTCAGTCCCACGTGGGGATTTATTGTATCGATTTCGTAGTTATTAAGGTTTATTCGAATTAAGAAACACCAGAAGGAATGTAATTCGTATCATTACGTTAAAAAGCTTTATGAAAACAAAGACAAAAAAGGCCAGGAAGAAACAGTAATAATCAAATTGGAGCGAAAAAACAAAATTAGCCCATTTTTTGTTCTTTAATAACTCAAAATGAACGTATATTGTGCCTCATCTTTGGACACTCGAAAAAATAAATATATTTGCTCAACTTCTGTGCCTCAGTTATCAACTACGGATGTTGTCTTTTCCCCAGCGGACTACACTTAAGGCATTTTTATCAATTATCCATAAACATGCATTCAAAGAACGTGAAATGAACAGGAGGAAAATACTTTCTCCTAAAACCTCGGCTACCTTGCAGTAGCTGTAGATGAATAAATGATCACTTAAACACAGCAAAGGTAGAGAAATGAACGCAAAGAAGGTACGAAATTCCATTTTGAAACCTTTAAGCACATGAAAAGGAATATCAGCTGGCATTTTAATGCAATCGTTAAGTGATCAGACATACGAAAATTCTAGGAATACCCCATTTGGATGAAACTGAAGTTCCTCGATTTTAAGCTTTAAGAAGACATTTGTACAGCAGACATCAGTGTATCTGAAGCTTGTAAATTCGACACATTTAAGAACAACCGGCGACTGTCTGGCAGGCTTGGTGAGCCAGTGGGCGACTGCTTTCTAAAGCTTGTGAACTAGTATCTAAATGCTATAATTATAAGGTCCAAACCTTATAATGAAGCTCTGTATGAAATCATAACAATTCTGTCAAAACTGAAAGAGCAAAAGAAAGGGCGAAAAGGCAAAATGACAACGAATTAGAATTGCAGGAGTTATTGAATGCTAAAGGTCGATAGAACTATTATGTAAAGTTGTGAGAAGTGTTGAACGTTTTCAATACAATGGCCTGAATATGACAATCTCTGTTGTTATTGCATCCTTAGACTCAAATGTCACGACACACCACCAATTATTGCTTGTGAGCAAAAACTGCGCTGTTGCACTTGACAATAAATGACAGTGCGATGTGATGACGCAGTGGAGTCAGTCGTCACGACCAGAGTGATTAGCGAACTGAGATCCTGAACGCTGAACCATGCCCAGAAAATTACGAATAATGAATATTAAGCACTTTGAATAGATGTCATTGATTGAGTATGCTAATTTTATGGTAATGAGTTGCCTCGTATTACCATAAATTTGTTTTGTGTTGGTAGTACCACTAGGATGTGTAATAACACTTCCTGTGCACGTGCAATAAGCCCACATGCCCTGATAAAATATGTGCAAACACGAAGAATTAGCCTGGAAAGTGTTGACATTATAAACGAGTATATCGTTAACAACATTTCAAAACACCACCACAGGCAACTAGGACCAAGCTAACTCCAGCCCAAAGATCGGTTCCACAACAAACAATGAATATTATTCAACCTTCAAAATAGCCATCGCATCAAATTAAGTATTTTATGAATTGAAGTGGAAACATTACAGCAAGCAAAGCATGTTCAATAAAGAAATATTTATTATTAACGACACAACAAAGCAGAAGATATACATTATTTATGAACAAGGAAGGACAGACGCATATCAATAGGAAGCAAAAAGCTGCTGCAAGGGTAAGTTTAGCCATCTATGTAGATGCTACTCTAGCACTAATTCTACATACATCCTCGTCCGCCATTATTACTCCACTAATTAAAGATTACTATACAGGGCGATTAAATGCATTCGGCTTTTCCAGCAAATACTTTGAATCGCCGACGTCATGGTTTAAACGCAGATGCTACACGGTCAAGTTGCCGACGAACTAGTTCGGAGTAGCTGACATAGAGGGCGGCAGCTAGAATGTGAGCATCCGTGAAGAAGGGGATACGCTGTCGTACCTTGTGTCATGGCCGGCAGAGTACGCTCATTCTTTATGTGTAAGGATAAGTCTACATTCACGAGCAACGGATATTGGAAAGTTTGCTTAAGTGTTTCCATGTAATAAATTTCGTTTTGTGGGTGAGGATTAATAGCACCATCTGATTTCATGCCGCTTGCAGTGAAAAACTTCCTGATCAAAACGGAACTATGTACGACCTTGTAAGCGTTTATCTTTTAAAAAAATCGCATCCTTATGTTTCTTCAGGTAAGTGAAAGTAACTTGCAGTAGTAAATTACTAACGAAGATGTTCGTTCTGTTTTCTTAACTAATATCTTTACTATTTTATGACAGATTCGATCGCAGTAAGGTCTTTCTTTTGCCACAACAGCGCATTAGGCAAGGTGCGCAAACATTTAAAATAAATGACGCAAATTTCGAATAAATATGATTAAACCTATACGCGAAATGACTTAGAAAACGAAGTTCAGCCTTTTAATTGCTGTGTAAATAAAATGTTCGAGAGAGTAATTTTAATAAATTTTAGTTATGCAGTATTTTTCAAGAAAACGTCATTAAAAGAAATTTCTTTACTTTCTGCCCCTTAAAACAGGCTTTGAAAACAGTAATTAGAATGCAACACATTTTATAATCTAGTTCTTTTGTAACGCATGCAAATCTGATCTCTACTAATATATCTTTAAAATGAATGAAATAACTGAAATTCTTGCATCATTTCATTCGCTTTTAAAGAAGAAATGCAAATGTTTTGATGTATAGTATTTGAAAGTTGCATTTATTTATAAGTTTTCAATTTAATTGATCAGTAACAATTGTTAGTACTTGTTAAATGGGGATGTAATTGTGGATGGAAGGGGGTGACATGCAAAAGCGACTGTTATTTGTGTTGAATCCACCAATTTCAGAGTGCTTGAGATGAGTAATAATACTCCCGAGTTCAGGATCAGCCTCTATCAGTATTTGCGGGTTGGGTGGGTCAAAAGAGATTTTAAAATGAACAAAAGATCGATATCAATGCTGAATCCATATATTTAGAGTTTCTAAGATGGAGAAATTGGAATCCAATTCACTCACATTCTAGCCTAATCTAGGGCATTTAATCGCTTTGATGAGAGATCATCCACCAAAAAAATGTGTTTCATTTTGATTAATTCTTTTTGTATATTATGGTGTATAATTGTTTTACATTTCTTGTGCACATTTCACGTATATTTCCCTATACTGGATCCGTTCTAAGAAACAAACTTTTCTATTTCTCTGAGCAACGCGTACCTATCATGTACAATCGATAACTGCTGAGTTTCGTTAAATTATTTGCTATTTTAAAATTATAATGAAAAGTAGCATATTGAAAGAAATCGTTAAATATTATGAATTAATGCATAGACTGGTCTGGACTATGCTACGGAGGAGATTCGGCACGGAGGTCCAAACTTGGTCTGTTGTACCTAAGCCCTCAGGTGAGGGACCTCCGGGTGAAGGGATGAGGTGAGAGAAGACAGGGGATGGCACGACAGAGCAGAGGGCAGGGTCCCTACACTTTACCAATTGGAAACTTCCTGGCATCCCACCCTTCTGTGGTCCGGAATGGCCCCACCAGACTGGGTTCGGAGTGCGGAGACCATCCTACCGGAGGAGGAAGAGCATATCATCCTGCTATGCAACGCCGAGACACCCGCCGACTCTTCTACCCTGAAAGAAACCACCAGATGAGAGATGATTTAAAATGATAATTGAGGTGAAATAGAGGAACAGGAAGTTTGGGGGATGTTAACCTACTACTGGCCTAGCGACCGGGAAAACCTCCAAAAAAATCCATGGGTCAGGTATGTCGTCCACGGGAATCGAACCCGGACCTCCCGAATCTCCCAAATGCGAGACAGAGACGAAACAGCCAGAGCCATCCCTCTCGGTAATGCAGGTTAAAAGAAGTAAAGCAAAGAATAAGTGTGATCTATGCTCTATTTTGAGACTAAGTGTAGCGGTTAGACACTAATGAGAACATTTACTGCAGCCACGTGGTTGGTGCTATCTCTCATCTTTGTTTACCTTAAGTATGTTTCTTCTTGGGGAAGAATATATTTGATTATGTATACAAGTTTGAGCTCTACATATTATCATACCAAACAACGCAACACTCACGAACTCCACAAATTAGGACTGCATTCGTTGAGACTGCTATGTATATTTTGATAGCACAAACGAGTTATGATTCTGAAATGGAGTAGGCATGGCAAGCAGGTGTAACGAATCTCCAACAGAGGGCCATAATTTAGGCACATTTTATGTGAAGTTTAAAGAAGATAATATTTATTAATATTGTGACTTTTTGGGTTCGTAAAATTAAAAGTCACGTTTCCCGAAATTCAAACTGCTCTGTATTAGCGTAGAAAGACAGTTTGTACACCCCTTTGCAACAAGATGACTTAACATACACCAACCTAGTATCTCGTGGCTTCTGCACATGTAAATAAACAAAAGAATTTACGTTCAAATCACTATAGGATTATTAGTTCTCGACTCGACTAGGTAGAGTTCAACTGTCTACACATACAAGACACTCTGTTCCTCTTAGCAGCTCCATGTTGACATTGGCTGACTAGCCAAAGCCAAACTTTCAGTATCTACCAGATCAGAGCTGAACCGTCTACTGGCAGTAGAATATATTATAAGTTAGGGCAAATGACGGTAGAGGTTTGTTTTGGTGTTTTTTCTTTTAATTTTATATATATAAATTGTGTACTGATAATGCAGTATTTCCATGTGCCTAAAACAAGTCTTGCTCTTTTGTATTTTTTGCCGGGGTCGATGTCGTACTCACCTAGACCGCGTATAAGGAAGTTGAAGTTATGGGAGAGGTTTTGATAGAATGGGAGTGAGAGGGTGTGGATGAAGTCTGTTAGGGTAGGAATGTATAGGTCACGACGGATTACAAGGTTAGGGATGTACCATGGGGAATCCATGGCAATACGGAGGAATTGAGACTATAGGACTTCAAGGCGATGTAGGTGAGTTTTAGCTGCTATACCCCAAATGGCACAGGCATAAGTGATGGCTGGTCGGAGCACTTGTTTATAGAGGATCAATTTATTGGATATGGACATCCCTGAGCGTCGATTGTTCAATGGGTATAACATACCAATATGTTTGCTGACCTTGTTGGCTGTGTAGGTTATGTGGTCCTTCCACGTCAGTTTTACATCAAGAAAAACGCCTAGATATCGTACATATGATTGCCAATGTACTTCCTTTCCGACTAGACGAACAGGTGGTAGGTCCTCTAACTGCCTTCTGGAGAAAGTGATGGCTTGGCTCTTCTGGGGGTGGATGCTCAAGTGCCATCGTTTGAACCAGGTGGTGAGGAGGACGGCGTATTGTTGGATTCTACGTGCAACCATATAATATTTAGTTGATATGGAGGTTACACTGGCTGACTAGTTCAGTCCAGTCACTTTTATAGACGAGCCGCTGTTTCTCGAAGGTTCCCGAACCTTCACGAAAGCTCACGAAGTTCCACGGACTTTCGTGGTGGAGCGAGAATGTCCTATCTCCGTCTCCTTCGCCCTCTGTTGCTCTCTCTCTCTCTCACTCTCTCTCTCTCTCTCTCTCTCTCTCTCTCTCTCTCTCTCTCTCTCTCTCTCTCACTCTCTCTCTCTCTCTCTCTCTCTCTCTCTCTCTCTCTCTCTCTCGGCAAGTGCTCAGCGCTAGTCGGTCCGCGGGCGTGGCTTCGGCACTATCTTTCTCTTTCACTCATCGCTTCTATCTCTCTTGGTGCTCGTCTACGCCGTAGCAAAACAATGCCTCGCGACAATATTTATTAATAATTACACATTCATTCATACTGCTGGGTAAATTCTGGCCGTATTGCTGCACCCTTCTCAGAATATGGCACACCGATACACTCTTTGTGTTTAATCGCAATGGACGTACATTCGAACATCTGCTTTGACGTTAACACCTATAGCCTTAAACAAAGCTCCGTAGCAGAAACTGTATTTAAAATAATGTTATCTATCAGCTCCCAAATTTTATTCGGTCTAATTTTTGGACATTCTATATATGCGTTATACCAAATTACTTAGGGTAAAAGACCACAGCTGGAAGAATAACCTTAAAGCGGAAGATCATTATAGATTATTATTATTATTATTATTATTATTATTATTATTATTATTATTATTATTATTATTATTATTATTATTATTATTATTATTATTATTATTATTATTATTATTATTATTATTATTATTATTATTATTATTATTATTATTATTATTATTATTATTATTATTATTATTATTATTATTATTATTATTATTATTATTATTATTATTATTATTATTATTATTATTATTATTATTATTATTATTATTATTATGATTATTATGATTATTATGATTATTATTATTATTATTATGATTATTATTATTATTATTATTATTATTATTATTATTATTATTATTATTATTATTATTATTATTATTATTATTATTATTATTATTATTATTATTATTATTATTATTATTATTATTATTATTATTATTATTATTATTATTATTATTATTATTATTATTATTATTATTATTATTATTAGTATTAGTATTATTATTATTATTATTATTATTATTATTATTATTATTTAGAGTAATGTGAAAGAGCAATTCTGCCAAGAATATGAAGACCAGTTTGTTTAGGTAACCATTTTGAAACTTGCGCGCTTATTCAAATATACAGCAGTGAAAATTATGCCAGAGATCAAATAATGAGAGTCCTAATCGATATCGGAAAGAACGGGTTCTCGAACGCTCTGAAATATGGGGAATGCCGTCATTATTAGCTTAATGGGTAAGCGTGCTTTCACTATGATTACTATGTGTACTTCAGTTGATCAAGTTGGTAATACATAATGAACCGCATGATTTCACTGCATTGTTGAATAACATAACTCCTCTAAGTTCCGAGTTTTATATCGCCGTCCACATATTGAAGTTTTATATTGTAAACGGATTCAAAGAGTACATAAAGTATTCTGTACCTAAGTTTTGGCTCTTGATGTGTGACATTTAAAATAGGTTGTGATTATTCGTAAAAAGGGCTAAAATGAAAATACTTTCATCGAATTCAATTATGTGGTACTGAAAACAGTGCAAATGGTTTGTTACGTGGGAAAATTCAAGGCGAGATTTGTAGTAAACTGAAACTGCATGATAGTTTTGACAGAATAAAATTTCTCTTTTAATTCCCTGGCACAACTGATACATCATTGTTAATCAATTAATATGCATTTTAAATTAATTATTAAACAATAGAATATCACTATGTGTACGTAATATAGACTTTGATGATGACGTTCTTTATCCTTCAATTTTGCCTGGCATTCCGTCCTATGCGAGGGTGGTCTGAAAAGTTTCCGACCTCAACACGAAGACGGCAGCACTCGTAAATAAAAGTTAGTAAATTTCGTTGTTCATCTGTTCACAGTTACTCACGAAATTTTCAGCTATTTTGGACGCTCAGTTGTTATGTAACAGTCGTTTGAATGAGTTGGTGTGTTTTTTTATGGAAATGGACAAAACCGAGTATCGAGCTGTCATTAAATATTTGTTTATGAAAGGTCTGTGCAAAGATATAGGCCTTTTACCTATGCAAATCAAAGATGAGTTGGATTCTGTGTATGGGGACTCTACACCATTATTTACCACAGTGAAATTTTGGGTAGCTGAATTTAACCGTGGCCGTAAGAGCTTGGGAGACGATGACGTCCAGAAACTGCAACTACCGACGAAAACATTGCCAAAGTTCGCCAAATGGTGCTAGACGACCGCCGAATTAAAGTGAGAGAGATAGCAGAGGCTATGAACATGTCAAAAAATGTGTTTGTCACATAGTGTCGCGGTAACAGGCATAAAAGTTTTGGTGCAAACATATAATAGACGGCGGATGTTTCACGAGCTTGGATAAGCAGTTAACAATATCGCAGCTAGTGTACACAAAGGGGCCGTCAAATGAAGATAGCTAAAATAAAGGACTTGCCGGCACAGATAGGATTTCATGTTTGGAAGGTTTGAGAGATCTCGATTGACAGAGAATAGTTGTTTTCCTTATAGGCTCAAGAAGTCTCTCGAATCATGAATGAGATATATAAGCGAGTGTGACACGCCAGCAGGACAGTTTTTGTTAAACAGAGAGCTGAGTAGTGTGTAACGAGAGTGTTGTTGTAACGAGAGCTGATCAGAACGTTGGAAAATTGTGTTTTATATGTGATGTAATGTTGTTACGTGAGAATTGACATGTATATTACTACGAAAATAAAGAGCATTTAGAATTTTGGCAAATTGGACTTTTAATTCTAAGAAACCACAAAGTCACAATATTACATCAACATTTAAACACGAGAAAGCTGTCCGCGTGTTAGGTGCCGCGTTTGCTCACGTTGCACCAAAAACGTGTTCGAATGAACATTTCCAATGCTCTATTGCAGCAATTTAGGTGTAATAAACCCAAGTTTTGGCGCCAATTAATTACTGTAGATGAAACTTGAATACACCATTTTACGCCCGAATAAAAAGTACAGTCCGAACAGTGGACTGCAAAGAGGCAACCGGCTCCAAAAAAATCAAAACCTCTTTTTGTTTGGCTGGAAAAGTGAAATTTGGAGGGGATAGTCATGGAGTTATTTTAATCGCTTATCTTCAAAAAGAAAAAGACATTACAGGAGCATCATTACTTGACAAGCTGAAGGCAGAACTTGCGACAAAACGGCCACATTTGCAGAAAAAAAATTCTGTTTCACCAAGACAACGCAAGGTCTCACACTTCAGCGGTTGCAATGGCGAAAATCCACGAATTACGGTTTGAACTGCTTGACCATCCACTTTACTCACCAGATCTAGCCCCAAGCGACTTCTTTTTGTTTCCTCATCTGAAAGTTGCGCTTGGAGGACAGAGATTTTCGTCAAATGAAGAGGGAGTCACCTTCGTGAACAATTATTTTGCAGAGAAAAACGCAGAGTATTATTTGGGCGAGTTACAGAGATCGGAGCATCGCTGGGAGAAATGTGTAGATTTACAAGGAGACTATGGTGGGAAAAAATCTGAAGAAATGTCTTGTACCTTTATTAGGTCGGAAACTTTTCAGACCACCCTTGTTCAGTGATAATATGCCGCTCTTATACCGTTGTACCGCTGAAGCAAATCTGGTGTCACAGTACGACAGTCAGTGAATATACATCAGTGGAGGACTGAGGTATACCTGTGCTTGTAGGTGTCCCCATAAATAGAAATCTACGGGTGTGAAGTCCGACGGATGTAAGGGCTAAGATAGAGGCCTGCTGGAGTAAATCCGCAAGCCAACTCTGTGGATAGGCAACATGCAGAAAAATGTACACCATTATGTCATATGTGCTAGTGCGCCTTCCAGTTGCAGCAGTAATGTGTTGCCAGCATCAACGGGAAACATTCTAAAAGTTCACCTTCCACTTGTTGAATTTCAAATAACGTTCTCCATTGAATCGCCGTCCAAAAGGATGATCCCTTAAAATGATGATATTCTAAAAGACCACGCCATACATTCAGCTTACACGAATTCTGAGTATGATCCCTCGGAACACTGGAAAAGCGATCTACCCAGTACGCCACGTTGTGCCGATTTACACTACCAGTATTGGCGAAGGTACATTTGTCCAACCGAAATACTTGGCCGATGCAGTCCGATGATGTTGAAGATAGCGTATCGTTGTGTAGCAATAGGTAGTTCTGACTTAAAACTCATTTTCTGTTAACTGTAGCACCAACTCAAGCTTGTATGAGTCCTCGGAATATTAGATGAATGAATTTGTTGTTCATTCCTAACTGGACTGTGTATTCAAACACTATTACTAAATATATTTACATATACCTAAATTAGTAAAAATGTGTTGTTTTTTTAACATCACGCTAACCTTAATTTTTATGTTATATTGAAAGTTAAAAAAATAATATAGACGAAAGCTTCTAAATCAATAACATCTGAATACTTTTTTATTTTAAAAACATAATTAACTCTCGAATTACCTAAAGAATTGCACCTTTTGTAATTTTCAAAATTTTATTTAATGTGTATTATCGCAAACTTATTTGTTAAAAAGTCACGCTATGGCAGTTTCCATGTCACAATAATAGCTGTAGTACAGGAAATAACTTCTCCTTTAAGCTTTAATTGCATATGCTAACAAAGTTATCTCCGCTTTAATAAACAGCAGCGCTACCAGCGCGCTTAGCGCACGACCACGGCTAATTCAAATATAAGTAGACATTGCTGGTTATATCATCCTATTTAAGTTTTGATTTCATACGTCAACAAACTTCCCGGTTGAAATACATATGATATATGCTGTATGTGACGATGTGCACCTGAGAACACTTAAAACATTGTGTAAGAGCTTTCTACTGTCACACGAAAAACAAGCACGTGTGCGCGTAAGTAAAGCAGGTGCTGGCGTTGTCCTTACAGTCTTGTTTTAAAAGATTTATAAAAAAAGTCTGCTTTGCACAATGACCTGGAAATAAACATTCTAATCCGAATGACGTTAGAATACTTCAGGAAGCTCTCCACAGCTCAGGAACGTCACCGAGAAGACTGGCGAATTTTCAATTTTCCGGCAAGAGAGCGTCCTCTCTTTCTCCCCCCCCCCCCCCTCCTCACTCTCTCTTCCTGAAGCAGATTTGAAAAAAATAAGAGTATGGCTCTCCATAGCTCTACCTGCCTCTTTTCAATTTTGCTTATGATTTCGTTACTTCCAGTGGTAATGATTTATTTTCTAACGTATTTGCATTTTTGAATTTCACATTTGAAAATCCAGATGGGAAAGAAAAACAGGAAGGAAGAAATAAAGTAACTGGTCTGTTTTGAACATATATCCAAAAGCACCTAATTGGTTTTTCATGTTATTGATCGAAATTGTTTCCTGTTTGCATATTAAGTTCGCGGTGTCTTAAAAACCTAAAAAACTCAGGTCTTTCTCCCTGTTATGGTTCCATAACCGATTTGTCTATATTAGTATTATAAAATACAGTATTTGATACTGGGTGTGTGTATGTGGGTATATCTAGAACCACTTAAGTGATATTATTATTATTATTATTATTATTATTATTATTATTATTATTATTATTATTATTATTATTATTATTATTATTATTATTATTATTATTATTATTATTATTATTATTATTATTATTATTATTATTATTATTATTATTATTATTATTATTATTATTATTATTATTATTATTATTATTATTATTATTATTATTATTATTATTATTATTATTATTATTATTATTATTATTATTATTATTATTATTATTATTATTATTATTATTATTATTATTATTATTATTATTGTATTATTATTATTATTATTATTATTATTATTATTATTATTATTATTATTATTATTATTATTATTATTATTATTATTATTATTATTATTATTATTATTATTATTATTATTATTATTATTATTATTATTATTATTATTATTATTATTATTATTATTATTATTATTATTATTATTATTATTATTATTAATTATTATTATTATTATTATTATTATTATTATTATTATTATTATTATTATTATTATTATTATTATTATTATTATTATTATTATTATTACTGTTATTATTATTATTTATTCTCCAATAGAAGTAACCCTGTTTTACTAGTAAGGTATGTCAGGGTTCTAGTTACAAAAGCACATAAATACAAAGATCAAAATAATGGAACATGATAATAATTATAACGTTTTAAAAAATTGGCCAATAAAGTGCTCAAAGGCTGAAGTGCAGCATTTTTAAGGAATAAATTAAACAATGGTGTTTGAAGATCTGTATTACAATATGAAAGATGTTGAATAAGATTATATCTCCTTTTGGAATGAAGATCACATCTAAAAATTAAGTGTTTAACACTTTTATCAACACTCACATTTAGAGTCTGTTTACTTAACTCGTGTGCACGTCGGCCGCTGCCTTTGATGAAGCCTTATAATCGTTTTACAACATTGGCCCTCTTTCTCCCAGATCTTTCTGCTAGGTTGCCACCTTTCCCAATACGTCATGGGTATCGTACGTGGTTTCGTCTAAATAAATTATCTTATGTCCATTACTGCAAAACTTCCTTTTATATATATCGTACTGCGAAACTTCCTTAGTTTTGACAAATATATACATATATCGCCAAGCTACAATTCCACTGGATTCCATAATAACCCTTAACTTATTCAAATTACGGTATTTGAAATCCAGCTCCTTTAGGAGACCACGCAAAGTGCAGTACCCATAAGGAAAATCACAAATTTCTTGCAAATGTGCAACCAATTCGTCTAAGGTGGGCGCTCTCCCTTTTGCATAGAATCTATACATTTCTCGACGAATTAAATCTCATGTGAAATTATCTACTTTAGAGTAACGTTTCCTTTTGTTTTCACACTTGATCGGCGTCTTTGGTATTCCTTTCGTCACAATATTTCTTACTGTATTGCTGTGAATACCCAAAATTTATCATCAGGTTGATTGCACGACCCTTTATCAAGATTATTTTTCAGCAGTTCCTGTTATAACTTTGTTTTTTTAGGCTTTTCCAGTAATATAACTCGGCCCAGTTATTCATACCATTGTCATCACTTTGACTATTTTCACTTGACTGAAAGTAATCTACTACTTCATTTGCAATTTACCACTGTATTTCCCTCCCATGGTCTCCACATCGTGACACACAACGAATTTCTGCACGTAATGAAACAGATCAACTGGAAGTTGGAACTTTGGCAACTGAGACTCCACGTGGAGTAGACATGCGGCTGTCACTTCAAAAAAAGCAGGGTTGCTATTGGTCCTCAACGACAGTGTTCCATTTCTGAAGTGTGGAGATAGATTTATGACGGTCATTAGTGGGCGGGAGGGTGAGTTCCCTTTGAGGCACAAACTGCACTCGCGTTCACTAGAGACTTTACATAGGTCTATATGGAATCTTCGAAAGTAAGTTTTAAATTTCCCACGTCCGGTAGCAAACTGGGTCAAAATAAAATTAGGCGAAAAGTACTTGCAGTTTACACGATAATTAACAGTAAGAAAAAAATAAATTTCGAGTGATTTGTCCTTTATCGCTTTCTATCCAAGTGCTGTTCCACATTTCGAAAGTTTCTTTTTACAATGTTTTTTTAACAAATGTGATTTTAGACTCTTTAAAACTGAATTCCTTTTGGGATAATGCGTAACGTTTAGCAATTGCATCTGCGCTCTCATTTCCATGTATACCCGTATGACCTATAACCCATGTGATACACAGGTGATTGGTGTTTGTTATAATATCGTTCCTTATTTTGGTAGCAAGTGAATATGTAGTATATTTATCTGCGATAACACTGGCAGATGCCTGGGAATCACTATGTAATCATACGCTGTAGTTGTTACTATGGCACCACTCCACTGCTTGATATAGTACAAGTTCGGCCTGGAATATAGAGCAATTAGGTGCAAGTCTGTAACCTCTATAAAGCAACTCCACATTGTTTATATCGAACACGACAAAAGCGCAACCCACACAAGCTGGATTGTTTGAATGATCAGAAGCCATCTGTGTAGACGGTGTAGTCATGTGTTTGCAGTTATTCTCGCTGACAATCGATATTCGCAGTTGTTTTACCATTGGGAAACCCTTTTCTTTTTCATGGACATTTTCTGCAGAACAGCCTTTAATTTAATTTCATAAATTGCTGAAAGGGCTGCGCCATGGCTGAGTGGTTAGACCGCTTGGCTTTCACCTAGGTGGCCCGGGTTCGATCCCAGGTGACCGAAAAGTGTGATTTGTGGTGGACAACATTGCGCTGGGGTGGTTTTCCTCCGGTTTCCCCCACCATCATTCCACCAATTGCTCCATCATTCATTCATCTCAGGCGTTGGGCCGACCCCTCAATCCTTATGCTTCGACTCCCTAGCTCTGAGGGAACCCAAGCGCCTCCTAAAGTCAGCATTGACGAGAAAGGGACAAAACAAAACAAAATTGCTGAAAGATTAAAAAACAAAAACTTTGCAAGATTCTTATACTTTTTTGGAGGTGGCATTTAGTTGCTAACCATACAACAAACATAATAGCAGTTATACTTGAACACGAACCCATTGAACTTATAAAGAAGAAGACCTTGACTTTTAGATGAGAATGTCATAGTTGTTGCTCTACAGAGAATGTATGGAAAATAAAAATAAAGACGGCGAATAAATCGTTCCAAGCAATGTTGCTTTAAGATAGTTACGATTAGTGTAAGACACAGCAAAACAAAAGAGAATCTCATCTGCTTATAGGATATCAATGTATACGATATCTATATCACACTACTCTTTGTAATAGTCAAGAAAACGTTTTACACTGCTACTTTTGTAAATTATACTCAAGTTAGGTGTATAAAGAAACAAAATTACATGTTAAATAATATTAATATTTTATAATTAATATATAAGATTGTTATTTTTTAATGGTCAAACATTATGCGTCTTTTCCATAGCACTTAAATTCTCTAATAAATCTATTTTAAGAGTTAATTTGTTGTGTGAAAACGATGTGGATATTGTTTTATTAAACAACTCTGGGACCAAATAGAATGAATGTACGAAGGTTTAAAATATCTCTATTTGAATATTTAAAAAATTACTCGACCATTGAGACCGATGATTCGTTCACCGCCAAATGATACAATCGGTCCAGCATTTCCAGAACGTACGAGGGGTGTCCTAAAGTTTTAATTATCACCCGGTAGTTTTTATGCTAGAGTGATGAAAACTTTTCAATGTCATCATTGATCACTCTCGACATAATACTGGTAGTTTCAGTGATTTGAGTCCTTTTTTTTTTTTTTTTTTTTTTTTTTTTTTTTTTTTTTTTTTACAGTGAGTGCTAGAAGTGAGTGAGGTGTAAGATAGAGAAAATTGAGGCTCGTAGTGTGATCAAGACCCTGCATTTGAAGGGCAAAACTGCCCGCAAAATTCATGATGAGATGTCGGCTGTTTATGGAAATGATTGCCCGTATGACACTACTGTGAAGTGGAAAAGGAATTTTCAAACTGGTCACATGTCCCTGACAGATGAACCAAGAGCTGGTAGACCGTCAGTGACAGACGATGATGTCACGGTAAGAAATTGGAGTGTTTAATACTTGAAGACAGACGTGCAACCATCAAAATGATCATGAATGAGACACATCTTAGTTATGGTAGTGTGTGGAAAATTATTCATGATGAACTGCACATATCTAACTGCACGGTGGGCTCCACGTTTGCTAACCCCTTTCCAAAAGCAAACACGGCGTAACCTTCAAAACAGATGTTGATGCTGTTGGAACAGGATGAAGATGATTTTTTTCATCGTCTGGTAACCATGGATGAGCCCTGGATCTATCAGTATGAACCAGAGACAAAAACCATGAGGATGAAATGGAAACATGCCGATTCTCCCCCTCCCAAAAAGGAAAGGTGTAAAAGTCAGCTGGGAAGGTCGTGTTTTCAGTTTTCTGGGAATGTCGTGGAGTCATTCTTACACATTATATTGCCAAGGGTCAAACCATCACTGGCAGATGCTACTGCAATCTTTTAGACAAGTTACGAGCAGTTTTGATTAAGAAACTACAACTCCAAAGGTGTTCGTCTTCGAGCTGACAATGCATCTCAAGTTGCAGTTGAAGAAACAATGGAATGTTGGTTTGATATCTTACAGTATCCGCCCTATTAGCCCGATCTCGCACCAAGTGACTTTTTCTTGTTCCCGGAAATGAAGAATCCGTTGCGTGATCGCCAATTTGACAACCCAAATGACGTCATTAATGAAGTGGAAGAATGATTTAAAGCGAATTCTGCAGACTTCTACAATCAAGGTATTCGGAAGGTCAAGAAACGCTGGGAAAAATGTGTACATCTTGATGGTCACTACGTAGAGAAGTAGTAACAAGCACATATCAACATGAACTCTCTATCAGATTTTTAAGGGGTGATAATTACAGCTTTACGACACACCCTCGTAGAAGCTGAAAGGAGTCATAAGGATGTTAAGCAAGTTAGAAGTTCCGCCGAAATATCGCATTCTCTTATGTGAATAACGGGATTATTCATCCGTTACTGCAAAAAAAAAAAAAAAAAAAAAAAAAAACAGCCGGGGTTGTGTAAAATTATGGTTATAAAGAGTACAGGGGTCACAAACAATTATGGTCCATTGTACAATAATGCCATACAGATCGTGAGGGATTAAACAACTGTAATTCCTTTAATTCTCATTCGAGTTATGAAAAACAATGTTAAAAAAGAACACCTGATTAATGCTTGGTAGCGATATAGTTATAGAATAATCTTAGAAACCGATAAATTGCCAATATCAAATTGAGGTTAGGTTTGCTGCTACCTGCTACCATCTCCATCGCTGGTGATGCCCTTCTTTTTTTAACTGTTTCTTCTTTCTGCTCTTGGACAATAATTATGCAACCAGTTTTTAGACCTCTTACATTAAAAATGGTTTAACACCACAAGTATCATTATAGGGTCGTTGTTTGTCACTGAGCTATTTTAGTATCACCTTCATTTGACATGTTGCTTTGATGTATGGAAGAACTGTGTAATTTTATTAACACAACAGAACTCAAAGCGGCGTTATAAAGTTTTTCCGAACCTGAGTTGCTGAAGGGACTATCTGAATAATGTAAAATGCACTTCTATTTTGAACTCATTCGGAGTACTGTGAAACCCTTCTAAAACGGAAGGCGATCGTTCCGGCATTTATTTTCCGTTTACACAGGTTTCTATCTTACAGAGGGTTGTGTTTGAATACAAAGAAATTACGAAATAATCGCACAGGTTTACAGTGAAGGAATAATATAGATTGAAGTGTAAATGATAATAGGTTGATCTGTATTATGTACTATATTTTCAATGTATATACAATAATTGTAGTTTATCGCCTAGTTTTTCTGTCTGTTTTCAATTGTCCCATTCCAATCTGCAACTATCTGCATATCAACATCATTTGCTTCACCATACACAGCATTCAAAATAATGTTGTGACGATATTTGAAACTCTCGACTCTTCTCTTTGTGTAATTTTCTTGATGTCTCTAAAGCTTGAGTTTGAAGTAATGGTCCAGAAGTGGGAGTTTCCTTACAGCGCGCACTAACACAGCACTCAAACTCAGCATGATTTAGCTCGTCGCACTGTAAATTTTGTGATGCGTTTCACATGCCCCACTGTTCCCTTTAACCATCCTTTATTTTTTCAAAATCTCATAATTCTGAGTTTCCCCACTTTAAACATCACAGGCAATTTTTTAGCTGGATATTTGTTCTTTTCGTGTTCTTTAATAACCTTAATAAACTATGGTTTTAAAAATCACCAGATTCACAGCTTTCTTTCACTCGTACTTGATCACTTGTAACAACGAAACTGAGAATTGACACGCTGCGAAACAGTACGCTTACCATGCATGTTGGAAGAAAGTTGAGAAAGCTAATGAGAGAGCTTTTCCCTTTTCCTCGAAGGGTTAAAGTTTATGACTTTATGGTTCATGGAACTACGGTGCAAGTACAGCTGCCCTCAAAATTATTGCAATTTTTAAAATACGTACGTTGTAAGCCATTGCGCGCAAAGTAAACCGTTTTAATCAGGTTATTTACGCAAATGGTTTTCGAAAAGTATTTCCTGTTTAAGCGTTGGCAGTTTTCCGGCTTAGAGCATAATTTTATAGTGCTTCGTGATTTAATCGATTAACCGAAATGATTAACCAATTAATTTTTATATTAAAGATTAAAATATTTTAATCGAGTCATTACAATAAATATTAATCAAAACTCTTTTAACCAAATTTGGCCCTCTTTGTTTTGATGTATTGCTTCCAACCTAAACAGCCTTTCCAATGCATCAAGATTTCACTAGACACGTAATGTTCTTTGTACTTTGAGATAATATAATTCCTGATAGATAAAAGAAATCACTCTGAACCCCGAGAGAGTCTAAATGACACTTCTGTTGTGATATATTCTAAGAGGTACATACCTACATACAGATGGTGACAGAGAGGTTTCTTTCCTTACAACATATCGTATACAACTATTATTTATCGCTTGCTAGCATAAACTAAGCTGTACAACCTTGAACCGAACACTTCGCTTACGTAGCTACGGAAACAATAGCTGATCGCTCTTCTCAGGGCTGTTGGTGGTGTAACTTTGCTGTAAACTGCAGTAAGTCAGTAACGTTTCTGAGTTCGTGCCAGTAAGTGAAAGTTTTGTGTTAAAGAGTTAAAATAAGGAAAAACGTTTTGTGCTGAGTGGAATTAAAATTATGACATACAAAAATTTGTGAGGGAAACAGGGTGTACATTTTGGCTTTAAGCTAAATGAATCTGGTAAAGCGTCCGACAGAAAAAGAGTATTTTGTAAAATTCGTAGGAAATCATTTAATTATAGTGGAAGTACTAGTAGTTTGAATTGTCATTTGAAACACACCCATCCATTTCAAAGTGCTAACGAATAATCTCTAAATGTCCCTCGGACATTTAAATAATTTCATAGCCAAACCGATTTCTTCCATCAAGGAAGCTGAATTAACAAATAAAATGGATAATAAAGGATAGCCACCTTATATAATCCTTACACCTAATTTTCGAGCAGATAATATTGTAACTTTGTGGGTTCGTGAAATTAAAAGTCCAATTGCACAACTCAAAAATGTTCTTTATTTCCACCGAATTACAGCCACAACACTTGCCCATTACACAGAATTACGTAATGCACACAATTACAATTCACCGGTTCGTCTGTCCCAGGTCCACTGCACGCTCACAGTTACGTACAACTCCTCTGAAGCACGTTCACAGTCTTCCGGTCCGTTAACTCACACGGCGCTCCTCACGGCTGATCGCCAAGAACTGAGCTGACTCGCCACCTACAGGCCTTATATAGGGAAGATCGCCGCTTCTGGAAGGTTCGCGGCGCGCACAATTATCCCGAGGTTTCGAGACGTCTGTTGACGTTCGGGTGACAATATTTCGATTAATTGATAGATTAATCGATTAAAGTAACATGATTAGTCGATTAAAATTTTGATCAATCTACAGCATTATAATTTTAGCTAGGAAATAGCTCCGTTCCAAAATTTATATTCTTTCTTCCAGGTTTCCGGCATATAAGGGGTCTGTTTTAGGCAGATTTTATTACATAAAATATTTCAACGCTCAGTTTTAGAATAAATAATATAAAGTCTCATTTAAATCATAACTTTTAGATTAATTATTTCATTAATAAGGCATTAAACAAATTAATAAATTTTAAAAATGTTTTGCTAGAAAACATTGCCTCTTTGTACATTGGAGGCGCAGAATGCAAACATATTATTGGTGAAAGCGTTTTAACTACTAACCAAATTTCGCAGCATCCGTTCTGTATAAATCAGTTAATGTGTATGTTGATGCTCAAGACCTTGGCTTATATGGAAGTGGAATACCTTTTGAAAATTAGATTCTATTCGTTTACAGTAACTAGCACAATATTTCATACGATCTTCCTCATACATGGCAGTGGAACCTCACTTATACGTTTTTCAAGAGAGACTACTAAAATAATGGATAAATGAGAAAACGTGTAACTGATTTTCTCTTCTGGTATGGAAATACGTATTAATTATACAAATTAAACACTGTGCACCTCACATGGCTTTAAAACAATCTTCATTTTTTATCTACTCTTTGGATTTTTCCGTACAGCCATATACTAGTTGATTATAAGTACTATTGGCCTCTCCACAAATTCTCCGGCGACTTATGTCGTATCTTTTCTTAAACTTTTGGAGCCAGCCAACAGAAGCTCTCAAGTCATCCGTCATGTTAAGTTGCTTCGCAAAATCTAGCACATTTTCTTGTAACAGTTTTCCATCGATGTTGATTGAACCAGACTGTAAGACATTTTCATAAATCAGCAAAACACCCTCTTTGTATTCGCTTTACGTTTCGATAGCTACATCCAGGCTTTGATACGTTACCTATATCCTTTTTATTTTTTATTATGGTTTTCAGTGTCGAGTAAGGTAGGCCCAAACGCTTAGCAATATTCTTCTTCGTCTCTTTTGGACTGTTTTTAACTTCATCCAGAATTTTTAATTTTTCACCAAGAGTTAAGGATTTTCTTGTTTTCTTCATTGTTGGTTGATATTCAAACATGTTTCTTCTCCTGTTTGTCACTCGAAACTCACTTGAAACAGATAAGTGACTGTTGGAACGATATGACGACAGTGAAAGGATAAATAACAATGAAAGCAGTACACTAGCAGTACTCGACTTAAAGCAGAGAAGTGACTGTTGGAATCAAGGTTTATAGATTTTTGGAAGGATTTGATGACAGTGAAATGATAAGCGACCATGAAAACCGCAAACCAGGCAGTTCCGAAGCTATCCAAAGCAAGCATACCACCGTACGCTTTTTTTTTTTTTTTTTTTTTTGAAAAAAAAGGTATAAATGGGAATATTTTTGTATGGAAATCAGAAAAGGTGATGCATTACCCTAGAAAATGTATAGCCGAAAAACGTATAATTGAGCAAAATTTTAATGGAGAACGACTGGTTCCTACAAATTTAGCGTATATGTATGAAAAATGTAGAAGTGAATAACGTATAAGCGTGTTTCAACTGTATTTTCTTCTCGCTGGTATATGCTATTCAGTTGTACCTACATAGATGTTAAGGTATTTTCAGAACATCCATTTGCCGCTCCTTACACAAAGGTAAGATGGCATGCATACGTCGCAAGGCGCCATTGGGAAACAATAATATGAATCAAAGCCTAGCCTCTCCTTTATTTTGAGTTTCCTTGCATATCTCCCTCTTAATATGTACAACATTCCTTTCTTCCAGTCGCTGTTTACTCCTTGATCTTTGGTAAGCTTGTTATTACTTAATTTCCAATGATAAACTGCTAACGTGTAAAGGTGCATTATACACGTTTAATGGGTTGGTAATGATAGTCCTACTACTAAGTATTCTGTGGTCAGGGTCGCCACTTCAGGAATTCTTCTAAATGAGGTGGGTCTATGGCGAGGACAGCAATAACAATTGCAGGTTCAACACTTAACTGCTACCGGAAGACGTCGAATCGGCTACATTAGTGAAAGAATGATCGTTTATATGATAACAAGAGGAATCACATCTAGAGCATAAGCACGGTTGAAGGATGGAGGGATGGTCTAGAGCAGATCATGATGTTCGAGAAAGGGTGGAGCTAGCTTCAGCCTTGAGAAATATGACACAGAGCTCCAGGCACAAATGTGTATCATTAAGAATGTCTCTCAGTGGTGGTCCACACTCCGAGGCTGGCACTTTCTTCTAAATGTACAAGCAGCGCCGTCACCAGGTTACCTTCTCATAGGCAAGTAAAAATTACAAATTGAAACAGGAACTTTGGTCCTCGGATCAATTATTCATTTACTTATGTAATATGTTTAATAATTATACATAAATTTAAGAACTGTAACTAGTTATGTTAGTGAAAGTAAAATTGTAGACTTTGATGTAAAATATTGTAACGAACCTGGGCAGATATACGTGAGAAACACTGCACTCTCGGGTGACAGTCTCTGAAGGGCGGATGTGAGACAAGAGAATGGAATGCTAGCTGTTTTACTGTACCGTTACGCAGGTCAGTATCCTCTTAGTTTTTCCTTGTGACGCCATGCTGTGTATATATAAGAGGGTAGCAACCCCCATTCAGCCCTCAATTGTTGCTCATTGTAGTCAAGCGTATTGTATACATCCGTCTGGTGTGTCCGACAACGTGTCGATTCCAGTAAAATGTATTATAAAATGTCCGCCGAAAGTTCAGTTATTTAAGAGTGCCCGGGTTCCACAAGTGTAAGGATAAATTAAAGCTGTTCAGAGATTACCGTTGGTTTATGTTGTCTCAACCTTAACACCCTGAGAACTCTTCCCCCCCAAAAAAAATCCATGCAGGAGAAGCAGCTAGAGCCAAGGGTAAAGCAAGCAGTCGACGACGACGTGGAGACCGAGGAAGGAGTCCCGACGACGACCCAGGTTCGTGCAGCCGTGAGGCGGAGAGATAATACTGCCGCAAAATATAGAAGAAATAGTACCTAAATTGATTACCAAAATTTAATTTCAACTTCTGCTGATTCATTGCCTGTTCTTTAACGCGGAAGTAACAGCGAGTTGTGCTTGGCGATATCAAGCTATCATAATGTATGCTATAATATATGTAAGGTGTATGTGATAAGTAAATGCCGGAGGTGAGTGCGTTTTTCCATAGGTATGCTACACATGGACTATACTGTTACCGGTCGCGCAAGTAAAAGCTTCAGGCAGGTCTAGCCTGAGCATGAAAACCGCCACACTGCCAGAGGAAACAAAACTGTCGCCTTATACTACACCTTGACCTCGGGTCTGCATGCATGGCAATGCTTTACTATTTCGTAGAGTGCTGCGTTATGTTGTTTTCGACCTTAGCACATTTGATGACCGTGCTGTACATCTGACGTCATTTATATCCTGTGTCCAGCTAACTTGTATCGCATGCGAGCGCGTATCTCTCCGGCCTTTTTGATTAGTCTATATATCTTGATAAGTTGATATATGTCAGTCGTCATGTATGAAATGAGAACTTTAATTTCTTGCTGCTTATATTGCAGTAATCGAAAAATTTACCTACTTAGTGACAAACAGCGAACGAAGGTTGCTTCAAGTAGAAGACATGTTGCCTAATATCAGTCAATGTGATAGCATGGAGAACAATGCACTCTACAATAAGCTTTCGATATTCGCAACTTCCTTGTAATTTTTCATATTTCCCACGATTACATTTATAATAGCAATATTTATTAAGCCTTCAAGATGTAAATATACTTATTGTACAGAGATATTTGCCAGAATGCACACACATTTATAAAAATAGCTCCGAGCTTCAGTACATTCAATAGTCTAAAGCTCAAAGTTTAACTGCCATCTATTGCAGAAGTCATGAAGTCCCTCGCAATATTTTTAGCTGAGAAAATAACTCGTAGGTATGCACCAAGTTTTGACACATTTCTCCCAGGTTTTTTTTTGGGAGGGTAGGGTGCGACGAATCAAATATTTGCCTAGATAGTTCCTTATTGTACTGAGATATAAAAATGAATGTGCACAAATGTTTACGGCACACGTCTTTAGCTGAATATTTTGGTAGTTTCAGAAGTCCCTCGATGTTGTCCTTCGTTTATGATACTGCTATTTAGGTCATAAGAAGTTATAGGAGTTTATAGTGCCAGAGAATTGAAGTAAGCTCTTTGAATGAATGAATGAACGAACGAACGAACGAACGAACGAATGAGTAGGCCTGAGATGTCCCATTAAGAACAGTGGTCTCCTATTATCGTGCTGATCAAAACCCCTGACTTTATCTTTGTTAGTACAAACATCTCAGATAACGCACTGATTATTCTCGAAAGAGTGAGAAGGGTACTGGCGCGCTTCTCGGACCTGTGCTATGCACCAATGAACGCATCACTTCAGCCAGTGGAATGCGCAGGAATCACAAATGACAGATAGATGTCATGTCCTCGTGGAATAATCAATACGTTATCTGAAAGATTTCTATTAAGAAAGATAAAGTCAGGGTAACCTTCTAAGTAGCAGGATAATAGTAGAGGGGAGCTCATTAAGTGTCGCTATGTCGCGTAGAGTGTTTATTTGCCGCGTTAGTTTGACAGGTCTAGAATTGTGAACCTGTGAATCATCATTTGTCTATTGTATACATTCACTGCACTTGGATAGTCCTGCCTGGGTTCCGTGATTTTATCACGTACTCCTGGTTTTGGCAATGGTGGACCAGTGAAAGCCTACTATCGGCTTGCCTGCTCTCGTCGATCCATCTGCACCTTGGCCTGCCTCTGTGTCTTCTACCTATGTAGGGTCCCACAACGTGGTGTGCTTAATCCATCTGTTGTCGTGAAGTCTGACCAGATGCCCACCCCAGGTACATTTTTTAATCCTGTCGACTTGGTTAGTAATTTCGTTTGATGCTGACCTTATATGAAGAGACTCATTGGAAACTTTGTCTTTGAGGATATGTTCAAAATTTTGCGTAGCATGTTGCTCTGGCATACCTATACGGATCTTCTACGTTTGCCTGAGAGGGCACAGTTGACAACCATATATTAGGGCTTTGAGCACGTAAAAATGTGTTATGACTAGACCATTGAACTTTTGGAATAAAGAATGATGACTTGAAGGTGATTACTGAGAGAGCATAAGTTCTGTTCTAACCAACTGCTGCCAAGGCAGCAGACTACATTCTACAAACAGGAACATGTCATAATATTGAGAATGTATGACATGCTATTTACATACATTAGTAAACTACCAGAAGAATCAGTAAGTGGATTATTTTTACTTAAATTGTAAACTTTGCAATGCACCTGAAAGGCACTAACGACCAAATGCTTGTTACAGCACATATGAAGTTCCAATCTTGAGTATAAATTCATACACCTAAACCAGGTGGTTGGAGGGGGAGGGATATGTAGCTAACAAAACTGCTATTGTTTCTTTAAATTTTGCTCATCTAGCTCTTGCTAGCTAGAACCGTTTCCAAAGAAGATATGCAAGCACAAAGGAAACAGGTACTGCTATAGTCCAAGATAGGATATGTGGAGGACGTCCAGAAGCCATATCATTACATAAGCAGCAAAGAACCACAATACTTTAAAAGCAGACAGTAAATAGTTGACCACATATTTTTATAGCGGAACGACATTCAGCTCTGCGAAAATCTCGAGCATCCTGCAAATGTTTTAGGGTGCTGTATACAGTTCATCTTTGGAAGCATAAACTCACATAAGTTCCGCATTCTTATACAGGCATTAGTGTAACAAAAGTGTCAACAGTTCACCTAAGAAATCAATATTATTTTCGTTGAAAACGCAAATACTTTAATTACAGTACAACCTACAGAGTAGTTGAACTACAATGAAGTTCAAACAGAGACTTGAAAGAGTTGCTGAAGATTTAAATGTATAAATCTGCCAATAGTTAACATTCGGACTGACAAAAAAAGAAATTCTTTAATTGAGAATGGCAACATCATACTGGAGTTTTTAATGATATCAATTACATTACTGGATTTGGAAAACACGTGGTTTCAGCAAGAAGTGAAAATGTCTCACTGCAATTTGTTGCAGTAACATTTCCTCCCAACTACTTACTTTTTGACTTCCTATGACTATTTGATTTGTTTTGATTTTTTACATCAAAAGTTCAAATCAATAATTCACGAAAAAGTTTTAACTTGAAGGATACCTGCAGTGTCGTTAACAGAAATATTTCGAATATGTGGAGCGGATACCAGTATAGCAACGGAGGCCTATTTCTTATTACAGTGTTCCACTATTAACTGTAAAAAGTGTAATCTCTTCTAAAGATTATAATTGTGGAAGAAATATCTGTTTTAGCCAAATCACATATTGCGTTGTAAATGGGACAGGTATATTTGGACCAGAAAATTCTCAACAGTATATCCATGACATTATACAAATACTTTTTATTCTCTCTGATATTTGAGGTTTGAAGTTTTAGATCAGGAGAATAGTTTTGGGAACAGAGAAACACTTGTCTTCTGCAATACAAGCCTGTACCAAAAGATGTGATGCTGCATACCCAGGATGTAATATCAGGAAATTTATGAATAATAAATAGCCTATAATTTTAAATAACGGTAAATATTATATATTACTCTATTTATGCGAATATTTTAACATAATCAAATTAATAGAATATGAAACAAGATAACCTGTCTCATTGTGAATTATTTTCCTGCTAGTTAGGCTGTTAATGTGTCACATATTTTGTGTCCAATGTGTTGTAAGTACATAATTGTAGAACGCCTGAGATATAATGTTGCCCTCATGCCTAATGGGGAGTGGAAGTTGTTACAGCATTCTTGTGACAAGGAGGGATCATAGATCATAGCATAGTATCTTCGTGATCTTGATTTATAAAGAAATGTAGGTGTAATTGTCCATCAAATCGCTTCGAATTGTCGATGCAAACAATTGTACTTATTTATTTTTACTTTATGGCTCTGTTGGTTGCTTTAAAAATATTTCCTTTCTGTGACCTTTGTTAACTATTGTGGCCATGCCCCTGAATTTGCAACAATAAATAGCCAGCTGTTTAGTCCCATATTTACCGAACTACGTGGAATAAGATAATTTTTATCCAGCTCATTGTAAAAATATTATCTTCTAACACAGGATGCTCAAAGTAAAACTTGCACATTCTAATACGGCTGTTACGTTTGATTTTCATACAACTATGACTAAGTAGATGCAAACTATGAGTTTCAAAATGTAATAGAACAAAATGATAAACTATGCGCCATATAAGTAACTGCGGAAAGTATTGTGACTTTGTGGGTTCATGGAATTAAAAGTCTTGTTTGCAGAAATTTTTAAAGTACTCCTTATTTCAGTTAAAAGACGCTTTGTACACCCCTTACAACAGCTAATGACGTAATATACACAAATGCAGTCCTAGAGGTCTTTTGATTACTCCCGCCACACGTAAACAAACGAAAGTATTCACTGCGGTACACTTCAAATTACTACACAGCTGCACACACACAATTAACAATTGCAACTCGCAACTGAATGCGCTCTGACAGCCGCGGCGCTTTTATACCTCCAGTCAGTGTTTCTAGAAATCAGTGGATCACTCGACAACAATCACGATGTAGCGGGAAATTCCAGACTATCTCTGTCTCTTTCTCTCTCGGCAAGCGTTCAGAGCTCGCGCCCCTCACTATCTGTCTCTTTCTTTTCTGTCCGCGCGTTGCTCTGTCTTTCGTTCGCACGCGCCCGGCACTGGCTTGTCGCGGCGATTCAACAATGCCTCAGCGACAATATTTACTTAAATTAAAGAATTATTGTCCAGAGTAATGCATTTTAAGTAAAAGAATGTCTATAAAATATCGAACGTGACTCACTCATAGCAGTAGTAGCCTACCTCGAGCACTTGCGGAGGTTAATGCATGGAGGTTCAATCTATGATATACAGTAGTAATAAACTTATATAAAACTTTTTGTTGATTCTTTCCTATATTACTTATTCCCAAGTATACTACAGACCGGCGTGTGTTTATTGTGTTAAGTTTTGCTCTCAAGTTTTACGGAGATGATATCGAATTGCGAGAAGGTTATTTCCAGCAAAATGGAGCAACCTGCCATAGATCTAATGACACCATGGAACTTGTAGCCAGTTTCACTGATAATCGAATAATCTCAAAATGTCTCTCACCCCCCAGATCCCCTAACCTAACCTCACCGGAATTTTTGTGGGTGTATCTAAAAATAGACTGCACAAGAATAGGCCACCGACAATTGATGTTCTCAAGGAATCTAATCGAACCGAAATAGGTAACATTGGCCAGGATGCTTGCAATAAATTATAATAATTATGATACGAGCATCCTAATTACCATTATAGTCAAGTTTCATACGACTGTTTATGCTCGATCATGTATCTAAATTAAAGGTTTCATTTCAAAGTATTCATTTATGATTTGAGTGATATGTTACAATCGTTATTCCTTTATCTAAAGTGAGGCGTAGTACAGAATACGCAGGCGCAGAAATATTGATTACTTCCCTACAAACAGCTGTTAACGTGTGACACAGTTTAGTCTAAAAGAAGGTATAGACAATCCGGAACAGATTGAATTTATTGAAATATCATTTGCAATTAATGCTAATGATAATATGAACAGAACTGACTATTTCAAATAAAGGTTATTTATTATACAATTAGTGAAATGGATTTGCGAGAATGAGTTGAAGTTAAAGGTGAATTGATGTTACATTGTGTGCTTTCTTTTCCTACTGATTTTAGTACTGTGTTTAGAATTTCGATTTTATTTTGTACTGATTCTTCAATATATCCTTCTGCAACAGTTGTGGATTTTATATTTTGAGGCAATTCTTCGAAATACACCAGGAATACTTTTTTCTGAGAACGAATTTATACCTTTTGATATTCTTTAATCCATGAATTGTGAATAGAATTTCTCGTACAGCTTTCTTGACTTTTTGTGGCAACAAGTTATTTTTTTCTAAACTGGCGCTAGTATCGTAGTCGATCAAAACGAGAATAATCGATACTTGCGCCTTCATAATGTTACGTGGCACTTCTGATTTGTCAAATACACCAATACTTTAATGAACAGGTGTCCTTTAAAGAGGATCATTAATGTACTGCTACCAGTCGATAAATACTAAATAAAGTTTGGCATGGTCAATCATAAACTTTATTACAATCGTAGTACACCTTAAAGTATCTCCTTTTAGAAATTTTAGAAATCGCACGTTTATTTTATCTCCAGTTTTAAAACCATTTTGAAATACTTTTAAAAGGAAAATGACTCACGAAGTAGTTAATATTTCAAAGGAAATCTTCGCCTTATAATAGAGCAGTTAAGTGTGATAAGATGAAATTGGTGCAAAACGTTCAGCACATTGATGGTTCTACTGTTCGGCCGTTCTATCTCCGGCTCTGACATTTCTCGAAAGGGGGAAGCAGGCTGTTGCCAGTTCTTTTGCGGGTATTTCAAGCAGAGGAATAATGCGTATTTTAAATATTTCAGTACTTGCATATTACATGAACCAGGAGCCATATTATTATAATAGCGATACTAATAGGACTTACGAACATTAAAAATCGGAATTCACAGACGCAAAATATAAGCAAAGAAAGTTTACCAGCGCAAGCAGCTAAAACCACGTGGCTCAAACAAATTTAACCTGGCAACACAGTGTTGGGTTCGGGAGTCACGCATAGCAGCGACAATGCTGATTGGCGCTAGCAGACAGTTTTAACTTCCTGACCACAACACCGGATGTAGAGATTCCCAGTACTACCAACAGATGCTGTTAGTGTGTGTGGAAGGTGTGAACGAAATATTCGAATAGAGTGATGTTGTAATAAATATCTTGCATGATAATGAAATTGTAAGTTGTATTTCGGTGTTTTAAAGCTAATATAGTCCTATATTTTCGTTCTAAAGATAATTTTGAGGATATGTTTTCACTTGCTCATTACTGTACGTTGGTACTATTAACCTCGCCCCTCCACCTCTTGCAATCGCAAAACGTCAGAGCCGGAGATACAACGGCCGGACTATATATTATACATCTGCTGCAGAGAGCAAGCGGTAATGCGACACAGTAAATAATTGACTTAAAATTTAAATGGAAAAAGGAGCAATATTGATGGATACTTTTAAACAGCACGAGGTCGCACCAGTGTTTTCTATTCGGCGGAACTTTTACCCGCACGAGCTCTTTTGAATGATGAAAATCTACTGAACTGGAAATTTATTTAAGCACATTTAAAACGCATGGATTTCGGACGTGATTGAAAGTCTTGGGTATTGAAAGCCAGTGTTCATCGGTTATCCATACAGGTCGACTTGAACATATATTATTATTTTATGTGGCAATATTTAAAACGTTTATGTATACCATAAGGCTTGTAATATGCAAATAGGATTACTTTAAAATGTGAAAAATTAACACCAACTGTTTATTTGCTAAGATTCTTCTTGACAGATGAATAAGCCAATTAAAAATAAACTATAAAATTATATTTCCTTTCTTCTTTAACGTTGAATGCCAAAATTAATCAGGTTAAAGCTAAATTCCTTTTAAGAATTTCGGTCCAGGTACAAAAAATCGTGTTGCATTAGATAAGAAATACTTGTATATTCAGCAAATTATTTCTTTATGGCTTTCTTGATTTTTTATATTTAATCAAGTTATTTATTTTATACTTCAGTTTCTTTCTACGACATTTTATCCGTGTTTTGTTCTATGCTGTATATTTCACATCCACTGTGATTTATTACACTTTGTCCATAAATACCATAAAATTAATAAAACTGAAGGTTTGGTTTGGGGATAAACTTTTCTTTCTAAGCTTATAGTGGTGTAGTTGTCTTTTTCTTGGTTTACCCTATACACGGGCTCAACTGACGTGGGCGTAATGACTAGTATATTTTGCCGATGAATGCCCCCTGCATGCAGCGACTCACTATATTTTCTCGGATATAAATACAAATATTAGCAGTTTTTATGTCATTGTTTGCGCTCTATGACGCCAGAGTTCTTCTGCCCACTCCACGTTACACTGGAGATGATATTTCAGAGCCTTTGCTTTTAAACTACAGCTCGAAAATGCTAGAAACTGTAGAGAAATATTATAACAGAGCACTTAAATAAAACATAAACAATAATGTTGGTTTATTGCAGTGTCTTCAAGAAATGAACTAATGCCTCATGAAATTTGCATTTAAAATGTTCAGTTCCTAAAGAGGATTTTTAGATGTCACCAAGGGCGAGAGAATACGGGATTACCTCCTTTCCTATGTATCCACAAATTCATGAAACTAATGTAATATTTCCTAGTGTAAGGATCGGTAAGACTATTTGTAATGAATGAATTAAAATGAAGAGAAATAAAAATAGTTTTGTGATTGAACAAAATTTAGGTTGTACATATTACCTTCCATTTTGTATTCGTAACCTGAAGCAAAATACGATACTAATTTTCACTTATTCTACCACATATCTACATACAGTGATGGAAATCGGTATAAGGACATGGATATATGTGGGAAAATTAATATTTTCTGTTGGAATAGCAACGCATAGTGTAAAAGCAATTGTATGAGATCCAATACGCTTATAAATGCATTCAAATGGTATCTCATTTGATGTCAGTAGTATAGTAAGTAACAAGACAGTACAGTAGTAACAAGACATCAACGATTCAGGGTGCAGAGGGCAGAAGTCGGTGTGGTGTTAGTGTGTGTATACTTGTTTTTACTGCAGACAGGAAACAGACAGCATTAGTGGCAGTGCTTGTTGTATACATAAACCAGCATTGTAACAATGCCACACGGAAAACAATTATCATGTGATGAAAATGCAAAGAAGCAAGGAAATGGGACTGGCTAATAATGAAGTTGCAAAGAAGTTGAACCGTTCAAGTTCAGTGATTGATAATATCGTTAGATTGAGCGGACGATATGGACAGGACCGAAAATATGGGCAAAGTAGAAAATTAGCGGAAGCATCGAAACGGTTACTTCTGCACAAACAAGGGCCATAAATCGTTATTCTTCTCAACTTGTTGCTAATTTACAGTTGCCAGTAACTGTCAGACGTTTACGACAAATTTTGTCAAATGACAGACATCTTACATTCAGGAAACGCCTGCAGAAACCAGCTCTAACGCCCAAACATAAGTTGGCATTTGCTGAAAAAACATATGTCATGGACTCCAGAGTGGCTAAAGCTACCTTCAGTGATGAGAAGTGTAATTTAGATGGGCCAGATGGCATGATCTGAGAACAGAGCAGCAGGTGAGAATGATCGGAAATTTTGGTGTCAGAAGTGTTATTCTTTGGGCACCTTTCTACGCTCAAGCTACATTACGCATTACTTTCCTAAACACTGGAATAAACTCTAACATGTACGCTGAGCTGCTAGGGACAGAATTGACTAGAATGTATGAGGATCTAGGCGATGAAATTCTAATTTTTCAATAAGACAGTGCATCTTTTCATGTTTCTGCTACAATCAAAAATGGTTTGAAGAGAAAGATATGGAATTTTTGCCCTGGCCAGCACCTAGCCCGGATATGAACACCATCGAAAACCTTTGAGGAATACCTGCAAGGCGTGTTTATCGCAATTGAAAACAATTTGAGGCCACGTGTGAACTGTAAAATGCGATACGAGAAGAGTGAACGACAATTTTTGGAACTACAAACAATAAGTTCAAACCCCAATAAAGATCATTGCCTAAGATACTGTTTGAGGTTATTAGGAGGAACGGAGGTTCGACAAAGTACATACTAACAATGCAATAGCACAACAGGATAGTGAGTGCCTTTATATCAATATTCATACAGGAAATTTAAATGTCTTATTTTGTTACGCATGCTATGAAAGAAAATTATACTGTCATTATTTTTGTATGTCTTACTTTCATAATAAATTAGACTCATGTATGCTTTAGTCATTGTACCTATTACTTTCAGTAGGAAACGCAGTACCTTTACACTGATTTCTACCACTTTCTACCACGATATTAATTCCACTTAAATGTCCAATAACGAGGTATTAGTTCATTATCTTCCAACATGCAACAAGAAGACTATTAAGAACTTTCCCTTAATTCAAAGTACCGTTTAGATGCAAAATGTTCAAATCTCGTGTTCTATTAAAAAATGGCATCAAGGGTTTTGACTAAAACTATATTTTCATGACAAATAAAATGAAATTATATTGAAACCTACTGCTTTTAACATTAATGAGGGTGTCAGACATTGGGAACACGTAGAAATTTTCTCGAAAATAAAGAACTCTCTCGAGAATAAAGAATTTTATAAAAGAAGCAGAAAAAAATTCTAAAAACTTTTCGGTTGTTTACACTGTTTTTGTCTATTATCATGGACTACACACGCTAGTTCAAGTCTTAACCTCTTGTCGCTCGCAACAAAACAAAATTCGTTTACGCCACTGCTTCCGTTTAACTGGATTTACCCCGTAGCGTTCTGCAACTGTTATAACGCACGAAGGGATATCTGTTTACACGAAAGACGGAGCAGTTGGGTCATCTGGTATATATTAAAATCAAATTAAATCAATAAAATATTCTTTTATTTGCTAACAATAAGATACTATTGGTCAACTATGAAAATAAATAGGTAATCTGCAAGGGAAGTCTGCAAGATTTAATCTGCAAAATTAAATGAAGTTCTAGAAAACTTCAATGTAAAAATATCAATTGGTCAAACCTAAGTGATGGAACGAGCTCCAATTTATTTTAATAAAATACCTATTACAACTTAAAGTCAAAATATAAATGTATTAATTGTACAGGGAGAGAAATGTAATAGAAGAGCTACGATTATGGTAAAAGATGAGAAAATATATCAAATTAATGGTTTTAAATACCTGGAATATGACTTATTAATCTATAATCTAAATCAAGATCTGAATAATGATGTAGCAAAACTTAATTCAATAAATGAATGCATTAATAATAATAATGATAATAATAATAATAATAATAATAATAATAATAATAATAATAATAATAATAATAATAATAATAATAATAATAATAATAATAATAATAATAATAATAATAATAATAATAATAATAATAATAATAATAATAATAATAATAATAATAATAATAATAATAATAATAATAATAATAATAATAATAATAATAATAATAATAATAATAATAATAATAATAATAATAATAATAATAATAATAATAATAATAATAATAATAATAATAAACAAGACTTTGTCTACCCATTGTTAAAAAACATTCTTACGAAAGCTTAACTAATATCTATTTTGAGAAAATAAAAGTTTTGGAAAATACAAGGGGTGTCCAGAAATTAAGTTCTGTTTCAATTAATCTCCGCTGCAGCGCTGCAATCGCAGCTCCGCACATGCGCGGTAGACGCTCTGCATCAAGGAGAAGAAACGTGCACCATTGTGAGATCGCTGTCAGCCACGTACGCTTTGTTGTGCTTGTTTATAATGTCGGTGTTGATTGAAAATCCCAACGCTTGTGAAATCAGATCTGTGATTAGTTTTCTGAATGCTAGGAAAGTGAAACCAATTGAAATTTATCGGCAAATGTGCGACGTCAAAAGGTGTTGTGTTTCTTCACGACAACGCATGACCACACACTGCAAATGTGAAGAAAAACATCATACCGGGATTTGGCTGGGACGTGTTTGACCACCCCCCCCCCCGTACAGCCCTGACCTCGCTCCTAGCGACTTTCATCTATTTTTGCATCTCAAATTTTTCCTTGGCGGTCAATACTTCAACAATGACGAAGAGCTGAAAGAAAATGTTTCCAACTGGTTGAAGGCACAGGCGGCAAACTTCTATGAAGAAGGTATACAAAAACTTGTGCCTCGCTATGACAAATGCCTGCGTAATTTCGGCAGTTATGGGGAAAAGTAGTTTAAGAGTTGTAGAGTTTTGTGCAATAAATTACTTATCTGTATTTTTATACAATTTAATTTTATTACCAAACTGAACTTACTTTCTGGGCGTGCTCGTATTTCTGCGTAAAGAGTATTATGGGGTGAAAATTCTCAGCGAATTTGGTATTCAACTAACTTTTTGGTTTTGAATTATGCTGTTGACAGACAGCAGCATGCGCGAACACCTACAGACTTTTTGTTTTCTAAAAGTACTTTTTTTGTATTTTAAGAATTATATTTCCTCTGAAATCTTGGTATAGACCTTTTTTGAGGTAGAATGGCATACTTCCTCTACATAATGTAAATAGGTGACAGAAAAAGTGAAATGTCAAGGTATGACATTTATTCGTAGTAATGTTTTAAATATGTGCACGTTTCAATCAAAACTTTTAGAATAATTTTTAAACAGAAACAAATTTGGCGGAAGACATTTCCTCTGTTTAAGTGACAAACAAAGTAAGCGGACAAATGCTGTGGTTATAGATGTACACAGAAGATACATTTATGAATTCGAGATGACGCAATGGCGAAAGTACAAAATAGTACATATTTGGAATACACCGTAATAGTAACTAGAACTGGTGTTATAAAAATGGCGAAGAAGGTTTAAATGAAGGGGAAAATATTTTTCATCTGTGTATCCCTGCCTATTTTCAACCCTTACAAAAATAGGAATAGCCAAGCTCTGCAGAAGACACCTCCGTCTTAACGATGACTTCAGAAAGCCAAATCGGGTGAGTATGGGGGATGGGTGCGGCAGCAATTAATAACGTAAACACCGGATGGATATGCTGGTTTGTTGTTGTGGTAAAACCACTTTCTTCTTCTACAAATGTGGCGGTGGTTTCTTCCATTCCACTTCATGCTAATATCTCATTGTCGAGTAATCGTTTTTTCTCCCCCCCCCCCCCCCCCAGGAAGTCAGTATGACACCATTCGCGTCTCAGTATAAGTCATTTGCCACTTTTCCGGGCGATTAGACCGCCTTTGCCTTCTTTGGAGTAAACTACCCGGAAGCAAGCCATAGTTTTGACTATTGCTTGGTTCCCGAGTATAATGATGAATTAACGTTTCATTGACGGTGACAACTTGGCCCAAAAAGTCCCTCAGATTTCGCTTGAATAGCTCCAAACAGAGCTTAGGCCACCTCTTGTGCAACATGAACAAACGCGGCAACAACCATCTGGCCAACAATCTTTCATCTCCAACTTAATCATGAAAAATATCAAGTTAGTTCCCGTCGACGCAACTATGGCCTCTGTCACTTTATGAACTTTACGTTCGCAATCAGCGGAAATCATACCATGAATTTTTAAGAACTCCTCGATAATCATTTCTATTGGACGTCCTGGATGTTCATGTAATGCTTAATCGTGATGCTGGATTTCAGTTCAGCTCCTCTTGGAAACCGACCTTAAAGTGAAAATCCGTCGGCTTAAGAAACACAGATCTATACAAGTTATGTAGTTACGTTTCTTTGAACCAATTAATTTTCTATACACATGCCACCTCCTGACCTGTCATTTAATTTACTGAAAGCAGTCTTTTGTTCAGTAGTGCAAGTATTGGTAGTGTTTTGTCTTTGTTGATATTTGTGTTTTATCCAGGTATGTACAGGGTGTATATAAATGAATATCGATGTTTTAACTCTTTATACTATTTATTTCATTCAACTTACAGTTATAAATGATATGTCAAATGAAAAAGCAACTCCAACAGTTTTACCAAGAACCTTATAAATGTTCAATGTGACTACCCTTTGTCACACGACACACATCAAGTCCATAGCCGAGTTCTTCCCAAGCGTTGAGTGTGTATTCAGTAATTGTAGCAACATCTGCTTAAATCCGGTTTCTTAATTCAGGGAGGTCAACTGGTAGCGGAGGCATGTACACATGATCCTTGATGAAGCCCCAAAGGTAAAAATCGTATGGCGTTAGGTCAGGAGAACGTGGAGGCTATGCATAGCAAGTCCTGTCATTGGGGCCCTTGCGGCCTATCCAGCGTTCGGGGACAGTGACGTTCAACCAATCGCGTACTTCGTTATACCAGTGCGGTGGCGCACCATCCTGCTGGAAAATGACGTTCTCTGGCTCATTTCTTCCAACTGAGGGAAGAGCCATTGCTCTAGTGTGTCAAGGTAAGAAAGCCAGTTACAATAGGTTCACCAAAAAGAAAGGCCGATAAACTTTCGCCGGTATACGGCACAAAATCATTCACTTTAGGGGAATCTCGTTGCATTTGTACCATCTCGTGAGGATTTTCTATCCCCCAGATGCGCACATTACGAGTGTTACATGTCCACTAAGGTGAAAGGTCGATTCATCACTGAAGACAACATGATCCATAAAATCGTCATCGTCATGAAACAACATGATGTTTGTGAAGTAGGCACGTAATCCGTGGTCTGTCGGCTTTAGAGCCTGTAATAACTGTAAACAGTAAGGACGTAGCTGTAATTTTTTTTTCTTACAACTTTGCAAACAGTCGACACAGGAACTTGTAATTCACGACTAGCCTTCCGGAATGATTTCTTTGGGCTACCCACTCGCTCAACAGTCTCTTCACTTACTCTTGGTCGTCCCGTGCCCTTCCTTTTACAAAGGCAGCCGGTATCTTCAAACTGATGATACCATCTACGAATATTATTATCACTAGGAGGATCACAACCGAACTTAATGCGGAACGCACGTTGCACAATAACTACAGATGCGGTCTTTTAAACGGCAAAACACAAAACGCTTTCTGTTTACTAGTCGCCATCTTTGCTACTACCGCTGTCTAGCGGATTGCGGCACGCACATACGCACTGGTGCCAACAAACAAAACTGTTTGAATTGCTTTTTCATTTGATATATCATTTATAACTGTAAGTTGAATGTAATAAATATTATAAAGAGTTAAAATCCCAATATCAGATATTAGTGGTTATAACATTTCTTAAAATATCTGATGATTGGAGAGATGTACGCTCCCGAAACGTCGATTTTTAATCGTCTTTTCATCTGGTTTGTTTCCCGAGAGTATCTCGAACATACCCGTCGCCAGGAAAGCTTCAGGTCTTACTTAACGTTTAAACTAGTTGAACCAATAAATTATTGTTCTTATAGACGGATAAACTGCCCAAAACGATAATGAATTTCACTTTCATACCCACGGAAGTTTTCCGATTAATAAAAATAAAATAAAAAAGCAAATTACTGAACGATACTGCATTTCCCCACTATTTTAGTGAAAACTCGTTGAACCACTTATTAAACTACCTGCCATATCCAAGTTAACTATGAATCATTGCCAAATTTATTTTCGTGATATGTTGCAAATAGCAGTAAATAAAACATGTACTTCTTAGCAACAGAATCTAATTTTAACCACTCTCGTATTCTTTTGGGGCCAGAAAGTTTCTGCAATATAGGTTCATTTTAAATATGGGAGTGAATAAAATGGAGTTTATGAACATACAAACAAAATAAATATGAAACTTTGCACAGAACATCTTGTTGACAGAATTGTGTTGACAGAATGCAACGATGTGTGTGTTTCACGAAAGCACTGACAAAATATAATACATTGATGCTTCGTAGTAATGAAAGGTGACGTTTTATCTTTTGGCACACAAATTAAAATTCAGTAATGGAACGAATAAAAGGAAAAAGTATAATACCAAGTGATCGCAGTGATCTGTGGCTTCTGTAACTCAAATAGCAAAAAAAAAAAAAAAAAAAAAAAAAAAAAAAAAAAAAAAAAAAAAAAAAAAAAAAAAAAAAAAAAATGGACCGGTTATGCTACTTCCACCATGCATAAAATCCTTCAATGTGCACTTGAACTAATATGACCGTTAAGTACGCATGAAGTATATTTTAAGATTCAAGTATGTAGATACAGTCATTTGGCTTCTTTCGTAGCTTGGTAAAATCGTCCTAATTCCACGATAGATGTGCTACACAGAGCCTCTCTTGAATATCAAATAATTAAATTAAAGTAAAATGGTTCTTCATTGTGCTACAAGGTGTTACCAAATTGACTGTTAAAAAGTATAATTACATAGTTTTGCAAGAAAGGCTTCCATGTCTATTTTAATCCATTAATTTATCTCATATTCTGGTGTTCAGAAATTTAGTTAAGCAGGAAAAAACGAACTTTTCATTTTGAAAAATTATAAAAGAAAGGTATTTTATTTAAAAGAACTAAGTGTTGCATTTACAAGACTTGCTCTACTAACCGTTGTACAAATTATTTTTAAAAACTCTTATTCTTCATATTAATCGAGATAAACATTTGCAAAAATTACTTTTATTGCATGTTTTTGTATGTACAACAGGGTTGGAAGAATACAGAGGCTTTAAGCTATAGTCAGATCTTTTAAGATCCAGTGGTTAGATAATTAATGACTTCGAAATCTCGTGAGCCAAGAGGGAGAGAGAGATCGAGAGAGATAGAGAAAGGAAAATAGAATAAAAACCTCCTAGTTGAGAAAAATAAAAATACTTTATAATGCAACCAATAACAAAAAGTATCTTGGAAATTACTGAATTCGCAAAAACGGAAAGAATTAATTAATTGATAAGTAAATGTATGAAAATATGGATGAAAAAGCTTCCAGAGACAATTTTCGTGAATATTCATTTCATATAAACATATGCATTTAAACAATGAGATTTTAAACAAAATCGTTAGAGATCTTTGAAAAATTTTTAAAAATTCGAAAAATGTTCTATATGTACAGAAATCGTCTTGATTTTTTTTTTTTTTTTTTTTTTTTTTTTCATTCTGGGAAGATGGAACTTAAATAATAAATTTAGTTTTAGCCAACAAGTTAATAATCTTAAATCCATATCTAGAATGTCGCTTACTAATTTAAAATTTAAACCAAGCTCTAAATAATGATTTAGTAACATATAATTATAAATGGGATATTAATTAGTACTTGGAAAATCAATGACGCTGCATGTCAAACTCAGACACCATACTGTTGTGTGGAAAGTAATCTGCTTTATACTTGCAAAACTTGGATGAGGAAAAAGGATAAAAATAAAATTGCTGGCGCAGAGATGAGATTTATGAGAAGGCTACTAGGTGTTTCTAGGACAGATACAAGAGAAGCGAATATATAAAAAAGGGACTGAGAATAAAAAAGTAGTTAAGTGCAAGAAATAATTCAGTATCAAAGGAATTG
>CM060949.1:93621822-93691093 GCA_030765055.1 Mantis religiosa | reverse complement strand
CTGGTATGTTTGTTGTTGTATTATGGTGTTTTTTTCCTTCCTTTCTCATGAAATGGGTCCAGTGCACAGGATACGGTATGGAACAAAAGAAGGCTGTAAATCTGGGAAGTATAGCTCATTACGCGGTCACTGAACCTTCATCAGTGCAATTAAACGCTTGAGTCGAACCTGAGCACGTAAGGTACCGTTGTGGAGTGTTATTTAGCTGTCGGGGTCTTCACACAGCTTTTTCGTAACATTTCACCTTACACACATAAAACTTGGTCAGCTGCCGGAACAAGTCCAGGTAATTATTGCTGAAATATTTGAGGCAGCTATAGTCGTTACCTCAAATCCTCATTTGAAACCGAACTATTAGGAAAACCTGTAGAGCTAAAAATCTTCACTCCCAATGAAAATAAGTCCCAGTGAAGAAAAGAATTTCAAATTCAGGAGCTTAACAGTCATATTGAAGAAATTTTGAGCAGAGGAACGATAAAGTTTAATTTTTTGTCTTAATTTAATGGCTGGTGTCTTCAAAATTGCTTCAATTTTTTTATAATCATTCTGGTGTGTTTAATATCCCTTATACACCAAACACCAAACTGCGGAGCAGATGAAAGTGAAATATTCTAATGTTTAATATTACTTGGAGTTTTATTTATCCATATATAACTGCAAATTTTCACTGCTGAGGATCGAACTGATGCGGGCACACCTGTAGAAAGGCAGATGTGACACTACAGCGATTGTGTTTAGGTGGTAGAAGTAGCGTTCTACTGAAGTTTGTATAAATACATGAGCCACAAGAAAAGATGACTTTATAGATAGATGATGCAGGAAACTTCAAGAAGGCGATTCAATTTGTATCGTTCCTGCAACAGTTCAGTTGGGATAATCGCCCCACAGCCCTAACCTGGCGCTCAGTGACCTTCAGCTGCCCAGGCAATTGAAGCGATTTCCGGCGGACAAAGTTTTGACAGTGAAGCTGAGGGTCAAACCGTGTGACCTCCTGGGTACGTTTTGGAGATGTTAGCCTATATAGGTTCATATCCAACTGACTCACTTGGTAGAGAAATGGTACAGTTAGCCAAACATCCTTCTCTGCTCTGAATTCGGGAAAATTCTATTTCTGGAACCTTTGTTTATTACATTCTGTCAAATTATTAATATACCTAATGATTTTATTGCATATAAAAACAGATTACATATATGGAAAGAGCCACCACACACAAATACCCAGACATAAATTCTAGATGTCGTTAAATTATGCAATTATGAAAGTCAATAATTTTGGTAGTGTTAAACCATTTCCAATTTTATTTCTTGTCACTATCTGAATGTTTAATGTTTATACTTCTCTTAAATCTTAAATGCTAAATTGCTATTCCCTTTTTTTATACAGTCATGCAAAGCGTGAATTTCAAAGCGAGTACATCGCGAAATACTTCTTAAAAATCTGGCCACCACGTTAAAACGAATTTTAAATATTACATGATGTATGTGATTCTTCTTTACCACCTACAAGCCATTTAAAATGTGCTTTCTTCTCGGGACAATGTTTTGTGATGAAATTATTTTATGAAGTTTCACGATGTTGCCACAGTCGATACACGAAGATGATCTATCTCAGGTGTGACCGCGTACGGATATTTTTAGAAACAGTTTACCAAAAATATAAACGAATGTCTCAATTTATTTTTAAATATTATCATTTTACCTATGAAAGTGAACAAAATCGCGTCGTAGATAGATAAATAAATCACTTTTGAACGTCCCTTTTACTTTACTATATTAAATTAAACATTTGTTTAATATTAACTTTTGCACACTTAAAGTTGCAATCGTGTTCCCTCACATCTGTCTCCTGTATCCTTCACCATTGTGATTACATATTACTTATTTACGTAACACATAACCAATACAATCGTTTTAATTGGTTGATTAATTAGATATCATTTTCGAAGCTTAATTTAAACAATTTAACATTTAAAAATTATTCAAAATAATTTTTAATTCATAAAACATCATAAAAAATTAACAATTCTAATTCTTTTCCCTTCAGATGCCGGATTAAAATAACTGTTGCAGCTCCAAGCTATATATCATTTCTGTAAAAGTTTATCTCGATTAACAGGAAGTAGAGAGTAGCAAAATCTCGATATCTAATTTTACACTGCTTACTCTTGTTCACAAAAGAGAAAGCATAAAGGAGGTTCTCATATTGGTAAAAAGAATCATATTTGTGTACAAGTTTTAGTAAGGATTGACGAGATAAAGTTATGTGAGTAGTACACAACGTATTTCGTATCTAATTTGATGTGTTGTACACGGTTTCGTTCCCTTCCCCGGCATAGGACTCGAACCCGCAAGCTGAGGACACGTGAAAGCTTTCCACACAAAAGCTGTGAACCGGAATATGAATAATTACCAGAATGAGGTATCAACGACAAACTGCACAGCTAGCTTATGATGTGACTAAACGTACACAACCTGAGCTGCAATGAACTTGGCTTTTGGAACCAAGCGCAAACGTCCGCCAGCCAACGTTTCCAATAGGATGTTTGCCACAGAATAAGTAAGGTTGATCCCAAAACAACCTAGCATGTAGCCCAAAACAAATTACTTCAAGGTAAGTATGAATAAGAGAGAACATGACTTGGCACATATGACGAAACTACCAAGTCTGTCGTTAAGTTTAATTTACGACATGTTTTTAACACATCTCTCGGAGCAAGAAAAATACAGAAAAAAAGTACAATAAAAAGTTAACTTCCTATGATCCCATCTTCACAAATACTCCATATTGCACACCTCGGTAGCGTACAAGGTAGCGTGTCTGCCTCACGTTCAATACCCGAATAAAGATTTTTCCGGGGTTTTCCCTTATTCTGAAAGACGAATGTCGGGTAACTCTAAACTGAAGGGACCCTGGAGTCATTTGAGCATCTAATTACCCATTTCATTCATCGACCGATATAATGTTGGACGGATGGGTGGGTGGTCGGAAGGATAGATGGAATTTCTTTTTTCTAAAGTGGTTTTTCGAATTAAAAATTTCTATTTGAAGTGAAATTTCCATATGCAATTTTTGGGTGAAATACAATAAATACCTTCTCCGCCTACAAAAAAAAAAAAAAAAAAAAAAAAAAAAAAAAAACATACGGAGAAAATAAATACCTATCTGATGCGTGGATCTCACCAGATTTCCTTTGTTATTTCAACTTAGCATAAACCTATATAAATTACTAAACAAAATTACTTGCACGATACGAAAAAAAGGCACAGATGTTCATATGTAAGGCTGTATTTTGTTAAAAGTGAATCCACGCAAGATAAACAAGTACATTCTGCATAACGGTTCAACCTAAAAAAAATCCTCAAACTTTAGCAATAAGTAGTATAGCATTTAATGAATTGCAATATTGATATTACTAACTTCCTCATTTTCCCCTTTCCACATCTTTTCTCCATATGCACCAGTTCTAAATTCTATAATTTTCATTTGTTATCTTGCCCTGTCCTGATCTCTGTATCACCCACCGTTCTTTCGAGCGCGTCCTTTGGCAAGCTCCTTTTTTCCCCATCCAATGTCCTCTGCCAATTTCTTCTACCTGATGAGCTTCAGCAAGATGATAAACTCTACATACGTGCATCGTGCTTTGTTGTAGAATCCAAGTTTATTTGTTGTGTTGTACTATGTTCCACACAAGAAAACCAATTTTTGCCTTAAAGGTCTCTTCATAGATTCACAGAAAAGCTTTATTTTTATATGTAAAGTTTCCTTTGTAGTTAAAAATAATTATATTTTGTTTAACAACGCTGTCAACTACCAGGATCATATAAGTGCATGCTGGAATTTTGTCTCTCGGGAGTTAATGTACATGCCAGAAATCTACTGAAATGGGGTGTTGCTTTTAAAGAACAAGCTGAATTTGAACCCGCGACTTTGGAATTAGTAGGCCAGTACCTAGCATTCTCATCCACCCACGTCAACATTCTTTTGCAGTTGCTATACCACATCGTTTAATGTTATGGTACGTGCTTAAATTGAACCTGCTTTTCCTCTTGTGCTGTATTCGCTTGGCATTCCTTAATGTTCAGCTCCAAGAGTAAAAATTTATGATTCTTTTCCCCTCCTACGATAGATGCAATTCTTGTCCAAAGAATTTGTGTTTAATTTTTCGTCTTTCTTTACGTCCTATTGATATTACTGCATATTGATAAACTGTTTGATAAACTGTCTCAGAAATATTTGAAGTTTCATTTTTCAGGAAGCAAGGAAGGGAGGGAGGCAGTGATAAGAGAGGGTCGGGAAGGGAAGGAAGGAAAGGAAAGGAGAGGAAAGGAAAGAAATAAAGAAACAAACAAACAAACAAACAAGGAAGGAAGGAAAGGAAGAAAGAAAAAGTGTATGAAGTTATTTGGTATAATAAGAACGATAGTCCGGTGTTTCCAAATTCTTTATTCACATTGAAAATAGTTACCAATTCAATGCATCCAAACGTCCGTTTTGTAATGGTTACTTATCCAACGTCATATTACCATAGGATTAGGATTTCACCACGGAGGATTCGGTACGAATCCATGCTGGGCCCATTGTTCCTATGCCCCCAAGTGGGGCACTCCCGGGTGGAAGGATGAGGCGAGAGGAGACAGCGGGTGGCCGACCTAAGAGCCACGACAGTGCAGAGCACAGGGTCCCTAAAGTTTACTTAGACCAAGACCTCCCCCGACAGCCCAAAACAACGGACATGCTTCCCTACTACAGGATGGCAACGAGCCCAGCAGCCGAGCCCCAAATGTCCCAGGCAGGCGGTCCGAGTCCAAAAGTCCATGGCTGGCGGCCCCGAACTAGTCCCAGCAGGGAGCAGAGTCCGGCAACCAACCTAACGGAGGAAGAAGTAGCTTTCCTCAGGGCATATCATCCCACCATGTATAGTAGCCTCGTTCTTTGAATCCCAGGCGGCTTCAGAAGCATTCACCTCTGACCGCACATTCCATAAGTAGGCAATTATAGGGGTCCTTCATCCTAAAACATGTGGGGTGATCTGTCACCAAAGAAAAGCGCTGTTGCAACATTTTTCTCGTGACCTTAGATGTTCAGTGTCTGCTATTAGCTTAGACTGTGAACAGGTGTGTGTTCTTATGTGTGTTAATTAAGCTTATATTTATAGAAGTTACATAGTGTTTTACTTAGTGTAGTTTTATAAATTTATTAGTGTTTAATAGTTATTAGCGTTTAGTATTTGCGTAGTTTAATTACGATGTGGAGACCGTGGGAATCGAACGAGGTTTCTCTCCCTCCAGCTGCACCGGAAAATTACCCCTTGCCAAGTACCAGTGGTTCCAGAACTCCGAAGAAGGAAAAAAGACGTACAAAAACCTTGAACAAGCAATGCCAGATTTTCGTGTGCAATATTCATGAGTATGTGAAAAACAATAATTTAGGCAAGGGTTCGATTTCTGAAACTGCAAGAATACTGAAGTTGGACAGGAAAACTGTGCGGAATGTTACGCAGAGAGGCCCAGTGACTCCTAAAAAGCCAGGTAACAAAAGGGCCAAATTTAATAAAGTAGATAATTTTGGCTGTGACTTTATAAGGCGCGCGGTGTATCGATTTTATGGTAAAGGGCAGTCGCCAACCGTCCGAGAACTTTTGCAGCATCTGAAAAGTGTAGCAGATTTTCCTTACGAGGAAACTACACTTCGGGAGCTGCTAAAGAAGCTGGGTTTTCGATTTCACCGTTTGAAAAAGAAAAATGCAGTGATGGAATCAGCAAGAATAGTAGCTTGGCGATATAAATTCTTGCACAGACTACGAGAGCTGCGTTCGCAAGGTTTCAGGATCGTGTATCTAGATGAGACTTGGTTCGACACTCATGACGTTGCTAAGATGGGATGGGACGACGGTACCTGCAACTGTGTGCTAAAATCTCCGCCGTCACGAGGGAAGCGTATTATGGTGCTTAATGCGGGGGGTAATGAAGGGTGGGTGCCGAACTGTTTATTTTTATCAGCTAAAAACATAGGGGACTGCAAAGCTGATAGTCATGATGAAATGACAGCCGAGGTATTTGAAAAGTGGTTTTCCAATAATCTGCTTGAGAACTTGCCAAACAACAAAAAATGTGTGATAATAATGGACAATGCAAGCTACCATTCGCGGCAGTTGTTTAAAATCCCATCCATGAAAACGAGATTACAAGATATTATTTCATTCATGAAAGAACATAACATACCAGTACCAAATCCTGTTCCCATTAAAGCCGTCCTTATACATACAATTAAGTCTGCAAATATAATTAAAAAGTATGTGGTTGATGAACTTGCAGTTTCTCGCGGCCATGAAGTTTTGCGTCTTCCACCCTATCACTGCATATTTAACCCTATAGAACTCATATGGGCTAAATTGAAAGGATTCGTCAGGAAACACAATATGACACCTACCCTAAGTGCAAGCGTGTGTGAGCTTTTGCGTGAAGGTACAAAAAGAATTGACTACAACCTTTGGTCATCATGCGTCCAGCGCACCTCCAAAATCGAGGGAAAATATATAAGTCACGATGCAGACAGCAACCAGGAGAGATTCGTGATTCATGTAGGAGACAGTGACAATGATGAATAAAGGTAGGATCAAAGCATTTTTAACCACAAATGTATAATTTTTAATTTTTTTTTTCAGAATTTGTTGAATGAATTTTGCAGAAAGCGCTAAATTTTTTCTTTATGCTTGCTTTATTTTGCGTAATTCAGACATTTGTGTTTTAAATAAAGAGAAATTGCATTGCTAGCTAATAATCTGACATTACATCTAAATCACAATACATGACTTCTTATGTTCGTTTTACATACTAAAAACATTGTCATGTGGAAAGATTTTCTGATCAAAATTACTAGCAAAACTACGTTCTTAAAAGGACCATTCATTTGTATCATTCTGCTGAAAATGGTGCTTCTTTTCTTACTTGTTGAGTTTTGACGAAAGCATTGCTTTTATTTATATCCCATCAAATTTGATTTCACCACATTCTCTGTTTGCCACAGAAACAGAATGTGTATTTATTTTTTTCACTATGTTCAAACGAACATAATTATTCTCAGGAGAACTTATGCATTTATTTGTACCAAACAAAAGTTTACCGAAAAACAAACAAGCTAAAGAGTATTCTTTTATTAGTAAATAAATATCCGTTGGAAAATACATTTATATTTTACTTTTAAATATTAACTGACGGTCGTCTGACAATGTGTACCTTTCTAGCGCACGTTTGTAAGTTCCCTGGATAAGCTAACATTTATACTTGTAACATATACCTAACAGTATTTCGAACCTTTCTCGAGTTTTAAAATGTTTATGACATAATTATTATTCGGAATGTAGGTGATTATTTAAATTGTGTTTAACAGAAGCCCCCCCCCCAAAAAAAATTACTGCTTAACTTTATTCAAGCTTGTAAAATTAGAAGACATCCTAATAGATTTTCCTTACTAGTTTTTCTTTAATTCCTTATTCGGTTTTTTTTTTGCGTTTGGGATATTTACTGCTTTGTTAAATCAACTGAAATTTGATTCCCCGTCTGTAGCTGCCATAGAATATAGGAAAATATCTGAGGGTAAATCGGCTTACAATTGCAATAAACAAAGCCCTAACATGCACTCTTTGCTTACAAATTATTATTAACTACCAGAATCAAAAATGCTTCTTTAATTTGCAAGTACATATCCCTCAGAAATTCATGTACACTCATGCAATTTAACCCTTTTAAAATTGTAATGATGGTCCTACAACAAGGTATCGGAATGTTTTACTAAGCTTTCCTGGATATTATGTTAATAACACGCATTTAGTTCTTGTAGGTAATGCAAGTACCAGTACCATAACAACATAGGCAATATATCTCTTTTGAGTTATGTTATAAAGCGTTGTAAAATTAGGATATATTAATGATTTAAATTTTATTTGAAAATGTCAATAAGTAAACCAAATGACGTTCGTACAGTGAAATCAGCTTGAATTTTTTTCCCTTCTAAATGCGTCTTAGAACAACGGCAACCCTGGATGATTTTAGCTATGAACACGAGCCTAACATTCTTCACCCCTCCGCCCCGGTAAGTGTAACCTAAGAAATTTATGACATTGAGGTTAGGGGTGAGAACTGTTTTGCCGTACAAAGGCGACCGCCTGGGGATGGTTTCAGCGCGGCCACTATACCTCGAGACACCCGCCGACACTTCTGCCCTGAAAGAGACCACCAGAGGAAAGATGATGTGAAATTATAATGGAGATGAAATGGAGAGACAGGAAATTCGGGGGATGTAATTAACCTACCCAGTGTTTGCCTAACGACCCGGGAAAACCGCTGAAAAAAATCCATGGGTCAGGCAGATCAGCCACGGGAATCGAACCCGGGGCTCCCGAATACGGGCCACCGCCTGTTCCATCCCGCTCGGTCATATTACCATAAAAAATGTACAGAGAGTGTGTCCATACAGACGAAGGTTCTGTCTACCCACCACAAGAAGGCAAGAGAGGAATGAAGGGGAGATGGGTTTGAACTATTTATCTGTTCTGGTAGTGGACCTGTTTACTAGGAAATAAGTGTATGAGAGTGCCTATGAGTCACCCAGGTTGCCCTTGTTGCAGTAACTGCAGTGATATGTATTATGTATGGGCGAGTTATGTCACAAAACTTGCGTATTTTAAACGAATCTAGCATCCTTGTCATACTGGGAAGGCGAGCATTAACACCGTGCGGACAGCAAAAGTGATTACGTTGCACATTCCTCTGGCTTGCCTTCTTGTGTTAGGCAGACAGTACATATGGCTGTGATGAAACCCCAAACATGTGCAACAAAGCTTTCTAATTTACGATATTACTAATTTCGTACATAAAACTCATATGACAATTCATACTTTACCATCGATTTACTTTATAAAAGCAACGCAACAACTGTCAAGGCTGCTATTCATTATCTAAAGAGAACAATTTTAAAAAATAAATCATTATTCAGATTTCTCTTAATTACAGATAACCTTATCATACTATAGTTATCACGAATTAATGTCTTATAAAATTACCACTCTCATGTAATTACCATGATGGGGTTGCGTCTCTTTCTTACAAAGCACATTCGAGTGGCAATGGTCTCATACAAGTTGGATAAATACCTAATTTATTGAAAAGGTTTGAAAATGAAGAGACAACAGACAGACATCCAAAAGACAAGGTGGTTTTAAAGGCTAGGACATCAATATGCCTTACGTGTAAAACACGTCACCGCTTGAAATACAGCTTCCCCACACCCTATACTTGGGTTAACCGAAAAAGGCCGGAAGTGTGCACATCAGACACCTCTTGACGGTTGTTACGAGCACATCCCCACATCGGCGCGAAAACTTCTCAATGCTGTGAGAGACTCCCATGTCTCTCACAGATGCAATCTGGAGTTTTCCTTCCGGCGGACACAATGATACAAACTTCACAAAGCTCAACCTAGACAATGGAGTTTTGTATTTTAAAAATTCAAATTAATGTTTCGCCTCTATTTCTCATTGTCTTTTACAATTTAAGAAACCAAATCAACACGGCCTACAAATGAGCTCAGAAATGGAAGGAAGCTAAAATTATAAATGTCTAACAGTTAAACTTGCAGAGCAATATCCTGGAAATTATATATAACCTTCCATGGCCATGAAAAATAGATGGAGAAATCTAGCGCCGGGGATTATTTTTGTCTCACCTCCCTTTAACTTCTTTGCTCATATTCTTTAAAACAACAGATGGTGATATTGCTCACTGAACAGGTAAAATTTCTTAACGCTGATTTTTAACATTTAATATTAAACACGCTCACATTCAGACTTCCAAACTCTGTGAGAGAGAACTATTCTAAAGAAAAATTCCCAGATCCAGGTGAGAAACGAACCCAGAACCTCCTAGTTTAGAAGCCAAAAATTTAATAATATTTAATATTTTGTTTTTTAACGACACTGTAAAGTGCCAGGATCATACCAGCATTGCCGGTATGCCGGGATTTTGTTCCGCAGGAGTCGTTTTACATGCCAGTAAATCTTCTGACATGGCTCAGTCGCATTTAAGCACATTCAAGCTACAATCAGTTTTGACTGAATTTGAATCAGGTCTTCGGGCCAGTAGGCCAGCACGTTGCCATCCAGACCGACAGTCAAAAACACTGACCAGTCGACTGCAGATATGGAAAAATTGTTGTGCTTATGTAATCTATATTGCTAAAATGCTAATTAGAGATAATTTATGTTACTTAAGTTCTCGGGGAAGCAAGCCAGGTGAAAAGACGAAAAAAACGTCAAAATGGCTACTCCGAATATGACGTTGAAGACTCGATCACCAAAGCTAAGAAAGAAAAACCTGTAAAAAAGCAAGCGTCAGATAAGCCTACCGCTACAACCTGCATCCCGTTTACCGGTATCTCGCCAAATACAACATCAGAACCATCCACAAGCCACATCCGAAGATTAAATATCTGTTGAGTCCGGAGAAAGACATACTGAACTTCCAAGTTCAGGGAGTGTACCGCATTTCCTGTGAATGTGGGACGCCGTAAAAAGGACAAACCGGAAGAACCATCGCTACTAGAATAAACGAACAAAACGGAGTATTCGTTTAATGCAACCTGAGAAGTCTGGGCTGGAAGAGCAATGTTTTGATAACGACCATAGAGCCAACTTTCGGGAGACGACTATCTTGGCAATATGCAACTGTTATTGGGAGCGGAGAATTAAGAAGCCTTTGGCCATTTCCTCCGAGAGGAGCATGCTTAATCGTGATGCTGGATTTCAGTTCAGCGCCTCTTGGAAACCGGCCTTAAAATGGAAATCCGTCGACTTGAGAAGCACAGAACAATACAGCATGATAATCAAGTTAAGTAGTTACGTTTCTTTGACCCAATTAATTTTCTATACTCACGCCATCTCCTGACCTAACATTCAATTTACTGAAAACAGTATTTTGTTCAGTAATGCGAATATTGATAGTGTTTTGTCTTCGTTTATATTTGTGTTATATCAGGTGATTCATCTGTAGTTATAACATTTAATAAATATCCTGATGATGGGAGAGATGCACACTCCCGAAACGTAGATTTCTAATCGTATTTTCAACTGGCTTGCTTCCCGAGAACAACTTGAGTATATTCGTCGCCAGGAAAGCTTCAGATCTTATTTTACAAGCTATGTTATTTGTAGTTAAGCTGGTTGTAATTTTTCTATGAGACAATGTTTTAAACATATTTCACCCAATGTCTCAAGAGAAAGGAGAAATGGAAAAGAAAGGTCCAAAAATGGGATTCCAGCAACCATTAACTGTATTTGCTACATGGCGAGCCGCACTAGAACGTTAAGTATATTTTGGAATATATCTCACAGCATTTCTGTACTAACAATCGACAATAAAGCGATATATTTTTTCTTCCATTAAAAATACGAGAGCTGTCCAGAAAGTAACAGACGTTTCGAAATAAACAATTCACAAAATTGAAAAATTCAAAGTTTGTTATATACATTTGAAAGGTACACTCTTAAGCTATTTTTCTGTATAATCGCCATTCAAATTGAGATATTTAACATACCGTGGCACAAGTTTTTCAATACCCTTCTCTGTAGAAATCTGCCGCCTGCGATTTCAACTACTGATTTACTCCGGCATGCAGTTCGGCGTCAGTATCAAAGCATTGTTTACCGAGCCATTTTTTCATCGCTGGGAAGATATGGTGATCTCTCGGCGCGAAATCCAGGCGGTCAAGCAGCTGAAACCGTAAGTCATGGATTTTCGCCAATGCAATGGCTGAGGTGTAAGACGGTGACTTCTTTTTGTTCTCTCATCTGAAAATTTCGCTCGTAGGACAGATATTTTCGTCAAATGAAGAGGCAATCATCAAGTAAACAATTGTTTTGCAGAGAAAAACGCCGAGTACTATTTGGACGGCTTACAGAGATGGGAGCATCGCTGAGAAGTGGTAGAGTTACAAGGAGACTATGTTGAAATAAAATATTCTGAAAAAATGTCTTGTACTTTTATTAGGTCGGAAACTTTTCAGACCACTCTCGTAGATATTGTCACCCGAACGTCGGAATTCGTGATAGAACCGGCCGGCTCTAGGGCCAGACGGGAAGCATTTAGACCACGCCTACCCATTTGCCTCGTGTCACTAACTGAAGGGATGATTAGAAGAGCGGCACGAGCCCTGTACCGTCTCCGCTCCCACCAGACGTCTGGAAATATCGGGATAATTGTGCGAGCCGCGAACCTTCCAGAAACGGCGATCTTCCCTATATAAGGCCTGCAGTGGACGAGTCAGGCAATTTCATTTTGCAGGTTAAGCCGCAAAGCGGCTAGGTACTGCGGCATAAGACACCCGGACGGGGATAGCCCCGCCCGACTAGGACTACCTCTGGACCTCTGGAGTTAGGCAGTTCTTGGCGAGCAGCCGTGAGGAGCACCGATTGAGCGAACGGACTGGAAGACCGTGTACGTGCATCAGAGGAGTTGTACGTAACTGTGAGCGTGCAATGGACCTGTGACAGACGAACTGGTAAATTGTAATTGTGTGCGCTAAGTAATTCTATGTAATCGGCAAGTGTTCCAACTGTAATTCGGTGGAAATAAAGAACATTTTAAGTTGTGCAATTGGACTTTTAATTTCACGAACCCACAAAGTCACAATATTATCTCTCTTGCATGATGTTATATCATATTCCCAATTTAATTACCGTCACCGGCAACATTATTATTATTATTATTATTATTATTATTATTATTATTATTATTATTATTATTATTATTATTATTATTATTATTATTATTATTATTATTATTATTATTATTATTATTATTATTATTATTATTATTATTATTATTATTATTATTATTATTATTATTATTATTATTATTATTATTATTATTATTATTATTATTATTATTATTATTATTATTATTATTATTATTATTATTATTATTATTATTATTATTATTATTATTATTATTATTATTATTATTATTATTATTATTATTATTATTATTATTATTATTATTATTATTATTATTATTATTATTATTATTATTATTATTATTATTATTATTATTATTATTATTATTATTATTATTATTATTATTATTATTATTATTATTATTATTATTATTATTATTATTATTATTATTATTATTATTATTATTATTATTATTATTATTATTATTATTATTATTATTATTATTATTATTATTATTACTATTATTACTATTATTATTACTATTATTATTATTATTATTATTATTATTATTATTATTATTATTATTATTATTATTATTATTATTATTATTATTATTATTATCATCATCATCATCATTATTATTATTATCATCATCATCATTATTATTATTATCATCATCATCATTATTATCTATTATTATTATCATCATCATCATTATTATCTATTATTATCATTTCTTCTCAACCAAATAATTTAGCACTAGCGTATTCTTCAGGACATTTCTCTGTTCCTCACAGAGATCAAATGTCAACAGAAATGCATGCATTTCTGTCTTCTTCGCCCCTATATCACTTATTTTCTAATGCATATTATCTATTTACTTTTATTTTCACATCTTTACAACTATGGGCCCAACCTCGTATATGCTGTATCTGCTCACTGAAAGAATATTCAGTTTTCATTTCCATTGTTCAAAATAAGGACATCCATCAACTATCTCCTAACATTTTAATCTAGTAGCTTATCTCTTTGTATTTAAGTTATACCAAATAGTTTGCACGTAATTTGGATTTTGGAAAATTTTATAACTATTTCCTTTTCTGCTTTTGCATTTAAAAATGCCTGACACTTTATACTTGCTTACACAGAAAACGAACAATTGTTCAGTTTCAGCAATCAGAATTAACAATTAAGGACGAAGAGTGAGAAGGTATATTAAACCTATTGTTTGCTTTTTTTTCACAGGATGTGAATGTTATGGATGGATAACAAAGAAACGTAGGCCGTATCAGCGATCGCCGAAGTTTCCAGTGGGTGTAGAAACCTCTGAAGTGAAGAGCTGCAGCTGTGAGACACGTGTGCTGAGGGGAAACCAACAACCCTCCAGCTCAAAAGAAACAATAACAAACTAAATGTGGACTCGAAGTCAAGGGAGAGCTTCCTTAGCTGAACGCTTCGAGCGGTTCCAAATAAGAAGTGCAGAATCGGTTTAAGACAAACGTGCTTCCTAAAGTTGCAGTTTCGGAGATTTAGTTTGATTTCGCTGCGCATCTATGATGTATTTAAACAAATAGTGTTTTTAAGTACGACCCAATCATCCACCGAAGAAAAGTACTTTACTTCGAAATGGGATAGAAAAGTTCATTATTATTATTATTATTATTATTATTATTATTATTATTATTATTATTATTATTATTATTATTATTGTTGTTGTTGTTGTTGTGCTATAGCGGCAGCACAATAACTCTTGCAATATTTATCTTTCTCACTAAATTTGTTAGTAAGTAGTACGAAACTGAGCTCTGCTCGATTCGTTGCTTTAACTACAGAGGTTCTTTTCTATCTCTCTAAATTTTATGGCTCCCTTTTCAATATGTCTATCCTTCCTTCTCCTTCCATCACTCTCTTCTATCCGCTGCACTCTTGTGTGTGTGTGTGTGTGTGTGTGTGTGTGTGTGTGTGTGTGTGTGTGTGTGTGTGTGTGTGTGTGTGTGTGTAATTTACGTCCTCCAACTTTGTCATATCGAACTATGAAATGGGTGAAATGATGCTCAGATGAGCCCAGCGTCCATGGACCTTAGAGTTACCTGACATTCGTCTTTCAGGATAAGGGAAAACCCTGGAAAAAACCTTATCCAGGTAACTCACCCTGACCGAGATTCGAACTCGAGACCTCTTGAACGTGAGGCAGACATGCTACCATCTACGCTACCGAGGCGGGCACGCTGCCCTCCCACAAACTTTCTGCGTCTGAGCGAAATCTATCATGTCAGGTTTTCAAAATCGCAATAAAATGTGTTCTCCTGAAATATAAATAAACTTAAATTATTGTAAATAAGTTCAATATGTGCATTAATTGTTTTGGTTCGTAAGTGTGCTCCTATGTGGTGGACATTTTGCATACAAAAGTAAGTCATAAAGATGCCATATGTGGTGGACATTTTACATACAAGAATAAGTCATAAAGATGCACATTTCTTTATAAGTATGTATCGAAAGCTTGCGAATAAAGTTTGAAAGGAATATTATGTAACTAATTTCTAATCGACAGACTGCTGCTGTTTTGACTTCCTTCTTACAATAAATTAATTAGGACGTCATTGTATAGCTTGTCCTCTAAATGATAGTAAGTCATATGGTAAATTGCGTAACAATCGACTCCAGCATTTTCTAGTAACAGTGTAACACGGCCGTGAACATTTAGTTTTGTTCTTTTACATTATGGCAGGCTATATCACAAGTCATTCGCCCAAAATCATTGTCAGAATATTTTCTATTAAGAGTTTCATTTCATGTACATTATACATGATTATACAGCTACAAAGAAGAACTGCATATATTATTTGAGCATATATAGATAATACTATTACAGAAATTTTACAACTACCTAAAAATTGAAGAAGAATTATAAGGCATGAAATTACGCGAACGGCCTACATATGTGCATGCTTCTCTATGGGTAGGAATCGTGACAGAAATTGAGTTTTCTGGAAGTTGGAGCACAATGTCAAGCACCTTTTGATAGTCTGAATCTATTTTGATAAAGATTATACGAAACCATCAAATTTGTTTAATAAAAAGTGTTCATATACGTGACGGAGAGTCGATGCAATTCTACTGCATCATTTTAGAAGCTATAAAAAATGTGATGGCCTAAAAATGTGAGTTATGTTCAATAAACATTATTAGGATCTTTGGCTTTATAACATGTTTTATCTCAAACACAAAAATCACTAGTACGTAAATAGCATAATTATCTAAAACTTCGAAGATTTTTCCAGGATACCCTAATTTTCTCAGTTAGTGCAAAGATCAACTATAAGGCAGGGAAAATTATTTTTGCATCAAAAAGTTCTGCAATTCCTGATAGGTATGCGAATTGGCGTGGCACAGAGATATCTATGGTTTGAGCCTCTTACGATAAATGATGTTATCAATTCAAATAGTTGTTCTGAGGGTAAAATATGCCGCCCTTTTTATGCTCTAATCTGTATAAGCAATATTTTTGCACTGTATTAAACAAATACTATTCTAAAGCAGCAATTTGTTATTCGTATTCTGTTAGCCTCAGAACTAGGTTCTTAGAATTACGCTCGCAAAATTTGCACTAAAATATATTTTTGATAAATAAATGCAACATGTTCGTTTTAGGAGTTCTGTATAACTCGTAAACTCAAACTTACTCTATTTTGTTGGGAAATTGTATAAATATTTAAACATTTTTCTACTTTATAATAATTTTTATCTGTTATCTAGTGTCTAGGTATGAATAGGCTATTTTAGAAGTCACAAAATATATATTCCAAAATGACGTAATTCCACCATATTGATTACTCTATTGTACCAAACAATAGAGTTTTTTACAATAGTAGAATACTACATTTATTTATTAGTTTTAAAATGTCAAACATATAATATTTTAATAAAAGAAACTACATGTTTTGAGAATACAGTATGATCCATATAAACCTGAACCATTAAATAGACCATAACTTTTGAACCAATAATAGGACACACATGCAACTTTTGCAGAATGTAATACACAATTGGGAGACTACATTACACTATTTACATCTCAGAGAAAATGTTGGAAGTGTCCTCCACCAGCATCTATACATGTTTGCACTCGTCTCACCATATTCTCTGAAGTTTTACGGAGATGATATCGAATTGAGAGAAGATTATTTCCAGCAAGATGGAGCATTGTGCCATACATCTAATAACACCATGGAACGTGTAACCAGTTTCTTTGATAATCGAAAAATTCAAAAGCTCTGTGGGCCCCCAGATCCTCTGACCTACTCACTGGATTTTTTTATTGTGAGGGTATCTAAAAATAGAGTGTACAAGAATAGGCCACGGATAATTGACGTTCTCAAGGAGTCCATTCGAACCGAAATAAGTAACATTGGCGAGGATACTCTCCGTAAAACTTCAGAGAATATGGTGAGTCGAGTGCAAACATGTATAGATGCTGGTGGAGGACACTTCCAACATTTTCTCTGAGATGTAATTAGTGTGAAGTAGTCTCCCAATTGTGTATTATATTCTCCAAAAGTTGCATGTGTCCTATTATTGGTTCAAAAGTTATTGCCTATTAAAATGGTTCAGGTTTATATGGATCCCACAATAAACTATATGTATGAAAACCTGTTGTAGAAAGAAAATTTTGAATGTTTTCTTACATTTTTGCGAGTTAAGTTGTTAACAGTTATGCATATAGATTTTTTTTTTCAGTAAAGGTTTCCTTCCACAAATGGTTAAATTCGGTGACCTCAAAATTTACATTTTTGTTGATCTAATACTGTTTGGAATGTATCTACTTATTGCCCGAGGCACCATACAGAGAAAGTATAACTTATTAAATGAAGGACATGTGCACAATTTCCTTGTGGCTTTCGTTTACTGGATTGAAACATTAACACAAGTGCCGTAAACTGCTCACTGGAGAAGTCGACAAAAACATTTAGTTGATGGATCCTGTAAAATGCAATAGTCCTTCACAGGGACTTCACAGGGAACGCAGCAAGCTGAGCTCCGTGGGAGTAGGTGTGGCTACTTATGGTCAACAGTCGCCATTAGGCTAGGGTGGGCACGTGCTCTGCACGAAGCAAAGTATTTCATAAACTATCCAGACTTCTTTGTTAGAACACTGCGAGGTCGCTTCTACATCTCGCTCTACTCTGTTCAAGAAAGCTACCGAACTGTTTTGTTACTCCTGTGTCGAATTTGTTTGATATTAAGAATATTATAGTTTCTGTACTAGAAGTATATATTTGACTATTGATTTGATTTTCCTTTCCTATTCATGTCTAAGATTTGAGACAGTTGATCTCTTTTCCCCAAGCAGAAAACTGAGGAATTCCATATCTACACATTTGCTAAGGTCTACTCAGTACACGAGCACAAGGGCTGCAGAAAGGTTTCCCCCTAATCTTTTAGTGTACAGACCTTTGCCCAAACTCGGGTGTTAGAGCTCTTACTTGTCATCTCTTCCGTTTGTTCATCTCTCCCTCACAATGGTTCAGTCACTTCCTCTATCCATTATTATTCAATTAGATTCCACAAAATGGCAATAAATATCTATAAAATTATCTTAAATCTCAGAAAATAAATACGAACAACACTGTCATGGCAGTTGTAATTTCCGAAAAACTTTGCGGCAAACCCGCATACCATCGTTAAATTAATTGGGTTCTAATTGGAGCTTAATTAGAGCTATGAGTTCTGTTATCCTCAGGTGAATGGTTGTAGGAAATGGATTTTTGTGGTTGTTGGCTACTCAGTCGTCTTAATAATACTTTGTTTGTTGTAGAATTATTTGGTTTAATTCTTGAATCTATGTTTATCGACTTGGATCGGTGACCACCTTTCAGACTTCGAAATCTTTGCTTCTCTTCTTAATGCACATGAACACGTTCTTCCTGTCGAAGTATCAACTTGTAAGTAAGGTTTTTCTCACTTTACCATTCAGTTCGAACCTTATGCTGATCCCCTCTCTAACTTTATCACATGACCAAACTAGCTCACCCTTCTCAAATGTTACATTATTACTGACTTCTCATTTTATTCCGAATTTTTGCATTTACTTGCAAAACTTATATGACTCACTGACGTTTCGCCCACCCTGAGTTGGGGAACGCCTACCCTGAGTTGTTTGTAACGGTATACATCGTTATCAAATCAGCGAAGTGAATCTCTTTAGCGTTCATGCTCAACTGCATTTTGAAAGTCCTTTGTCCCAAAACATTCCTGGTTGAAAGAATACAATAGTTTTCAGACATTGAACTTTTATTGGCACAAAGAAGGTAACGGTCATTCTTTCCTGTCTCCCCGACGTGTACAGATTTTTACAAGAATATTTTATTTCTTGCCCAGATGCTAGTATGTATGTTATACTAAATTATATTCTTCCCTTCTTATTCTTTAAGTCAACTGCTATTTTAATCATTCTAATTTCATATTATTATAACAAGATTGTTATATTAGTTTAGCAAAGCATTTCTATTAATTTATCTTCTTTTTTAATTATTTGACTTCGATTAATTCGCCGCCTCCTAATCGTTGCCTGATACTGCGGTTACAACTTGAAACAATTATTCTAGGTTTAATTTTATTTAAAAGTATTTGTGATTGTAGTAGATAGGGGACGGAGCTAAAGATAACAATTGAAAGTGTGAAAGTGATCAGATAGATAGGGAAAAAGAAAACTGAATATCGATCATAATTTTAATAACAATATTATTGTACATTTAAAGAAATATTATTTCAGTGTTAAATATTGTGAAAATTAATTTAAAAGAAAAAGTATGAAAATATTAGTAAATATTACAAAGAACATAGTTATAATTGGATGTGACGTGGACCAACAGAAAGATGTTGAGTTGTCATAGCAGCGCCAATAACTTGAAATTGGCCGAAGCTGGCAGTTCTGCATTCAGCAGTCGTAGAGATCGGACGTGTGTGTTGTTATTCAGTCCGTAAATCTGCAGAAAGGACGCGTTGGAGAAAACATTGTATAAGCAACATAATTTTTTAAGCATGATATCGACGTTCACAAAAGTGATTATTTGTTCAGCGTTTCAAAGAGACGTTGTAAATGGTAAAATTAAATTAAAATATAATTTTGGAAAAGAAATGTATACAAATTATTTAATCTTCCTACAAATTCACCATCGCTTCTCATCCGCGACCGCATCCTGAAAAATAGATCTTCATGCTTAGTAGCTATGGTAAGTTCCAGAATCCATCGCAACAGGACACGTCGGGTCCAGCTTCGAGATAACAACGTGGTGCATCATTGTATCCAACAATTCCGTTTCAAACTAACCGATTTTAGTTTTATTGTCTCACATTGTTTTTAGACATCTGTCTCAAAATTATGTCTTGCAACATTTATTGTTGTTTTAATTCTGTTTATGGTTTCCACTTCTAGTTTACAACATTTTTTCTGTCGATTTTTATACTGTCATTGTCATTGCCTGTTGGAGGGAATTTATTTGCGTTTTACTACCTGAGTTACACGATTCGGGCTAGCGTGATGGCTCTACGGTAACGTATGAGGCGTGCATTCGGGAGGTCCCAGTTCGATTTCGTTGGTACCACCCGTTCTGACCATCCCTTTTTTAATAGTTTTCTCTGGACGATAGGCGATGGTTCCCCTCCTACCAAAACTTTTCTGTTCATAATTTCCTGCACTGTCATTTTATTTCACCTCCTTTTATTTTCTGTCTCCTCTTCACCTCTTTCTACCAAGATCACGTTGGAATGTTAAAGGTCAACTGTGGCGTAAGTTCAGAGTTTCGCTCCGGGTACAGGAAGCCCTTGTATCTGACTTCTCTTGACTTGATTCAGTACACAATCAATGCAGTCGATGTGAGTCAGACAAATTGTCTTTTAGGTATTCGCCTATACAGTAAATTTGCCTAATTATTAGATATTTTTAATAAATGTGTAATGGCCATAAATGCACAAAGATCACTTAAATAGCAGTTCAGAAATTCAATTTGAACGTTCTAGAATATATTTGATCTGATTAAGAACTGAAAAGTTGTCAACGCGTTCTGTTCCCATCACGTTTCTCGGGAGCCGTGGGGTATAAACAACTGGAAAGCAGAACAGTTTCAGCCATTGGATACTTCTCAGAATATCATGGTGAATACTGAACTTTGTATCGTAGTATTTGGGGTGTGTATCCGGTATTATATACCTTTAGATATCGACCATATCTCTTCCGCTGTCATTGGATAATCGACATGTATGTCAACATGTATGTGGGCTTGATGCCGAGAGCGGATTTCCCAGTCCGAGGCCTGATCCGGACTACTACACCGTGGATTATTTTACCCTATAGCGCAGTAAATACTTTGTAGCACACACTTGTCTGCATTTTGTTCAGTAATAAACAGTCAATGCGAGCATGTAAACTTTCCTAGCTCCTCATCTTAGAGTAGCATTTTTCTTCTCTGTGAGTTGTAGTAAGCGAAATGAGCTTACCCATTCTCAATGGCGGAGACCGAGACAAAACAATCATGGGTTCACAAATGAACTGATCAAATTAACTGTTTGCTGGAACAAATTGTTATACTATATTCACAAGTAATACCAAACAAGTGTTTACAGTTTCTCTAAAGGTTCTGATTACAGTTATGTTACTATAAAATCCAAAGGGAGTGACAGGTTTCTCGTGTAACTAGAGTTCAGAATTTCTTTCCAATGTTCAGACATCAAGTCAGCTGCAATCTCTATACTTTTGGCGCATTAAGGTATATTGATGAATAATTAACTAGGAATACATACACCCATTTAAAATTTTGTCGCGAATGCATTGTTGCGACGAGGCGGTGCGGCGAGGCATTCAAAGAGACGGGCAGTGCAGTGCGGAGATAAAAGCTCGCCGAAACGGTGGGGGGAAAGGAGATGAATTTCTAGAGAGTTCATCTTTCTCTAGCACCGTCTTGATTGAGAACATTCCAGATAGTGAGTGAGTAATCTATAAAAAATTAGCCCGCCCGCCACAGTTAGCTGGTAATTGGACACGTGTGCGTGAACAGCTGTGTTTGTGGTCTTTGACCTTGAAAGTTATACTGTGTATGTGACGTAATTCTGGACTATAAAGGTTGATAAAAGTGTGTTTCTACGGAAATAAAGAGCAAATTTTAGTGTTTCTAACCTGTGCTTTTAATTCTACGAACCTACAAAGTCACAATATCATGTCATTCATTCACATGACTATCTCTACCAATGACAGAATTATACATTATACTTGTCATATGAAAAGTATACCTTCCATTCATGGTAATTCTTTTTATTTATGTATTTACTTTTTTGGCTACGGATGTTTTAAAATTAAACAAGTATTTGCGGAAACAGCATTCAAATGTTTATTCGTGGTAATAGATTCTCGCGGTGGAAAATTGATCACAGCACTCCGTTGATAACACTCGGACAAATTTTAAACTGTACATGGGATAATTTCAAAAGCGGCTAATACTTAAAAAAACATATTTGACACAAAATCTCTGCATTTTTCTGCAGTAAACATTTATTTGTTTTAAAGTCTTCCTTCTTATATAAAATTATGCAAAAGTTAATTAAATAAAAAGGGCTTCATAAGTATTCGAACTAAATTGAAAATATATTCATGTCAATATATTAATGTATATATTTTTTTTAAAAAAACAAAAATCTTGATCAGTTTTGAGAACATAAAAGAGAAGATCTTCGATTCGCATCCTTGAAAGATGCTAAATGTAATACTAAGTTTGATATTTGTCTTGTTTCTGGGTAGTTATGCTGTTCTCTTTCTCTTAAGCCTGATTTCAATACAGTGGACCTGAAAGCGTGTATTTCTAATCGAAAATATAGTTCCTCTATCTACTATAGCTGGTTAAAAAAGCAAACCAGAGCAACCGGCCCCCCCCCCCCCCCCGCAATATTTAAAATTTGATTAGAGAAGAAGCTCGAAGTTTTGCTCCAAATGGTCCCGGTAAAGGAGATTTAAAGAATACATGAATAAAACAAACCTCATGGAATCAAGTAGCTTTAGCATGTCTAGCGGAGAAAGAAGTGGAGACCTTAAAATAACCGTGGAGGACTTGATGAGGAAATATGACGCAGTTCGGTTGGTTGCTACATACATGTGGGTCCGCCGACACTACAGGAAATGGACAATCATCTCTAGCCGTACAGCTAGCCAACAACAGTGTTAACATCTTATCACGTCATTAATTCATTTGCTTTACGACATCCCGCCTATATGAACAACAATGACAACCTCTGCTTCCCGGTTTTCACTCCACACAATTGTAGAATTCTACCTCACTTATTCTTTAAATGCTGGGATAGTTGCCACCTTTCCCAGATGTCATGCATACAGTTGCATAAACCGTTCTCAGAGTTACCGCCTTATAAATTGTAGAGAAGATGGTCATTTGCTCTGATTTAGTTGCTGAAATACTCGTACTAATGTAACTGCAGCACTTTTACCACACAGTGTATCATCTTGTTCGTTTCCGAACTGCAGGTAATACGGCATTTTATGCAAAACCAATGATATTAAGGTGCCCTTCGAAAAGGGAGCATTCCTTACAATTGTACGGGAAAGTACATAACTATATCCCATGGTCACGATAACTGGTCTATATTTCGAACCAAACAATTCTCATAGTATATGAGAAGTCCTAATAGTCTACCGAGAAACATACGAGTCAGTTGGAGAATTTAATGTCGTGTCGACATGTTGGTCATAGTAGCTCAGTGGTTTAGAGCAACCGCACGGAAAGCGAGAGATCCGTGATTCAAATCTCAGCTATGGCATTGAATTTTTCAGTCTGGCTCTATTCATTCCAACCAATTTAAGTTTGAATCCGTTGGGCGTAATTCGTTTTCAGGCGAACTCACACACCACAGCAGCTGTCAGAGCTTTATCCATTTGTCTAACTGTACGCATGGAACAACTCTTAGCTTAAAGAGTTGAAACTTAATATAAATATATAATAACACTTGTTGATATATTTCCATGTGCTTCAAATGAACACAAAATTAAGAGGTATTTTTGCATTTGCTGACACATTATTTCCGTCACAAAGCCAATGGCATTTATTTTGCACATCTTTACTCAGAATTCGTCAATAGTTTTAGTAATAAAATGAAGTATATTGGGATACCTCAAGCAACGGCTGCTTTCTTAAATTAATATGGAATTATATTACCAATTTGTTTTAATTCATTAGTACAGCAATATCTTTGAGAAATTGGGTTAACAGCGAGATTCGTGTTAATCAGCCACATGGTTCTACAATTATTCGGGTGGTGTGGGACTTTTAAGTAAAACCTGGGTAAAACTAAAGTGCTGGGTACTTACCCTTCCACACATACACACACAAAAGAACTATACATCTATAATGCTTACTTTACTAAACCTAATACTTAGAGCCACAATAAATATACAGACACCTACCAGAGTGTGGAAGAGCTCGTTTGCTAAGAGCAGACCATTTCTGTAACAAAAAGAGACAGAAGTTAACGTAATGAATATTAGCTTCTACACATTAACAGGCATTGTTACAGTCTAGAATCGTTCAGTTTAAGCAATTGAAACAAATGCAAATGTTCTATTGAAGAGTCGGCTCTTAAAGTAGCATCAAACACCCATACATGGGACCAATGGTTAACTGTATTATGTAAATCTGAGCAATAACGGGCCGTATTCATAGTTATCACCTTGGTCTAGACTATCTTCCGACCAACTTGGTCCGGACCAACGGTGGTCTAACCTTCTCGTATTCATAGATGATAAAGCCGTGAACAAGCACGGAGTAAATGTTACACGACGTACAAAGGTCCTTTTGCGCAGGCGCCAATCCCATAGAGTGCTTAACAAACCACAGTGTACCTACAACTTTATACATTTCTATGGTAGTTTCACAGCTGTTTCTTAATCATTTTGTTGGTTGAAATAATGTTCAGTAAGAAGTTTGCTGTTCTGTGAACTTGGAATTAATGAAGAAGCATGCAGTCATTTGGTCTGAGGAAGAGAAAAAAGGGATTGTTTTCATTAGTTTGGTAAATAAAGGACATTATACAACAAATGTCAGTACGAGAAAGGAGGAGGCCTGGAGGGAAATATATAGTTTTCTGCAGTTTTTGCAGCAAAAGAAAGAAGTATATTTCGTCTAAAGGAGCAATGTAGTAGACAGAAGGCACGTGTAAAGGCGAATGTTCACAAAAGAGTACAGTCCTTATTTTGTTATACCTATTTAATGTGCATTTCTGGCCTTTTCTATTAGGTTAAGTTAATATGGAATTTCATTTTATATACAGTAACTAATTAATTTCAGCGCTTTTAGATGTAAAACAAATACTCTACGGTCATGCAGTAGCTATTTAAATATTCAAAGAGCTTCAGTAGATAAACTGATAGGATTTGAGTGTCAATTGAGATCCTCAGGCCTCGGTTATCGTCCCTGACGTACAGATTAGGACGAATCATTTCTATCGGCTTTGTGGGTTCGCTTTACTAAACCTGTATCTATCTGCTTTTGAAGTTTAGGTCGTCGTACTTCGCAATGTCTTTTCTTGGCAGATAGTTTTCCTCCGTCTTATATCACAAATTCTACGCACCACAGCTGCATTCATGACTTCATTGTCGTCCATGTTACAAAGATAGTCCGCCTTTAATCTAGCCCTCGGAGGTAGACCAAAATTTGAGCCGGACCAACGTGTTTGGTCCCCGGACTATCGCTAATCCCGGTTTATGAATGAGAAAATCGATGGTCCACTGGTAGTCCACCGGAAGTAGCAAGTTGGTCCGGACCAAGACTGACTATGAATACAGCCACACAAATTTAATATGATTTTGATTCAAAATGCAAAGAAATTTTATGCAAATACAGAGGAATATATAGCCCTCTATATCAAAATTTCGACAGAAACACGTTTAGAGGCACCACATAGTATCTGTGTGCGAGAAAGAGGGAAGAGGCAGAGAGGTGCAGAAATAGGAGAGGGAGAGAAAGAGGGGAAGGAGAAAAAGGGAGGGGAGGAAGCGAGGGAGAGGAGAGGTTAAGTAAGAGGGGGAGAAGCACAACCTAAAGGCAAAGTGCAAGGCGAAAATTTAAGACGTTTCCACGCCTTTATTCAGAAAAATGTTAGTTTTCTGAAAAATGGCTATGATATTTTGATTAACATATCAGGACTATAAAATACTGGCATAACACATTTGAATTTTATTTAAAGTATGGGAAAATTAATTTTCATTCTAACAAAATTCCATGTGTCCATCTAAATCAGTGGTTCTCATCTTTCACTACATAAACATGACGACAAAAATAAACCGTGATACAAAAAGCTAAGTTTTGTCCAATCTACTAAATAAATGTTGAGGTCCGTATTAACAACTACATCAATCATATTATCCAGAAAAGTGCAGCCAAGAATGGCAATTCTACATAAATAGATACACGAAGGTATCGCTAAATGGAGAGAATTGCTTAGGTATAGCTACACATGAAGCTTGGTAAAGAAAGCAACAGTAATATGTGATCAGAACAATTTAATGTACGTATTTTCAAAATAGAGTTTATATATGTTTAATGTTCGCTGATAAGGAAACAAGAATTAAATCGACACCGAATTGACTTAGGGCTTTATTTTAGAAAAATAATGGTTTTAACCGATTTCAAAGCCAAAGAATATCCTTCACATCAAATTGAAGGAGAACATCAACGAGAATCATTATTAAATGCATCCCAAAAATATTAATTCTCTACCACCACCAACTCGATGAAGGGGCCGAGGAAAATAAAACTCTTAACTCTCATTTGGAATGTTATTTATTCCTATAAGTCAATGAAATGTGCAAAATATTAAAATATTATTAAAATATTACATACAAAATCTGTGCATGTGTGAGTATGTAGCACAATCTCACCATTAAATACATTTAAATACATATTCCAATTATTTAAACATTTAACGGTCTTGTTGTTACCCATAAATAAGCACAACACAATTTCCAATTTGAAATAAAGTATTACTAAAATGCTAAAAAAGGATTCAAAACGCCGGTATATTAGAATGCGAAAGAATGTTCATAAAAGAACATAGCAGAATATTGACTGTGTCATGGAGAAAAAAATTAGTTAGTCCATAAAAATGCATAAAAATAAACACAACTGATGTTTCATTCCAAGGAATAGATCATTAGAATTTACCAATTGAGAAAGCAAAAGACAGAGCAAAGTGAAGCAAAAAGGCTTCTACTTATAGCAATATGATATGAGTGATACTTAGGTGTCAAAATATTTAACTAATCCTTAGCGAGCTTTGTAGTATTTTCTCTTGATGCTGTATTGTTGTGCTGCTCGAACGGTAACCATGGATTTATCTTTGTTAATAGAAACCTCTCAGATAACGCGCTGATTATTCTTGTAAGACTCAAAGGGGAACTGCCGCGCTTCCCGGCCCTGTGCTAAGCACCAATGAACGCATCACTTCAGCCAATTGAATTCGCAGGAATCACAAATGACAGATAGATGTTTACTCCACGTGGAGTAATCAGTGCGTTATCACCGCAACATCAGAAATTGTTCAACGGATATTTATAATCCGCAACAATGAAGATATTCTTCTCTGTGATTAAGACAGTCATTTCCATAACATAATTTGGTGGCCTGGGAATGGCAAGCTTTGACCCTATTTTGCTTTACCTAGTATATTGATGCTAAGGGTTTATGTGAAAAGTGTGAGCCCTTAAAGGTGAGAAAAGGTAAAGGGTCGTATTATATACTGTTAATACTTAAACAAATTATTGATCTCACAAGCTTTATTATATCCAGACTCGGATGCCTATCTGGAAGAAGCTGAGGAAATTAAAATGATAGCATCAGCCGATGTTTCCCCAGATATCAAGAGTTTCTCTTTTGTTATTATGGTGGCGTTTAACACCCGTTTTCGCTGTATACGACACCACTGGTAGCAGTAGTTTTACAGTACTATCACTGGAAACTGAACTTAAGAAAAGCTGAAAAGAAAACAAATAAGGGGTAACATGGTACTAGGTGGATTTGAAACAGCACTTCCCGCTGAGTTGGTCCTTTAACCAGCTCATCCGCACTGTATCGCTGGAATATCGGGGTTGCACGAGGCAAAGGGGGGAGGATTCAATACAAATCTTATAGATCAATGTACAGTAATTTCATAAGGAAAACGGGACAGATACATGAAATTAATGAAAGCTCATGGAAAACTTAAATACATCTGTATAAGGTTGGTAAACCTCGCGTGAAAAAAAAAAAAACTGCAAGTAAAACGAATAAGTTTGAATGTGTGTATTAAGATAATCGTATTCAAAAACCAACTCACAAGATATCTAGTCATAAAGAAATAAGAAACCATGGAATTAACTACCTCTGCACAGAAAATTCGTGATACTCAAAGACCAATGCATGCTGATGCAATCGTTTTTGCTTTCTTTTCCTTCTTCATTGCAAAACGATTTGTATAGGTAGGTATATTTGTATTAGAAAGATTGTAGATAATATATTATCTGGACATGTTGAAACGAAAACCAGTAGGTTTAAATGTAACAAACGTGACCAAACCTAACAGATCAGATCAGTTTATCAAAAGCCGTGTCAAGACACCGAGTACTTCAGATATACTTAGTACACCAATATAAACGTATGGTATATATTACAAAGCACTTTCAACCTCCAAATAAACATTTTAAAAACACGTTCCGTGTCCGGCATGCATATGGTCAAAAACGAGAAGTCATATACACACTATACTTTATGCTTAAGTGAGGGATACTTAACAAATAAAAGAAAGATTTTTTTTTTAAAAAAAGTCTCCAATAAATCTACATTTGGAACAATTTTTTCTTATTTTTAATTTTCTAAAAATATACCCTCAATGTATACTGAATATTCTGTCCTCTTCCTTGTCATTTACTTTACATATTAGGAAGGATGAGAACTTGCTAAAATATTGTGGTGACTTTTGCTAAAAACGGCAATTTCCTAAATATCTACTGCATATATTTAAAAATCCTGAGCGCTTGAAAGTTAGCGATTCCGCTGTTTTTTTAAAATGCGCTGATGAGGATCTAAACTCAAAACACATTTTTTTTATTTCAACCTTGTTTATAGTTGTTAATTACATGGTCGTATTGCGACTATATACAAAGTAATTACATAAAATCTATGTTAACACAATAATGCGTCCTGATACAATGTTCAAAAAGTTTTATGAATATAACATTGGCTTAATATTGTGACTTTGTGGGTTCGTGAAATGAAAAGTCCAATTACATAAACTCAACAATGTTCTTTATTTCCACCGACTTACAGTTGAACACTTGCCGATTACACAGAATTACGTAATGCACACAATTACAATTCACCAGTTCGTCCGTTGCAGTCCCACTGTACGCTCACAATTACGTAAATTCTTCCGTTGCACGCACACAGTCTTCTCGTTCACTAACATGGCGCTACTTCACTGCTTGCCAAGCACTCACTCAGTCTTCTCGTCCGTACACTAGCACTGCACTCTTACGCCAAGAACTGACTGACTTTCCTTCAGCCCGTGTTGCTTATATAGGGTCAGCAGGCCAATCTAGAATGTTCTGGATTATATGAAATATCCCGTAAGTTCGAGAATCCAGGTGGAGGGGAAAAAGACGGCACAGTGGCCCGCGATCCCTCTCCTAATCATCCCTTCAGTTAGTAACTTAAATTAATGGGTGGGTGTGTCCGAACGCCTCCGTCTCCTGCTGCCGCTGCCATAGGGTCTATAGGGAGTTCCGACGTTTGGGTGACAATATATAACACTAAATATAACATTGATGTAATTTATAACATTGTTTGGTAGGTTTACAATAAAGTGGAATATTAAAGACAGTAAAATCTTGAGAACAATAGGGATGCACTGAAATAATGAAGCGTCTTTTGTAAATTGTAGAATGTTACTGATCATTTTAGGATCATTAATGCCCGATTTCACCAACAGATGTTAAGATTTAACACTAGTTTAGCAATAGTTAAAACAAAATTTGCATTTCACCAACATGTGTTAGCGTAACACTCGTGTTAAATCTCTTGTTAAACTAACAAGCCAAATTTCTGATATTAAGTCCTTAACAATTGTAAATAGTCAAGATGGCGAGCAGAAACTCAGCTGTGGATGTACATTTGCTATATTTAAGACGGTCTAAATGGCATTCGTAACCGAGTACGGCCTATGAGGAGAAATGATTTTGAGGAGCTATCCGAAGAAAAAAATTTTACGAAGGTATAGACTGTCGAAACATGTTGCTACGAAGCTTACTGCGGAAGTACAAGAGAGGTTAGAACATGCATCGAAAGGAATATGGCGATCTCGCCTTTGCTTCAAGTATTAATAACCTTGCGATTTTATAATTCACTGAATTATTTGGATAATAAATTGTCCACCTCCCGTCTTGAAACGTTCAAGTCAGTTGCCCTTCTTCGCACCTCGTTTTAAATGTATGTAACAATGAGTTAGAATATGCATCGAAAGGAATAGGCCGATCTCGCCTTTGCTTCAAGTATCAATAACTTTGCGATTTTATAATTCACTGAATTATGTGGATAATACACTGTCCACCTCCCGCCTTGAAACGTTCAAGTCACTTGTCCTTCGCACCTGGTTTTAATTTTACGTAATACGTACGTAATACTGACAAGTTGTTTAGTGCTTGTAGTAGTGACACATGCATTTGAATTAAAGTCGTTTCCAATTTTCCCCGTGACATCTTGCTCTTTTACATTCACCACATCCGTCATCTTATTTTCCGCGATATCCTTACACTTTGTATCCAATTCAATTAACAATTCTTTCTCCATCGATGAGAAATTTGTCTCACGGCTTTATTTATGATTTTGTTCATCCGCCATTTTTCAGCTTGAGCATACGAAAATGAAAACAAAAGCGCATCGCAGTACGTTCAGAAAATAAGACGACTCATCCATAGCCTTCTATAGCTGTAATATTTACAAGTTTCTTGGTGTTATCACGTGTTTGTTAACATTTTCAGAAAACAGGTTGGTGAAATGCAAGAAATTTAACAGCTTTGTTAGCGCTATGCCAATTATTACGTTACATTTGTTAACGTCGATTTTAACATTTGTTGGTGAAATCGGGCATAAGTACAGTAGAATCATCACATGGAAGTTTGTTCTTCGTCCGCCACTTTATGTATCTGGAAAACCGACTTTGATGCTGACAGCTGACTCTTCTGCACCCTGCACGTAATCATGGAAGAAAATATATAAATAAACGGGTAGTTCTAATTTGAATTTACAAGTAAACATTTATACGTGAATAAATATATATCCTTATATATGCAGGGCATAACATATAAACACGTATTTGAAAGTCGTGTAGGTGAATCACATCAGGAAGTATTATATTTTATGATTTTATGTGTTTACTTTTATCTTAATTCATAAAAACTCAACTGCTGAAGATCTTCATGTTGGTGAGAAGCACTGCGTGATTTAATGTCATTTTGCATGTTGGAAGACGTTTATCGGTGACTGTGGGGAGTGATCGTGAAAGCCGCTCCCGTGCGATGTGTTATGATTGTCATACGCCGAGCACAATACCAGATGTAAATCGGGAGGAGACCATCCCACTGCGCGTGTCCTGCTGCTGCTTTTGTCAACGAAACCCTATTAAGTTACAGTAACTATTATCGCAATCTCTAACGGTAAACCGAAGTTCACCATATGGGGCCACCAGACCTCCATGACTCGCTGGTTAGGTCATGCCTCTAAGAACAGATACATATGCACCGATTCGCATCCTTCTAGGGCCACCTGTTTCAAGATTCTTTCACATGTTTCTTTTCCGCATTCCAAAGTGTAAATGGAGGGTGCTTTAGTCTTGGTATTATATGCATCATAATTATTGGACATTCGTATCGAGTCTTAGGCAGTTACAATCACATGAAGCGCTTTCAGGACAGCCAAAACAATGTTGACATACTCTTTCCATTCTTTGATTGACTATTCATGCAGCAGCCTTGAATACAAAACGCGATCAATGCGGTAAATTTTTACGAAATATTAAAATACATTGTTTTAAAAAAGCACTGAAAATATTGACTGCTGGGTTTAACTGCCATATATACAAATCGCTACAGTTGCTTTAAAGTGTGATATAAGTGACTATCAAACATAGGATAAAAAACATTTGTGTTTAATTGTAGATACCATTAAAATTTATTAATAAACTGCGGTGTGATACAAAGTTGCATTTTAAAATGTGAAGTTAAACGAGCAGCTGGTCAGGACAGAATGTCAATGAGGCTAATAATTATAAAAGCATCGTTAAGAGAAGTATAATTAGCCTGTATAGAAATAATATTTATGAACTTTGGCACAGCTTTCCTAGTATAAGGGTCGCAGTTTCGATTCCCAGTTGAGCTCGAGAAAGTTTTATTAGAATAAGCACTGTTATTCCGTAGTCCAACCAGTGTCTGGCATATAAATGTTCGTGTTCCAATTATTTAATAACCAATTAGCCTTTAACAGAACTGTAACTGTGCAGATTCCTGAACACGTTTACCACAGTCATTATATGTAAGACATTTATGAACACAATAAATGGAAGTAGTGTTCTTGCTACATACCGCAGACTGGGACATTGATGATAAAACATGCAATGAAATGGTATTTTGGAAAGGAATTTGGGAATGAAAATGTGGCGGAGTACCTCCACAGAATGTTCCATTTAAGGGAACCGAGGAAAACCTGGGAAAAAACTGTCAGGGAAGACGGTACTGGTGAGATTTGAACCACGGATCTCCCAAATGTGATGTTATCTCCCGTTATGTGAACTACATAACGGTAGTGACACTTTCTTTTCGCCCATGTGCAATTTTACTGGCCATAAGTGTGATTTGCAGTGTTCTATTGTTTAAACATTATTAACACTAAATAAATAAATCTCTTCACATTAAACCAAAACCATGGTTTTCAAAACAACAGGAAATATACGTCAAATTAACCCCAGACAATGCATCCAGAGAACAAGTATGATAGTTTAAATATTTTGGGTGTAATAATGTCCCATTTCAAAAAGATTAGATATTAATGAAAATATCCATAAACTTGTTCACCTAAACAAAACTTATTACGAAGATTTTAATATAAAGCACTGAGATATCCTGATTTTTGGCACACAGGCCCCACATTCAGCAGATATTACACCATCAAACTCTCAAGCAATTACAGGTATAAACATAATGATAGTTCCCTTGTGAGGTAACAATTTAGAATCTTAAACGTCTGAAGAAAGCATTTCGGTAAAATGAATTATTTGAAACGGCAACCAAAATAAAATATTGAAATACGAAGGAATATCAGTGAACATTACAATAAGAATAATTACTGGTTTAAGATATATAATACCTATAAATAAGGATTTTAAAAGTATGCTATGCTGATAAATATTCAGAACATAATTGTTAAAAGAAAGAACGCAAGGAAATAGAAAAACGAAACAGGTATGCTAAATATAGAATATGATAGCTTCAACTAGTCAAAAATACAATACAAAAAAGCATTACTAAATGTTTTAGCAAACATCATGGCTTACATTAATGTAACATGTTAAGTCACGCCCCATTACTGTCCTAGTTCATAAAACTGCTAAACTAATATGAATTACTTCACAGGGTTTTACTAAAATAATCCATCATTTCGCCAAGATGTTACGCAGATCATGCGGTAACTTCATTCTATGCCTACACCAAATGATGGACCCTCTAAAACCGGCGAATAAATTAGGTTCTAGTTGCGAACTGTCATTTCATGAATAACCGCGGCAGAAAATGTACTTTTGCATTTTATAAATACCTTGATTTTTCATGATCTAGGAACTCCGGACAACAACGGATTTCAGTAAATACGTTAAAGAAATCTTGTCGCATGCTTAACTATTTGATGTTGGCCATGGTAGCTCAAGAGGTTAAAGCGACTGGACGGAAACAAGGAGATCCGTGGTTCAAATCCCGGCCGTGGCATTGAATTTTTCAGTTGACTCTAATTAATTAAAAACACACACACACACACACACACACACACACACACACACACACACACACACATATATATATATATATATATATATATATATATATATATATATATATATATTTAAAATAATTAATTTTGAAAGGATTAATTCCACAATATAAAATTTAACATCAAGAGTTCAATGATAAAAATCCTGGTTATTTAAGTACTTACAGAATTAAGTCGCCACAAATGAGTATCTCGAATATGAGAACTCTAAGTGGTTTACCGGAAAAATATGAGTCTATTGGAGAGTTTAATGTCCCGTTGGCATTTTGGCCATGGTAGCTCAAGGGGTTAGAGCGACTGGACGGAAACCAGAAGATCCGTGGGTCAAATCCGTGGCATTGAATTTTTCAGTTGACTCTAATTAACTAAAATACTTGCAGTTTAAATATTAATGCATAATGCATATAATTAAGTACTTCTTTTAAACACACATACACACACGCTTCACAAATGATGGATGTACAGAAAAACCTTCTCAAAAATAAGAGTTCAATCCCGAATGAGACTAATGTCGGGTAGCTCTAAGCTCGATGGAACCTGGACTCATTTGAGTATCAGTTCACCCATTTCATTCATCGTCCAATATGACAACGTTGGAGGATGTAAATTACACACAAAAAAGTCCCGAATGAAGTCCAGGACTTGATTGCACTTTAATAAAACTGTGATCTTGTCATCACCATGTCAATCGATACTCTGTACTTCAATATCAGTTCCATTCATAAATTAAAATTAACAGGAATAAAAGAGGGCGGTATAGTAACAGGTATAAGGGAACAACCTGATTTGTCTATCAGTAATACTACCTAAGTTGATGGTCCAAAAGGAGACTGCAATTAAACCACCTCCAAATGATATGACAGTTCAGTTCCACAATCCTCAAAGTCATTATTTCGTCTGTATAAATGAAACAATACATACAAATCACTAGGCAACTGAATAATCTATAAGTATATGGACTTACTTATATGCATAAGAAAGGAAATTGCGCATCTAAGATCATACTTTTCCTGCTTTATTCGAACACACTGAAAAATGCTCACAATATGACACAACTAAACCGACATTAAACGTCAGAATAAGAAGAATTAAGAAAGAATAGGAAGAATAAGGGAATGAAAGAATTGACAGCATTGCTACAGAAGTCACTTCGTTACTCGAGAGAAATGATGTTCCAGTTTCTGATCATGATGTCTGTTATAAGCTACCTCAACAAGAAATCAAATAGAAGGTGTAGACATTGAAATGGACAAATTTAGAGCCCATAAAGCTCTAAGAAACTGATTTACAGCCAAGTCGTCATTTAACACCGCAAGTCGGAAAAACCCTCATAAAAACAAGTTTGCAAAGTGGCCATATGCAAATCATGCATTTACATCTCCTCTCAAAAAATCCTGTTCCAAGTTGTGAAATATGGTTACATGTTTATCGTAATCACACTTGTATGTGCCAGTCATTATTATTATTATTATTATTATTATTATTATTATTATTATTATTATTATTATTATTATTATTATTATTATTATTATTATTATTATTATTATTATTATTATTATTATTATTATTATTATTATTATTATTATTATTATTATTATTATTATTATTATTATTATTATTATTATTATTATTATTATTATTATTATTATTATTATTATTATTATTATTATTATTATTATTATTATTATTATTATTATTATTATTAAAGTCATGCAATTAGGCAACTGGTCTGTTCCCAGTCAATAGAAAGTATCCATCTATCTATTCAGTCTTAGGCCGGAAGCGTAGGCTTTCCTTTCTCTATGGCTGGGAATATTACACGAATTTCGGTGTTTTATCTTCAATATTCTCTGTTTATATTAATACCAATTTGTTTATAACTTTTAATCCGTTCTGTGAAGGTTAAGATGAGTAGTTTTATTCTTATGTCTTGTTAATCATACGTATTTGCCTCTCAGAAAAGACTTCCCTTCGGTTATCTTTGTTTTCATAACTCTGATCCAGTTTTGCAGTTCAAATACAGTATCTAGTTTTGAAATTAATATATTACTATGATTATGCGGGAATACTGACGTATTCTATGGTTCAATTATCGGCGTCTAAGTAGAGTCTGTTTAGTTAACTCGTGTACTCGTCGGCCGCTGCCTTTGACGAACCCTTATAATCGTTTTACAACACAGACCCTCCTTCTCCCAGATCTTTCTGCAAGGTTGCCACCTTTCTCGATACGTCATGGGTATCGTACGAGGTTTCGTCTAAATAAATTATCTTATGTCCATTACTGCAAAACCTCTTTAGTTTTCACGATATATATATATATATATATATATATATATATCTATATATATCGTATTGCGAAACTTCCTTAGTTTTGACAAATATATACATATATCGCCAAACTACAATTCTACTGGATCCCATAATAACCCTTAACTTATTCAAAGTGCGGTATTTGAAACCCAGCTCCTTTAGGAGGCCGCGCAAAGTGCAGTGCCCATAAGGAAAATCACAAATTTCTTACAAATGTGCAACCAATTCGTCTAAGGTGGCGCTCTCCCTTTTGCATGGAATCTATAAATTTCTCGACGAATTAAATCGCATGTGAAATTATCTACTTTAGAGAAACGTTTCCTTTTGTTTTCACACTTGATCGGCGTCTTTGGTATTCCTTTTGTCACAATATTTCTTACTGTATTTCTGTGAATACACAGAATTTATCAGGTTCATTGCACGACCCCTTACCAAGAATATTTGTCAGCACATGTTTATGTGTTCAAAACAAGCGCTTGAATTTGCTTAGAAACAGTTCCCGTTATAACTTTGTTTTTTGAGGCTTTTCCAGTAATATAACTTGGCCCAGTTATTCACACCTTTGTCATCACTTTGATTATTTTCACTTGACTGAAAGTAATGTACTACTTAATTTGCAATTACTACTGCATTACCCTCCCAAGGTCTCCCCATCATGACACACAACGAATTTCTGCACGTAATGAAACAGATCAACTGGAAGTTGGAACTTTGGTAACTGAGACTCCACGTGGAGTAGACATGCGACTGTCACTTCGAGAAAATCAGGGTTGCTATTGGTCCTCAACGACAGTGTCCCATTTCTGAAGTGTGGAGATAGATTTATGACGGTCAATAGTGGGCGGGAGGGTAGTTTCCTTTGAAGGGCTAACTGCACTCGCGTTCACTAGACAGACTTTACCTTCCTCCTCAATGTGTTTGTTATAGTTTCACACACCAAAAACTGATGTGTCACAGTCAGTTGACATTCTCTGGCCTCTATCGTTTTTTGCTATTCAGCTTCTACAAACTGTTCTTATAAAATCATACTTTTCTTTCTACTTCAAATTAATGGAGATAAACGTTTACAGAAATAGTTTTATATTGTTCATTTATTTGTAGGTACAAGAGGGATACCGGAAACCAAAGCGATAGTCAAACATTTAAAAGTGGCTTCTTGCATTCTGGCCTTGTAATTACACAATCTTCTATGACAAGAAACAAATAGTGACAGCACTTAAAAAATGATAAAGTATTGAAAAGTTGAAACCTGTAACTGTGGTTATCTAGGTAATAGCCGGTGACCCCCTCCCCCCCCCCAAAAAAAAGAAACTCTGCTTTTAACATATTGTGACTTTGTGAGTTCGTAAACTTAAAAGTTTAATTTGCAGAAATTCAAATACCCTTTATTTCGAGTAAAAGGACATTCTGTACAACCTTTGCAGCAGCAGGATGACGTAACATACACAAACGCGGCCTTCAAGCTCGTCTGCCACACGTCCACAAAGCATTTCACTTTCAAATCACTTCACGGCTGCACACACACGATTCTCAGCTCCATTAACACTGCTGGCAGAAGCTCACACCGCCACATTTATACCCAAGCCGCTGTTTCTCGAAAGCTGCCGAAGTTTCTCGAAAGGTGCCGAAGTCACACGATCTTTTCGTGGCGTAGCGAGAGCACGATGGAGCTATCTCTTTCACTCTCGGCTAGCGCGCGCTTGGGCGCGGCTTGGGGCACTTTCTGTCTCTTTCTTTCCCAGCTTCTCTTTCTCTCGGCGTTTGCCTGAGCGTGGGCAGCCATAGCAGAATAGTGCCTGGCGACAATATCTAACTTTTTCGCGAGATACATTTTATCTATTTTTATGGCTTAACAGTTAGAAAATATCATATGAATTTTTGTTCAAGTGAGTAGGATTTCACAAGTGTTTCCCAAAAACTTAAATGTGTCCTTTAACAGTAGGTATAGGATATTTTAATTCAACACATCAGAGCCATTTTTTGGAAATTAAACATTTCATAAAGTTTTCCTGTAAAGGATAATGGGTTGGGCAAATATTCTTCAAATTCTCCGTGTTCCATCTCTGGGAAGTACTGAAGTTAAATACAAATTTGCTGTTATCCAACCTTTTTTTTTTTTTTTTTTTTTTTTTTTTTTTGAGTTTTGCTGTTTATAGTCTCTTTTTCCAAATTAATATTTTTTGCTTCAGAAGTTCTGAAAACATGTATTTTTGGCGAAATACCTTACCAAATTTTAACCTACTAGAATTGGGATAAAAAAAATTATTCATTCTGAAGGAATTTCCGTTGCAACAGCTTACTGTCCGAAAAAGCTATAAATTGATTAAGGTAACAATTACGTCATAGGTAATATTTTTGTGGCGTTAACCGGTTCAGAATTAAATTTTTAAGTATTTATACTTTTTCAAATGATAAGTTGTTATTCATATTCTGACTGCGTGGGTTTGTAGATTCGGAAATCTGGTTTGCAGAAACCTAGAACAACTTTTTCTGCAGTAAAAAGACATGAATTTGACTATCAGCTGTCTTCAAGGCTGACTCGGTGTTTTGCTGCACGAAAACAAATGAAAGAAATCACTGCGGTACACTTCAATCGTCGGTTGTCGCAATAACCAACAAACGACTGTCGTTCGAACACCTTGCGGCTATTTATATCTCCCCAGCCATTGTTTCTAGAAAGCCGCAAACCTTTCGAGAACTTTAGGGGCAGCAACAATGGGCGGAACGTTCTCGAGCCTCTCTGTCTCTTTCTCTCCTGTCACGCGCCCGGCTCCGGCTTGTGGCAGCAGCACAAAAATGCCACACGGTGACATCATTCTCTTGTAGATATGTAAAGAGTATTTAATTTCCAAGCCATCAAATAATTTTAACTTATTGTATCAACGAAATAATGCAAATTTATAAGAAAGTTTATCTCAGTTATTAAGCAGTATATAGACGTATGAGCTTATGTAAGAACTTTTTGTAGAATAAACAGGTGAGATTGTCATCTGAAAGCAACGTACTAGATTTTCTGCAGAAAGGCACACTGAATTCCGGGTATTAAAACTTATTTACCTGCTTTATCACTCTACCATCGTTTTATTATTTTAAATCCTATGCGGTGCAATAAATACATATTTTAATACATACTTCCTACAAATTTTAATATAAGAAGAAAGCAAGCATTGTTAAAGCTATTTCCATGGCATTCTCTAATTATCATCAAATTATCTCGGGCTAGGTATATAATGGAAATTTAACATGCACAGAGTAAAGGTAACTGATGAACTTACAGCAAATTCAAAGCAATAATAAATATGCTATTAAAAATTTAGAATAACACACCTATACAAAGTAATTGCACATAGTGCGACAGAATTCGTGGAACAATTAAATCGGCATTTGGATAACTGAAGTGCAAGAAGCACTGTGTCCGAGCGTGGATGGCGAAAGTGCAAAATCTGAGAAAATAATGAGAGGTGAACAAGAAACAACAAAGCAGCAACTCTATTTAATATTATCATCGCTTATCACCCGTCTACTTACCCATCCACCCACCTGTCTGTCTGTCTGTCTGTCTATCTGTGTGTGTGTCTCGATTTAATGTTAAAAGAAGATTTTACTTTAAGGCAGCATGGTTAATTGGTTTTTAAATTAATTGTTATATACGTATAATTTATGACATGCCTAGGGCAATCCTATAATACTTATAATGGACCCAGCCGGGAAGTTCACCTGGGTCCCGTCGAACGCAAGGCACATACTCCTCCGAAGCTGCAGAACCTATTAGAAAGAAAGTTTTAAGTTCCCTGAAAAACCGCGCCTTCTAATTTTTGTGCAGCAATCAGCTCAGCGTTTAAAATCCCGTCAGCCACCTGTTGATGTCAAAGGAATGTTGAAAATTACGTAAGCCCTCGTCTCTGCAGATGTTGCGAACCTGAAACTGGTTCCATGTCTCGTGGAATTGATAGCTTTGGTGAAAACAATAGCTAAGCTCGTATTATCGCAGTGGACTTGACCTTGAGTTGCTAAATTGCCACCCCAGTGGATGATAATTAATTTGCACATTCATGGTAAACTACCTTCAGAGTTGGTCTCAAGGACAACCTAGCGACAGTTTTCTTGGTATAAAAAGTGTGTTTCTGTAGTTAAGAAAATATGTTAATATTATGCATGTAGTAATACTTTCCATAGCAAATAATCTTTTTTTTTTTTTTTCTTCAGATTACAGTACATCATTGACAACACTTAATCAGAAGTTTCCTTTCTAATTTGTAAAGCTCCAAGACTTCACGTAGCTATGATTATATGACAAGGTTACGAGGGGGAACTTAGCACTCGATCTATAGAACTTTGGTGCCTTAGATTCTGACGGGGCACCCGCGGCGAAGGACTGAATAATTACTGTTCGCCAACGCAAAGAAAGTCCCTGACAGGAATGTGCCACCCTTACACAGTGCGACAAGGAGAGTTAATGTGTGTGACAGAGAACGCAAGCTAGACTAAAAGTAGAATTGTTAAAAAACAAGAACCCTGTTCACTCAGTACTCTAAAACCGAGAAGATTTATTCACAAAGGTAGAAGACGTCAGAATGTTTCTGAATGGTCTGTAACTGAGCTGACCTGAGTGTCAAACACTACGAGGTAGGGTATCGAAGCACTGTCTAACCTCCTTGAGCCTCATTCCCATGGGATTTTCTTTGCTGTGGCAAACTGTAGCCTTTACATCATTCAGCTAGCAACCCGAGAAAAGCCCAGAAAAGCCCATGGGTCAGGAAGGTACACCAAGAAGAATCGAGCCTATGATTTCCCGAGGCAAGTCACTGACACTAACGCCTAAGCCATCCCGCTTGGTACACCTTTGCTGTCTGGGAAATCAGCATTCCTGGTACGTTTTATATATTAACGTAACTTTTTACTCTCTTGCTCCATTCCTGAATGATCTTGTCCTATAATTACTTTAATCTTCTTCCACCCAACTATACTCTCATTTTCTTCCAGCTAATACATTTTCTTCTTTGTTTCGCATATGGTTTAGATCCTATGATCTACTCTGACCAAGTTCCATCCTTGCCTCGGTTGTCCAGGTTTTTATGAAAGCATTATTTTGTTCCTACCTATTCTATCAGTCTTATTTGTGATCTCTTCATTTCTAATTTTATTAGTTTTATACATCGTAACACTTATCTAAAATATCTCATTGAACGCAAATGTGTGTATGAACACTTAGACCTTCTTGCTCTCTTTTTGCAATAAAGGTTGCCATAATACCCTGTATATTCCACATACATTTACAGAAAATTATTAGCAGAGTTAAGCAGACAGAATGTTTAAGCCGCTAGGCTACTTGAACAGGAAATCTGCTGTTCAAGTGCTGTCATGACCTGCTTGATGACTGCGCTTTTTCCCAGGGTTTCCTCAGTTCTTAGGTGCCGAATGGTACACCTACACTAGCCTACAACTTTCCTTCTCCACTTATCCCTTCTATTTGTTTCACTATATGGATCAGCAATGTCTTTAGGTGAGATCAATAACGACAACACAACGCGCAGTTTATCTATTGATAAAGAAATACAAATGTAATATCTCTCATAGGAAAGTAGTGTACACTAAAATACACAGATGGTGTCGCAGAGGAAGAAGTCAAATGCAATGGTAGATAACGAACTCGAAAGGATACGACACTCTACTGGATATATCCGTAGAGAGAGCAAACAACAAAACACTCTCTATGACAGAGAGAGAGAGAGAGAGAGAGAGAGAGAGAGAGAGAGAGAGAGAGAGAGAGAGAGAGAGAGAGAGAGAGAGAGAGAGAGAGAGAGAGTTGGAACTATATATTTTATTCTCTAAACAACCTTTAACATAAGGTTTTACAAATAGTTTAGTTTTCTAGAAATGCGAAACTTTTATTGCGATTTTAAAAATATATTCTAAAGAAGTCACAAGATTCCTAAAGGAATTAGGATGCAGATACAATAAAAATAACAAAGTAGAAGATTGCACAAAATGAAGCTTACTCTCAGGACATCCTGGGCGTCGTCTACAGACTCCAATAAACGTGCTACAAAATTGCTGCATCATGAAACAGCCTATTTCTATGCCTTACTTCAACAAACAACCATTTTCAAGCGAGTTCACCTTGACAAGCTTCATTTGCATCAAACTTCATCCTGTTTTAAAAGCTCTACTTATGATATCTATGTGTTGCATTTGTAATTTCTTCATTACCAGTTCGTTTGATACAAATCAAGCAACTTGTACGACCTTAAGGTTGCACACTTCTTGAATTTTACTTTTTTTCTAAAACGGTTATAGATACCTACATTTAAACATTTACAGAGCACCCCACAAAGGGATTTACACTATTTGAGATTTAACATTTTTAAGATACAGAATTTCCCATGAGGTGGTTTTGCCCAGTGAACTTTTCTGAGTATTTCCGTTTGCTCAACGCCTCACAATTATGGGTTTGTGACGGGCGATCGGTCTGGGATTTCTGCAGGGTAGCTCCGCATGGGTTCTCTTATCTAGATTGCAGGTTGTGGGTGCATCCTAACTGATTGTGTGTTTCTGGCAGAAATGCCTTGAGTGTTCAATATATACGTTTATTACAATCCTTAATTTCCCTCTCTGCTCGCCACCTATTAAGTCGCTATTCGTGAAGTAGTGTTGCACGTGTCCCTGTGTCCACAGCCTATAGTTGTGTTGTTGTTGTTGTTGTTGTAATTTACGTCCTCCAACTTTAAGTCATATCGGACGGTGAATGGAATGGGTGAAATGACGCTCAAATGACCCCAGGGTCCATGGAGCTTAGAGCTACAGGGAAAACCCTGGAAAAAACCTTATCCAGGTAACTCACCCTGACCGAGATTCGAACTCGGGACCTCTTGAACGTGAGGCAGACATGCTACCATCTACGCTACCAAGGCGGGCACAGTCTATAGTGTGATGTAATGTAGAAGTACTGGTCTGCATTGTATGTGAATAACGAGTGTTTGTATACATGTGATTTCTCCCACACGTATAAACTTAACTGTTCGAAGATTCACAACTTAATTGCTCGTGGACAGACTTTTTGTACGTGGTGTTCCCTCGGCGTGCAAAATACGGAGTGCCCTCCGTCTAAATCAAGGTTCCGACATTGCTTAATTTTCCCCCTCTCTTGCTCTTTTTTGGAGTTTGAAAAAAATCACGTAACAAGTTATTAATTTCATATAGGCCGTTATTTATGCTCACTTCCGATAAATGTTGACATTTCTCAGTTTGGACCTAAATCTGCAAAGCATTCTCTTTTCACACACCCCAAAATAAATTATGCGCGCTCATGTTTCCAAAACTTTTGGTAAAATCCTGCAATATGTTGTTTAAGTCACGATTCAAATTCTATGAAAGAAATCTGTACCGACATATCGGCACCAGGATTCGCCTCAAGGCTTTTCGAACAACAGCTAAGAGTTTTCGGGTTTACAAGTATGTGAACTGTCTGCCCGAGAATGTTAAGGAACACTGGCTTGAGAAAAAGGTTTTGTATTATTTATAAATATGATCTTTAATTATAACCTGACTGTCCCAGTGGATTATTATTATTATTGTTGTTATTATTATTATTATTATTATTATTATTATTATTATTATTATTATTATTATTATTATTATTATTATTATTATTATTATTATTATTATTATTATTATTATTATTATTATTATTATTATTATTATTATCATCATCATCATTATCATCATTATTATTAGTTGTTGTTGCTGTTGTTGGTGGTGTTCCTGTCTTACAGGGACTGCTTCACACAGCTAAATCTAACGATTTGTAAAGCATTTTGACGTCAAGGTATATAAGAGTCCTTTGAGGAAACATAATACTGTCTTTTAACCAGAAAAGGCCTATGTGAGTGACAATTGTCCTTTTTAGACTTATTTCTTCAGTTGCGGAGAATTTTTTATTTGCTATGTGCAATAACAAATTGTGGAACCCAAAATTTACATTTCTTAATCTTCTACCTGCATTCTTCTTCTTCCTCCTCTATTCCATCTTGGGGGGGGGGGGGTCTATTGCTGCGATAAAAGCCTCTCTACACTTGTGACCTTTACACAGCCAGCCTTAAGAAAGGTTGTACTTAGAATGAAAATAAAGAGTGGTTTGTTAACATCTGAATATTAGGGGATAAAGATGATATATTCAAGTCACTATTTAGAATCCCAATACCAATGTGGTAAATTAAAACAGAGCGACAATAACTACACAAAACGTGGCTATTTTGCGATAAAAGTGCATTATGTTTCAGGGAGAACTTGTACTTTAACTGAACATTTAAGAAAACATGTTTGACCCTAAATTAATTGGTTAATCTATGAGATGGCGTATAAATACACAATATGTACGGCCATATGAACCCAGGGTCCTTTGGTCTTCAAGTTTCTAAAACCGTATCTTATCAGGATAAAGGAACTTTCTGAGAGACATTTTATCCCACCAAGATTCGATCTCACACCCTCCGGATTACGACGCAGACACGATATATCCGCTACATGACGCGCATGTTATTACTTTAATGGCATTTTCTTTAATAGTTGAGTATTATTAACTACAACAGATGATATAATGTGTAATTGCTTTCATCAGATTTATCACCAAAATAATGGAAACCAATCCAGAATATTCTAGACTTAATTACTACCTATCTCTGAGAATGGAATTTCTGAACAATCTAATACTTCAAGTAGTGCATTTGCCAGTAAACATATCTATCGTATCGCTTCTCTCGGCATATTTCCGTTTATTTGAACTTAGAAAGTGTCTCCATTGGTTTTCGTTTGTTTGTTTAACTTCTTAGTTCACCTGGATGCTTCTAAAGTATTAAATCTTTTGGCAAGAGACTTTTAGTTATCGCCTAATTTTTACTTTTAAATATTTGCTTTTTAATATACATTTTTCAAAACCGACGTATTTCACTTTCAGATCTTGAATGAAGTCACCAATTTAAATTTAACCCAAGTTTGCCACAACATCTAAATAGAGAGAGAATACCACCTTGTAGTGAACGGCGTGAGGCACGAAAACGTTGTCATGCCAGTTGTTCAACATTGCTAATGGCCTTGCTCTGCAAATTCCAAACACTCGATTGTTGTAATTTATGAGGCAAGAACACCTTTATTAGGAAATTATGACCTAGTGCTTTCTTGAGCAGGTGTCCCTTTCTAGTTGTGTTTACTGAATACCATAAACAAAGCAAGCATAACGCAGTTCTGACTTGCTCAGCTGACATTCCTTCAACTGTTTCATGTTTCGCGACATAATAAACAGGCTTTAAGACCTTTCATGAACACTATGACTTCAAATATATTATGTCTGCTCTTTTCCTCCGTCTGCTTACAGATTTGTTCTAACACAAGCTAGCCGAGCTACAGTTCTTCTGAAAGAAAATCCATGGAATAAATTACTTGTTTGGTTTCTTACTATGCTAATGCCCATTAGTTACTTCAGAAAAGTATTTTCTTTAATCAAGTCAAGAATGTTTAAGATCACACCAGAAGTAACACCGGAATGCTTGGAATATAAAGGCGGCGAATTCCATTGTACAACACAAGTTATAAACTTCTCGAAGTGGTTTTACCTTGCACTTTTTAGGTAGCATTCTTATGAAGAACTCTTTTGTCAGCTAATGTATTTTGCTTATCTTCAATTCATTACACTTTTAATCAGAATTATGTGAAGTAGCCGGTGAACAACGAATCGTGTCTACCAGCTATTAAACCTTTCGCAAAACTGCCAAAAATTTCCTAAGCAATAAAGATAGATAAATATTTTTAGTATATCTTCAATACGTGTACAATATTTCCTTTCTCAACCACTTACCATGTTTAGTATAGGAATAATTACTTAGACATTTCACTGAGAATGCTATTTTTAGGGATTTCTGACTCAATAAAGCAGTTTTTCAAAAGCGAGAAGTCGGGATCAATACCAAACTTTGTATTACACACTTTGTTAATACACACTTTTTCAGGATACCAAGTCACCCCAAATGTTTCTTTACACAGAAGTTCTGTCTCTCTTTGAAGAAAAACCCTAGCAGTTTAATCAAAATGTCATTCGTTTAAGATACAGTTACCGTATGTTTTAAATTTTCTGTCAGTGGTTTGTACAGTCTTTTGTCCCATTCTTATTGAATTTTAGGTGGCTATTAAGTGATAAAAGGCAGAAATTTCCTACAAAAAATACCGCAAAAATATGCAGATTCTATTAAACTTTTATTTGACTATATTTATAAGATCTTTTCTTTTCTTTTCTGCACTTGCATTTTATAATATTTCAAAACTGAGGCGGATCGGTCCGTAGCGAACCACGTCGAGCTCTCCCTTGTGCTCAACGCCTCACAATTAAGGATCGGTGGCGTGAGGAGGTTAACGAAAGGGAGATTGTAATCGGTTCGAGGTGACTTGTAGCTCCCGCATGAGAACTCTCATCTGTACTTCAGGAGTGGGTACGTCCTGACTGGTTGTGGGTTAATGGTGACACCTCGGATCTGGTCGACAGAAGTTTATTGTAGTCCTTAGGCTCCTATGCTCGCCACCGTAAAGTCGTCGTCGATGTACTTGCCGTGTTTAGCGTCACTGTCAATATTGTGATGTGAAGCACGTAGGCAGTAGCACTGCGTAGTCGAATTGGATATATTTACCGCCCTCCCTATACATTACTCGTTGTGCTAACTCTCACTGCAGAGATTGCTAAATATTGCGCTTTGTCTCTGTGCATGCCGCGAAAGTATACTTCTTAGGCGGCGCCAAATACGCGTCTGTCTCACGTAGAACTCAGGACCGAAGTGTTCTTACTAGCAAAACCTAGTTTCCGCCATTCCTTTGAATTACCCCCACTCAGGGTATTTCTCGGAGTTTGCAAAATCACATGAACAAATATCAATTTTCTATGGGCTCTTAACTATCCCCACTTGAGATCAGTGTTGGGAATTTCCAGTTTCGGACCTAACATCACAGACGCTTTCTCTAACGGTCCGAGTGCAAAAATGTATGCTAAGGCATGTGCTCTGCAAGTCGGTCAAAATCTTATAGCCTGTTGTCAGAAGCACGCATGGGATTTTAACAATGGGTTGGTTTCCGACTGAGAGGCGCCAAATTTTCCTTGAGGGCAAAACAGACAATAGAGTAGGGTTGTTTGTTTACAGGGATTACAAAGGGAGTTTACTGGCCTTCGTAGAGTGGCCTTGTCACTGTGACGGTCTCCGGAGTATATGCTAACATTATAGCGTATGTCTATTCTGGTATACGCCATTTATTTATATTTGTAAATCTATAATATATTTATATTTATTCGTTTGTGCCAATGTCTTTCTGATATCAGGTTATATGTCGTCTCAGTGTTCTTAGGTGACAGGGGCTGATTCAAGGCATAGGGATTCAAAATATATATATATATCCGTTCTTTCATTTCTCGTGAGAATATCATGCAATTAAAATACGTAATCACGACTGTCATGCAGCGACTTTTTGCTTAATTAACTGTTATCTTAACCTCCTAAGTGCCATGTAGCTACAGCGGAGTGTGCTAAAACTATTTCGGCTAAGTTCTGTCATATTGAACACAAAAGATGGAAAAACAAGCTTCCTTTGTAACTAATTTGCAGAATAATTCAAACAGTTATTTATAATGTGATTGTAAATAATTTGCAACCCTTGATGAAAAATGGTAAAATGATGTTCAATAGAATTTACACGGTGTTCATTTTTATTCGATATTTCCCGCTCTTCGATTGTAAGTAAATTGTATTGAAGTAAATAAAGTATAAATATGACATATACTAACAGTATTACAATTAGCAAGTAACGACAAATTGTTAACACATGCATACGTAACCTAATCAAGCAAAAAAAAAAAAAAAAAAAAAAAAAAATGAGCCATCCCCCCTCAACTCCAAATAAAGTCAAGGCTGAAGAGGGTACACCCCTGAAGCAGCCATAGGGCGAAATAAGCCAGAGTGAAATAAACCCATGGGCGAAATAAGCCCTAAAATCCCCCTGTAGTAGTAGTAGTAGTCTTCGTTTGAGCAAGAATGACGTCATAGTTGACTGGTGAGTCTATCTTGAAATCATAGTGCCCTATACAGAAGAAGCGGTAATGCTTGCGGAACGGTAAGCAAATTACAGCGCTCTGAGTGTGGTTGCGCTGGTAACTAATACAACCAACTTCCCCTGGATATGAATGCTGAGCACCGCGTCTTCATGGTTGAATGCTACTTTCGTACCGGCATTAAAACTGGTGCGACATATAAATATAATTTAAACAGTTGCATAGATGAGTTTATGCAACGCTATCCAGCATTCAGGCAAGTCCCTCGGAGCGTAATGTTGTCAAAAGTGTCCAGGTACCCTTAAATGGACATACTTTTGTTTGCAACATAAACGTCTTACTTATTATCAGTATATGATATAAATTGTTTGTCATTCTCACACTTAATTAAAATGTATATTAATGTTGGTATCCTCATCTCTTTAAAAAGCAATAGGTGGATCAAACATTTCTAAGATACAGGATCAGTTACTCACTGGACGCTATAAAGTGACTGGTTCCAATCTAGAAGCAATAAATAATTTTATGACAGAAAGGCCCCAAGCATACCTTCTCGCAATACAGACAGTGTTTAAGGGGAAGAGAGAAAGCAAATATAAGCAAATGGACACATAAGACTATGTACTAGAAATATTTTCTTGTTTAGACCTGGATAAAAGCTTTCTACATATTGTAACAGTAATTTATTTTTCATTGATAGAACATGTTCTATTTTTTTTTTTTTTTTTTTTTTTTTTTTTTGCAATGAAGTTACATTGTGAGTAAACTGTGGGTGATAGAAAAGAATTGAGATCAAATTGAAATATGTGAAATAAGTGTTCATTGGCTTATCATTTCGTATATTCTTCATGGTATACTTTTATGGTTGCATAATTAGCTTTGCAGTGCATTCATTGCAGTATATAGCGTTTTTAAATAGTTATCGTATCTACGCACCAGGCGAAATTACGCACCTTTATATTACGCGGGCAGACTCATCTCTCAAATAGTATATTTACCTGCTGGTAGAGGAAGGCCTCAAAGCTGCCGTCAGCACATCAAATACGATCGCGAGCCGCTAGCGGAAACGTCTATAAACTCGCTCCATCAGCGATGCTATTGACTACGTCAAATTTTGCGAGGTAAAATTACAGAAAAAAAATATATATATGAGTGAGTGGATGAGTGGGTGAGTAAGTGGGTGAGTGGGTGAGTGAGTGGGTGAGTGAGTAAGTGAGTGAGTGAGTGAGTGAGTGAGTGAGTGAGTGAGTGAGTGAGTGAGTGAGTGAGTGAGTTAGTGAGTGAGTGGTTTAATCGTACGCATATGTTTTAGTCCACGAAAAATTTATAAAACATGTGAAATTGTCTTACAATAATTATTGTTGACAATAGCTAAGATCAACAAGATTCAGCTACTTGATTGTAAGAGGTACCTAAATAAATTCGCACTTCAAATGCTAGAGATTTTCGACGAAAAGTAACAATGATTATTAATTACAGCGTAAATACAGAGTAAAACAAGACCTCAAACTATTTAAAGTAAATATCTGAGAGTAAATATGCATTTTTTAAGTACTGCTGGTAAATGTTAGGTTCTAAACCAATTTCTTGGTCATTTAAGTGCACTTATTCATATAAAAACACAGTGGTAAAATTTAATCTCTTGTTTTTTTAGTATGATAATGGTCTTGGCTTTTTTGAACACTAAAGAGTTAATGGGCATTTAAATAAAATTTAAAACATACAGTTAAATAGTTAATCTAAGCGTATACACGCATGTGAATAAGCTACAACAGTTGCTGAGTAAAACATTCTGAAGAAATTAAGTCAGAAATTATACACTTGACATAACAGGTCTGAAGCGCGGCAAATTTAAACTTAATATTTCTGAGATAGCAGCAATCTGTGTATAGGGTCCAGCATCCCTAAAATCCAACTTCATTATCACAATGAAAATAATAAAGGTTAGAGAAATTGGTGTCATTGTGTTATTGTTATATATCTGATATTTTCAGGTAGAATAAGCAACTAATGTTAACGTGTATGACAATTGAGTGACATGTGCTAGAGTTGCATTCCAGAGGCCACGATTTCGATCCCTGGTGGCCACCACTCTGACCATAGACTTTCGTGATTTTGCCGTAGTCAAGAAGGCGAATGCTGGACTGGTGTCTTCTACCATGACTTTACTCTCTCCCATTTCCTCTCATTTCGTCTACCTTCTCATGTTACAGGACGACCACTGGGGTGTGTGTTGGTCGACGGCGGAGAGATGGCGCTGATGCTTGCGATTTGGAACATCTCGGCTCCGTCATAGGAAAGTAGTTCGTGTCTCCACTGTTGGGTCGAGCTTTCGGTGGTTCCTGTTGGACAGGACCTCTAAGGAGCCCTCCGGCGGTTTGGGCTGGTTACCACTGAGTGCCTTCCAGCTGGATGCTGAAGCCAGCGTTAAGGAACATGCTTATCTGTTCCTGCGGTTCCTTCACCCCATCCGTTCCTCCCGGAGTACCCACAAAATTTTCAGTTACAGGTCGAGGTTTTGGTGAGCCTACCGTTAACTAATCTACCTCTACCTAACATATATAACCAGATAGGATATTTTTCTTTATACTTGTATACTTCTCTCTGGTGTCTTAAAAATAAGAACGACAAGTGATTACTTTTAAAATTGGCAGAGAACTCGGGATAGAATAATATCTTAGAATAGAGTTTGTATGTGCTACTTTCATAAGATTTCTTATACTCAATCTCCAAAAATACTCTTACAAAGGCTTATGCTTCTAACTCATGTTAATGAAAAATAAACACACGTAGCAAAGGTTTTATTACATATTTCCATGAGATACAATGGTACTATACCAGCCTTATGCAATACTCAAATGTTTTAGGAGTTTCGCTATTTGATAGCTTGAATTCCCATTGCATGACCACGAAAAAAAAAAAGTCACAAAAATATTTGTTCTCTACTCTTGTACAAACACTTCCTAAAAACGCTTACCCTTCTATCTGCTTCATCTTAATCGAGATAAACATATGTTTCATTACATATTATCTTGTAGGTACAATGGGAGTAGGAAAATACAGTAGGCTTAAGCGACATTAACGTCCATAGGAGTGGCTCAATTGTTAAGACGCAGACCCACTAATCCAATCGTCGAAAGGTAATTATAAACTGATAAAACCTATTTTCCACGGACAGAGGTAAGCTGAATATAAAAAACATCACAGCAGTTAGATTTTCCATTCTTAAATAAAAACGTAGAATAAGACTACAATTTTGTGCTTTAGTATTGCTCCATTAAATGCTTGTAATCAATTGTTATATATTTAAAATTGAAAATTATCAGAAAATGTCTGTAACAAGTTCATTAAATGTACAGATTATAATTGCTGTTGTTACGACGGCAATAAATACGTACCATAAAGAAATTAAGTGTGAGTCATTTATTACACCGTGTTTGTTGTTTGCCGCGAAAGGAGGGGAAGAAAACAACATTTAGGATAGCTACTACCTAAATTACGAATCTGGAAGTTACATGCTTTATTGTTGTACCGTGCTGATATGTTTCAAACCGTCCTATCGACAATGACGCACACCTTCGAATCGAGAGAGTTCGGTTCCTGAAACATCCCCTCCGCGATCCGTTAATACATAACGGAATGCAAAAGCATCCTACAAGTTGGAACTGAACAGCGAGAATCAGCATCACTCTGTAGACAGTGGGTTTAGTGAGCGTCGAGAGCTACAAGCAGCGCTGCAACAGACATAATAAACAACAGCGCTACGAAAAGAAACATATTTGGTCTGTGTATTTGTAAAAAAGTGATAGTAAGTTAGCACTGGACTAACGATTCTGGTGACAAAGTGAGTTTGGTGCAACTTCGTATTATTATTGTAATTATTATTGTTATTACTACCATCATTATCATCATTATCATAATTATCATCATCATTGTTATTATCTCTGTTTTGCTGGAAATAAAATGATGGATTCTTTTATGTATGCTGTAGTTCCATGGAAAAACTCCACCCAACTAGTTAAGTTTCCCTAACACTCACATGAGACACTTGACAGCCTGCCTCACCCTTGGGCTTCATTATTCTTCCCTAATTGGGATGCCTTTGGGATTAGTGTACAAAGAGAAGGTAAATTCTGCTAAATATTAATGCGCCACTTCATACGGTCCTATGACCAAGTCATGAAGAGAAACTGCATCAGAGGCTTGATGTCCTCCGTCCAACGGGCTCATGTACAATGATTCCCGTAACTTGGCTGAGATGTTTTATGAACCTTCCATTTTCACTGAATGGAGCAGTCCATGGTAAAATTAACCTGGCTTTATCCAGATAGATTTTTGGTCCATCCGCGCCAGTAACTAAATTGGCCACGATGTCAGAGAAAACTCACAGTTAGGAAATGAGGCAACAGTTAAGTCGTAATCGGTGATAAAGAGATTTCTAGGAAAGAATGGCTGCACTAATCTTTTGTGTTTTAGTAAACGTTCCTGGTTAGTACTGTGTGAAACTGGGTTTAAGGCGATAACTGAAGGAGTTTGCCGCATCGGTTTAGAAGCATGACTGAGGAAAATAAAAGAAAATGTTTTACAACATGCAAACAAACTTTCCGGCAAAAAGTCTCCATGAAACTAATCGTAAAAACCGTTTTGTATTAAAACGACCCCTAATTAAAAGCAGTAAATACTTATTGCAAATGAAAACTGGCATATCCACTTTATTCAGTCAGAATGGTTAGGGCAAAAATATGTTTCCTATTTACAAATGAAAGAAAGTCATTCAAGAAGCAATAGAAAATGGCTTCGATACAGCCAATACAACCGTGCTATACCAAGTCATAAAATCGAAGAGGAACCTAACGTAATTGAAACTATGTGGAGTATAAGAGAGGGTTGAGGTGCCAAGAAATGAGGGGTTAAATCAGGAGAAGATGATTTGAAAACATATCTAGAGAAAACAAACAAAAGAAAACGTTTACCTACCAACTATAAGGGATTAGAAATTAAATGCAGAACGTTGCTTACATGCAGTTTGGGGCTTGGATTCAAATCCAAATAGTGTTTTCAGAAAGAATGCACGACTATTTCTTTGGTAATGAGGAACTGATGTCACTGTGCTACTGCTTTAAACGGCAATAGTATCTGAGTGAAGTTACAATCGATACCGGATGGAAGGACTGTAAACCAAAGAGACCCTGTGAGCACCTTAAAACGTTTAGAACATAGAGTCAACATGAAAAATGCAATGCCATGGCAGGGATGTGAACCACGTATCTCCTGGTTTCCGTCCTGTTGCTCTTACCCATTGAGCTACCATGGCCAACGTGCCGTCCTGATATTAAATTTTCCAATTGACTCATATATATTTTCCCGGTAAACAACTAGGGGCTCTCGAATTCTATTCAAAATCTTAGCCTGTATACGGCTAGTGTGAAGAACACTTAGGTTTCCACCAATTAACTTAAATAATCAGAGTTTAATGATGAAGCACTTAAGTACTTACAATACTAAGTCCACCAGCGGTGTATCTCGAATACCAGAACACCTAGTGGTTTACCGGGAAAATATATGGCAGTGGTAGCTCAATGGGTAAGAGCGACTGGACGTAAACCCGGAGATCCCTGGTTCAAATCCCGGCAATGGCATTGAATTTTTCATGTTGACTCTATGTATCCAAAATCTTAGCCTATGTACAGCTAGCGTGAAGAAATGATTGATTTTCCACCAATTAACTTAAACGTTTAGAACATATTTGACTTTATATGCATTTGTAGAACTCTGGCAACATGGTGGCCGAATGGTTAGACCCCGTCTCTTACCACGATGGCCCAGTTTGGATCTCAAGGGACGACATTGGTATTTGTGGTGGACGAAGCGTCGTGCACGCTGATTTTCTCCGGGTTATCCAGTTTCCCTCGACATTCTTTCCAACTGCTCCATAATCAGTTTCTTTATTTCATCATTTCATATTATCCATTTCCTCACCCTCATACAGAGGTTCAGTTGTAAGACTAGTGGTTTGATGTATATGGTCATAGGAGGAAAGTAAATTGGAAAGTCCGTGCTTTCCTCTAAATATGGTTGAGAATTTCACGCTAAAAGCAAGGGTTACAGCTATTCACAGCAGAATGCTGGGCAGTTTGGAAGCAGAATGCAGGTTGAAATTATATTTACTTTTTAGCAATATTTACAACGCAAGACAGATTTTTATGTATCCGCAGGAAAATCTTACATGAAAGAGACAGAAGCCGAAACATCGAAATGTCATCACAACAAAGAGAACGAATGTTTCAGCCAACCAGATATGTAGCCTGTTACAATCAGATTAAATAACAAATGAAGACTCACAAAACTATAAATAAAAACAGCTTAGTAAAAAAACTGATAATGAATTTGAATAACATACTATAATAATAAGAACACAAATTCAAAATCTTAATAGCCAAACCGTTCATGGAAATTCAGTAGAAATGATGCTTCTACTTCGGAATGTATGGAAATACGATTAAAACACATTATTTTATTTTACTTTTAATGCCACAAACTTATCTCAGTTTTATTTAAAAGGCAAAGGAAGGACATTGGTAATACCATTCACAGCACTGTATCATTGCAAGACTTTTCTAAATGCAATCTCTTAAATATAGCGAAAATTAGAGTTGCTCTAACGAAATTATGTATAGGTATTTAAGGAAGAATGTATAAAAAAACATATTCTGCTCTTTATATGCTTCAATGGGACCACCCTTAGTCATTCCATATTTTAATTAGAATATCCCAAAAGCTTCTTAGTTGCAATTGAACTCTAATAGGTAAATGTTACCTATTTGTCTCACAGTGACACAGTTCGTAAGATGAAGCGAAATTTCAACGTAGGCATACGCAACAGTGTTTGTGACATCACCAGCCGGTAGTAAGCTCAATCTTTTAGAAACCATAACCAGAAAGAGGTGTGACCAATAGTCTACCTCCGCTGTGTAGTGCTTTAGAAGTACTCATTCATAATAGTCTAAATGCTTGCCATTAATTTTCAGCCTTTATACATCGAAGGAATGCAAAGAAAGGAAATAGCTTTACTATTGAGTCATAAAACTATTGTCCAAAGGAGCAATTTATTAAACGTTTGCTTAAACTTGATTATGCGTTATCCGCGACACAGAATATTTATGCAATTATGCAAAGGACTGTCTTTGTTCAAGTAAAGAGTGGGCATATACCATACAGTAGCATTATATGAAAAGATATTGTACGTAAAGAACAATGTCCCATTCAAATTTCAACAATCAGTTGTAAGACAGTAACTACATAATGTAAAATACATTAGCTATTTGCAAATGTATAAAGATATGCTAAAGTACCATTCTGTACTCCACGTATGTTCAGCCTTGATTATTTACACCGGAAAAAAAATCTGCTAAACTCTGAAAATTCAAAACACGTGAACGGCGTACTTAAATTCCTACTATTTACAAATAATGGATTTTTCAGCAAAGATATATAACGGATCATATAAAGTATTACGTTCCATTCATTCTTTAACGGACCAATGAAACTAAATACTGATTTTTACTTTTTCTCCAAAGAGAGTTTCCGTGTTTGAAAATACGAGAGTCTGCTGATTAGTCCCGGACCTCACAAAAACAATAAACCTTTTCAAAAACTTCCTTTTTCTTTATTTCTCAACAAAATCTCCAGAAAGGCTGCTAATGCATTTGACATATAGATGATCCAATTTAATTAAACCATATGTGTAGTGTGATCACGGATCTCAGAATGGCTGTTTACCGCAACAATGACCTCCTCGTTGCTGTGAAATCTTCGTCCTCCAAGACATTTTTTGAGGTTCGGGAAAAGGTGGTGGTCACTGGGTGCTAGATCTGGCGAATAGGATGGATGTTCAAGCAATTCTAACTTCAGTTTGCACATTTTTCCCATCGCAATGCCTGAACGATGGGCCGGAGCATTGTCTGTCGTGAAGAAGCAAGATTTTTTTTGTAACTAATAGTTATTTCCGGGTTGTTATGCCGTGGTCTGCTGGAGTTGGATTTTCCAGACGTTTCGTCCACAACTATGGTGGACATCCTCAGTGGCGTGGTCGTAGTCTCCTCGGAGAAGTTCGAGTAGCGTCTTCTCCGAGGAGACCACGACCACGCCACTGAATATGTCCACCATAGTTGTGGACGAAACGTCTGGAAAATCCAACTCCAGCAGACCACGGCATAACAACCCGGAAATAACTCTTAGTTATATTGACTCCGGCCGTGAAACCCTACGCTCTCTTAAGACTTTTTTGACCATAATAGCTCAATGGTTAGAGCGGCTGGACGGCAACCAGGAGATCCGTGGTTCAAATCCCGGCTATGGCATTGAATTTTTCAGTCTGACTCTACGTTTCCACAATTTAGCTTACACACGGCTAATGTGAAAGAACAATTAATTTCCATTAATTGACCTAATAGTGGTTAACTATAAATCCCGGGCCTTAAAGTACTTACACGTTGTAAGTCGCCATTAAGATAGTTGTCTCATGTGTTTATGAGAACTCCTAGTGGTTTACCGGGAAAAACACGAGTCAGTTGGAGAATTAAATGTGATGTCGGCAAGTTGACCATAACAGCTCAATGGTTAGAGCGGCTGGACGGCAACCAGAAGATCCGTGGTTCAAATCCCGGCTATGGCACTGAATTTTTCAGACTGACTCTACGTTTCCCCAAGATTTTTTTCTTTGCCTAATGAGGTCTTTTTTTCAACTCATCACTCAAACGTTGCAGTAAGATTGCGTAGTAGTCATTTTACCCTTTTAAAATAATCAGTAAAATAATTTCCTATGCATCCCAGAAAACACTCGCCATAATTTTCTTTCTGACAAAAGTTGACTTGGCCTTTTTTGGAGTTGGTTCGCCTGGCGCTATCCACTGTTTTGACTGCAATTTACTTTCTGGATTACAGTGATGTATCCAAATTTCATCCATGGTAATAAATTGTCTCAAAAATTCACTGGGATATTTACGGTATAGCTCCAAATTCTTAACAGATTTTTTTTTTTTTTTTTTTTTTTTTTTTGCAACTTTTGATCAGATGTCAACAAATGTAGCACACATCTTGCATAGGCCTTGTAAAAGTCCAAAAAATTACTTAAAATATTACTTTCACGTTCTTTTTATATGTTTAGAGCCTCTGCTATCTCAAGCAACTTTAATCTGCGATACTAAACGATGCATTTTTTCAATGATCTCTGGAGTTGTGACTTCCCCAGGGCGTCCAGAGCAAACCTCTAGTGCTCGTAAGTCACATTTCAAACTCTGCAACCTATCTTTTAACATTTTATACGAGTTTCTGTCCGGTTGCCACGGTTATGTTTTCCATGGTTCATATCCCCGCAATGCCATTGAATTTCTCAGTCTGGCTCTATCTTTCTTGCCTTCCACATGGCTATTGTGAAAAAACATTTAATTTGAATTAATTGATCAACCTAGTTGTTCAAACTATCTTCCAAGCATGCGACATGAAGATTTTCAAAACATTTCCCTAGCAAAATACTCTATACATGGGAAATCTCTGGCAATCGTACCTTTATTCTTCGACTGAAATCACTGCTTAGCTATTGGATTAATTGTTGAAACACTAGATAAAATATATAGGTACGTCAAGATCTCAGTGTTCCATCTTAAAATATAGGTAACTCTTATATTGTAAAAGGTACACTTACTTTAAAGCTGATAATATTCATTTTTTTCTGTTATTTGACGTAGGCTTAATAATAATAATAATAATAATAATAATAATAATAATAATAATAATAATAATAATAATAATAATAATAATAATAATAATAATAATAATAATAATAATAATAATAATAATAATAATAATAATAATAATAATAATAATAATAATAATAATAATAATAATAATAATAATAATAATAATAATAATAATAATAATAATAATAATAATAATAATAATAATAATAATAATAATAATAATAATAATAATAATAATAATAATAATAATAATAATAATAATAATCGACATTGCGTTGAGGCGTAAAATAGAGCGATTGGAAGCTGCGTGTGTCTATATGATGTGTTTTCTCGCACTTGCCGATGTATGACACATTGCTGTCCAGAAGACATGATTATATCTGAACAGAGTATACATACATACACTGGACTCGCCGTGTACGTGCGATCAGCTGTAGTAAACATCTCTGTGTTGCAAATTTTTCCGTATACGCTTTCTCGCTTTGTCATGTAATAAATAATAATAATAAATAATAATAATAAATAATAATAATAATAATAATAATAATAATAATAATAATAATAATAATAATAATAATAATAATAATAATAATAATAATAATAATAATAATAATAATAATAATAATAATAATAATAATAATAATAATAATAATAATAATAATAATAATAATAATAATAATAATAATAATAATAATAATAATAATAATAATAATAATAATAATAATAATAATAATAATAATAATAATAATAATAATAATAATAATAATAATAATAATAATAATAATAATAATAATAATAATAATAATAATAATAATAATAATAATAATAATAATAATAATAATAATAATAATAATAATAATAATAATAATAATAATAATAATAATAATAATAATAATAATAATAATAATAATAATAATAATAATAATAATAATAATAATAATAATAATAATAATAATAATAATAATAATAAAACTAAGCAAACCTCGTGTAAGCAGCACTCTGTTCCCAAAAAGTTAGAACTTATAGCTTGCGCAGTACAGCATTCTTTGACTTAGAAATAGTCCAAGATGTTTCATATTTTCCTTTTAGGGATAAAGCAGTTGAATCTCTAACTTATTTTATGTGAACGTTCAGAATGAAGCCTAACGCTATGGCTGTTTCATTTGAAACAGGCTTTCGTGCTTGTAGAGTTTAACGTTAGTTGTAATTCTAGATAAGTGTTGTACATTTATGGAAGATTTTCTTGTTTTCAGCATGCCACATGCTTTTATCTGTGTTTGAGCGCCGAGGTAATATCTAACACGGCCATCTACAGCGGCGTTGTGTGTTTGTATGTAAATATGACTCATTATCCTATGTCATGGTCAAGTTACCTCAGCTTGAGGTCAGATGTGAGTTATCAAAGCAGGCCGATCCAAAGGTCAAAGCATTTAGCGGCCGCAGCACTCATCTCTTTTTCCGACAGGAAGTTGAGAACGCGGCATTCGCTTCGAACAATAGACCTCAATCTGCCTTAACCCAACGTTGCACAGTTAGTTTCTTAAACCGAATAACAAACTAATTTCATTTAATTAAAAATAAAAGAAGCTAACAACAGTAAAGCCACAAAAACTACATAAAAGATAATTATTTGTCACAAACCTCACTTAACATTTAAGAATATTAAAGCAATTCCCATAGAATTCAAGAGACTATACAAAAGGGCGTGCACACGGTGGCTGCCCTGTTGCCAACTGATGTGCCAGAGAGCGGAAGATAGGGAGAAGGAACGAGAAAGTAACATTTGTCGCCTGACGAATTGTCAGAACGTGAACTTATGCAACAAAGCATAAACTGCAACACGCTTATTTGCTAGAAATAACGTACCTGGATTTCTGAAAATGACTTATTGTAGAGGAGTTGCTAGCTTAAATAAAACAAATAAAGGTTCACCAATTTTTGTGCTAGAAGTTACGCCTTCTTTCACAATAAGTGACACAGTATGCATACTCGCATTGCACGCTCTGGTCGTGAGGTCCTTCCTGTCTTTGTGAAAAACTGATCCGGTCACGTGCTTTCTCAGATGAAATTTCCTAAAGAAACTGTACACTTTAAAAATAATAATATTGGCCTGGTAGCGGAATACTTTATTTTTAGTAAAGTGGCGCTGTTCGAACGGTTACCATAGATTTACCTTTAGTAATAGATACTTTTCAGATATCGCACTGATTACTCCACGTGGGGTGAACATATATCTGTTATTTGGTGATTTCTGCGAATTCCATTGATGCGTTCATTGCTTAACACACGACCGGGAGGCCTGTCAGTTCCCGTCTCACTCTTACAAGAATAATCAGTGCGTTATCTGAGAGGTTTCTGATAACAAAGATAAATCCATGGTAACCGTTCCAGCAGCGCGACTATGCTTGCGCCACCAGGATTTGAAAGTTCACAAAACGAAATTTAAGCATGTGAATTATCTGTTTTTTGTTACAGTTACACAAAGCACCTTACACTCAATTTGCACTTCGCACTAGTCTTGAAACCGTACTTCAAAGAATACGCGCACGCTCCTGGACGGCAGTGATCCATGGACAGTTATGAACTAAATATATGCAGTTCCTAACGACACTTCGTAATGTCTTACTCAGGCTCAGTACTGCGTAAGGAAAGGGAATAAACACGGGCAAGATTGAAAGTTGAAGCATATCACATGCATAAGCATGGAAATGAGAGTCAGGTGTTTAATCTCGAAGCGATAACTCGAGAACTATACGCCATATGACGATGGCCTTCGTACAGGCTGTCGTATATATCAAGACATATTACAATATCCAATTTCCAATAGTAATTTTGGGCGCATGAGAAAGAGAAATCTCTGTTGCTCAGGCTTGTGCTGTGCGTTCCGAACTAGGCAACGCTGCCTAGTATAGGACAGTCATAGGACAGTTGAGTCCAGTTGAATCCAGAGGTTCTACTGCCATTAGTCCTGGACCCGTAGGAACAAGACCCGGGCCTCTGTCAGCTAGGGAGTATCCGAGCTGCCCCAAAGGGCGCCCGGCGTCCTTCGTGGGGCTTTCCATAGGGCAAGACCTGGGTTACTAACAAGCCCCCCCCCATCTGGTCCAAGGACACAAGACGGGATGGAAGTGGATACGCCACTTACGCGCGCCAACAACAAAGTGGGAAGGTTACCGATATGACCTCGGAGGGGCCGCCTGGTGATCTAGCACACTATGCTGGCTACTAGCTATGCTGGCTAGTACGCGGGAATATTAATGGCTTCTCTCAACCCCGTCCGGAGACGTACCCGATCTCAGTCATAGCACAGTCGCTCCAGGCGCACCCTCTTTACTCCGCCTCATACTTTGTAATACCGTAGGCCTTTTAGTTGCGAAAAATCTTTGCATCAGCCAGTCAATGTTTCCTTCGTTGTCATCGTTTCTGCCGCTAGGCATCGTATTATTTTTGTATTGGCTTTTTACTCTCTTGGATTCTATGGAAATTTCATCAATTTTCTTAAATGATAAGTGAAGTTTGTAGTAAATAATTATATTTTATGTATAATTTTATTTACCTCCCTAAGCTCTTCTCAAAGCTATTTTACAATAATACAGGAGATTTTTATGGTGAATCTTCATGATGCTATCCCGGCTATGGCATTGAATTTTTCAGCCCTGCTGTATTTATCGAAACCTTAGCCTACACACTGCAAAGAAATGATTATTTGCATCAGTTTACCAGAATAACATAGTGGTTTAACTATGACGCTTGGGACTTAAGTACTTACAGCATAGTAAGTTGCCAGAAAAGGTGCGTGTCTCATAGCATATGAGAACTCCTAATGGTCTAACGGGAAACACATGAGTCAGTTGAGTTTTCCAGTCTGGCTCTACTCATCGATACAAATTTGAGTTTCTACCCTGTCATTTCTTTATTTACTCATATTGAGTCAGCTAATTTTCAAGTAAATACCTTTACAATTTAAAAAGTTGTAAGATTTCGTAACTGTAGCTGATGAGGGGTATACAAATATTGGAGAGGCACTACGAGGAACATGTGTAGGTATATGGGAAGCCAATTCATCATTTAAAGGCATGCTTAAGGGCACTGGGAGGTTATTTTTAGCCAGACAGGGCTAATTTTTACCAATATTAACATTTGAATATATGTAAAACTAAACATTATCAGAAATTTAAATTCGGTATGATTACTGTATAAGGATGTTTGCATTTAACTACTGTATAATATTTAAATTACGTTCACATAGTTCCATGTAAAAGGGGTATAAATCACACCGTGTGTCCTGAAAAAATATTGCACCCTATATTTCACGTGCATTGTACTTGTAGGAATTTAACGCTACATGCACCAAGTTTTGTCCTAAATAACCTAAGATACAGTTTTATATCAGCTAAATGAAAATCACATATAGTTTATGCTATGCACATGAAAAATTAATTAGTTTTGACTAAATAAAGATAATATTTTCAAGGACTGAATATTTGTTTTCATCCATTTTATAAATAACATGAATATAAATATTAGCTGAATGTGTTCAAGGAACATTGACAAATAACCACTACAAATTTTGTGTCAATATCTTTTATAGTTTTTCAGAAACATGCACCTAAAATATGAAAAATCAAGGTTTTGGGAAATCACGATCAAAGATTAAGCACCATTCTCAGAAGTGGTCATATGATTACGCCGCCATCTTTAAACTGACGAATTAAAGGATTTTAATACCAGCTGACAACCTATGTTATATATATCATTTTAAAGCTGAAGAATTATATAATTTTTTAACATTAAAAACAAAAAATGGATTGTTTTAAACCTATCGAACTCCCAGTGCCCTTAAGATTACTGATCGATCCTCAATACTTGCGATACCTCGATACTCAAATACCTGCATGATATTGACATCGAACTATACTTCAGAAAATTCGCTCGGTAATTTTTCGATACTTCGGTGGTAATTCTGCAATTTTTATTTAATTTTAAAATCGAAAATATTATTGGCGAAATTAGAAGATTGCAAAGCCCGAGAAATTGCCCGAAATATGGTACCTGTATAATAACATTATGCAAGAAAATAGTCATGTGTCAGATTCACTGCCACTTAACAGTTACCAAGAAGAAACCACTGCATATCTCAACGACGATTTGTCACCTCCTCTTTAAGTACACTTGATTACTAAAAAAAAATTCTAAAACTAAAAAAAAACATAGTTGCTAAATAATTGTGTATTCTACCTGCAACAGACCAAGAGGTTTGTTAAATTCGAGGGAGAGCAAACAGTACATTTCCAACTGGTCTACAGAATGCTACATCAGCAGAACGTGAGTCATATTATGCTTGTTTATGAACGGATCGTAAGCTCTATTTACTCTAGAGAGTTCAAATCAGTATTATTAAGTTGTTCTGTTTAAAACCCAGGGAAAAGTGTATCAGTTGGGTCAACTTGCAATTGAAATAAGACATAAGATAATCCGCCTTCCCCCTTACCGCTCACAGTAGAATCCAATTGGGTTAATGTGGGCTCAAGTTCTGTTGCAAACATAAATAATACTTTTAAATTGACTGACGTTGAATTACTTATTCACCAAGAAATTGACAAGGAACAGAAGACTCAATGAGACATGCAGATAAACTACAAAATGACTTATGGAGAGAAATGGCACGTGCATAGATTTTGGAGCCTATCATAAATTTGCAACATACAAACGATGAAGACAGTGACAGTGACGAAAATCTATTTAGTATAGCCGAAGTCATATGTAACAGAAAATGAAGAGCACTTTTGCCCCGAAAGAGTGAGAATGTTAGTATTTTTTATCAAAAAGTTAAAAAGTGGACTGTTTCAAAAACGCGTTTTGCTTTTAAGTTTCTAATGTCGAGTTTAAAAATTAGTACATTGATGGTTCTAAATTTTTTCTCATTTAATATGTGCACCTAATTAATGTCATTGGCCTTGCACAATTCTCCCAATCTTCTATTTTGTATTGAAGCTAGAAATGAAACGATGATATCCAGTATCGAAGTATTGGGTACCATGGAAAATATCTTGTATATATATATATACATGTAAATCAGCCTCGGTAGCGTAGACGGTAGCATGTCTGCCTCACGTTCAAGAGGTCCTGAGTTCGAATCTCGGTCAGGGTGAGTTACCTAGATAAGGGTTTTTCCGGGGTTTTCCCTTATCCTTCAAGATGAATGTCGGATAACTCTAAGCTCCATGGACCCTGGACTCATTTGAGCACCATTTCACCCAATTCATTCACCGTCCGATATAACTTTACGTTGGGACGGACGTAAATTTAAAAAAAAATACATGTAAATCAGATCGCTATTCTATTTTATGTGAAAAGATAAGTAGACACATAAACTTCCTCCTTGCTACACATACTCCACCTGTTAAGATCAATAGAATGGTTCCCGAAGCTTCGTTACCGACATAAATGAAAGCGAGTGTACTGTTTATCAGATGTGAGCTCCAACAGCGTTTTCTTCTTCTATTTTTCCTCCCGTTTATAATAAAGTACAGCACACAAGGCTCTATACTAGCAGTGGTAATGGGTTGGTGCAACTTATTTGACAGTAATACACAGCGCGATATATCGCATGGATAAACAGACTACTAAAATTATGCCGCGTCGTATATTTCTTGTCGAGCGACCCGAAATCGAGTGCATAAATTAGGCCTGGGAGAGTAACGTGGCTCACACTGAACATACGAGCACACTCTTTAAAATAGCTTGCACATCCGCAATGCTGCATGCAAATGTTAATTCATTATGAAGCATGAGATGTCGTTTTCACACCTGCCACTGGCGACTTCAAACAATATTAACAACCACGAATGGTGTTGACATTTCCTTTTGTAACGGCACATCAATCACTCGTGCGTTATCTTTGATGGAAGCCTTGAGAGCAAATGTAGCTTTAAAGCGCATTTACTGAACACTGTATCTTCCTTGCATGCACAATGAACTTTTGAACTCTTGCCTCGAGCAAAGGATCACTTATTGCTGCAGAGTTATGGTGCTAATGCACTTCAATACAAGATGGAAAACACATTTTTGCGAACAAATAAGTGGATGACGTCTTTCCTTGGTGATGCAGCAAAAACTGCAGCATTTTACGCCGTCACAAGTACCTTGCTCACACGATCAAGGAATTTTGTGGCTTTACGTAAACATTTTCACTAGTTTGCTAGGCGTTGGGAGAGTAACGAGATGAGCACATCACATTCAAATGTAAGAGAACTGACATCAGGGAGGAAAATAAATAATTTCATTATTCAGAAATGGTTTAAGATTGTTAGTTAAACAGCCTTAACTGAAATGTTTTCCAAAGGTAGTAGAAATTTAGTAGAATTCTTTAATATAATGAAGGTTAAATAAAACTGATAGTAAAAATAGACATAAAACTGAAAGTAGAGGATAGATTTAAATCCAAGTTTTAGTTAAGTAAGGATATTGTAGCGAACCATTTATCTACTATGGCGCAGCTTGTGTGCACAAAGAGCCGGCAGATAAAGATAGCACGCAGATAAAGGTCTGCCGAAACAAACTGAGATAAATGGAAATTTATGGTGACATCTTGAATGATATAAATTATTCGGTTTCTTAATTGTTCCGGAACAGTCTGGAATTTATCAATGAGGTATTCAAGAAGGTGACGACTCGCCAAGAGTCAGTCGTAAGCAGTAAACAGTTGAACTGATGTTGTAAACAGGTGTAATCAGAACGCTGTTTGTTTTGGTCAGCGACCTTGGTACATTGTGTGGTGTATGTGACGTAATGTTGTCACGTGAGAATTGAACAGTGTGTATCTACGGAAATAAAGAACGATTTTAATTTCTGCAAATTGGACTTTTAATTCAACGAACCCACAGTCACAATATGATAGGCAAAACGTCTGGTCAAAATGTCAAGTTATATTCATATGTAAATGTCTTAGTATGAATGAATACTAAAGAAATAAAGCAATAATTTTTAAAGACTTTTCAGAAAGAAACGCAACATGCACAAGAAAACTAAACTGGTGATATACCTTAAAATTGCTGTTAAAGGTGCGCCCATGGGCATTTGAGCCACACGGGGTAGCGTATCTACGGGGTAAATCCCTGTATTTCATTTTATTCAGATGAACGTTCTAACAGGGAATTTTGTTATTAATAACTTTCATGTTTTTCCCTCATTTATATCCCAGATTAATTGTATTTCATTCGCCGTGACAATTACCATTACAGTCGTATAAAAGTTCATGTAGTTTATATAGAACTGCTTTGCAGAAGAAATTCGGAGATTCTAAAGTTAAGATTACTGGGCACTTCAAAGCAGAATCAAATATGATTCAGCTTGGAATACAGGAGCAAGACTTAATAAAAATAGCAGTCAACCCAAAACTTCTTCACTAAAGTCTTATGTACATATAATTCAACAGTCCATAAACTCTGGAGAAATTACGAAATCCTAATATCTCCACATATATTTTACTTTCCTCTGTCAAAACCAGCAGTTCCTTTCAACTTTCGAGGGCTTTTTAATCAATAGTATCATATTCCAAATGAATTTAAAATATTGATAAATTTCCTTATCCTATTTTTGCGATAGACTATTTTCTCTTTCCCACTGTTCATAGCATTGCTTATTGTTTCGTAACACATGCAATTGTTTGCTTTTTTAATATGCTGATCTGGCAGCTGACATATGTGTGATTTGATCTGAAACAACACAAGCAAGAAAGTAATTATTACTTATATAATCTCGTACTTCTTTGTTCATCGAACGGTTCTCAGCAAATCTCATTCGAGGCTGTCGAAGCTCCGTTGGTGGAGCACCTGCCTGCTGTGCAAGGGGTCCCGGGTTTGATTCCCGGCTGGAGGTGGGGATTTTTCTCCAAGATGATTGATTGCCCATCTTCCCCAAAGTCTGGAAATATGAATGAGGGTGTGAATTTGTGGGTGATCTAATGATTAAAAAAAGAATAAAAATTCAAAGTACCAGAAACCCAACGTGTACGAGATTTGATAACTGCAGTTAAAGGCAGATAAATGGAACAGAAAAAAAAATCTCATACGAGGTTACCAGTTTCAACAGATGAATTCGCTACATATGATAAAACAGGTGAGATGAATTTAAACAGAATTAGTCTTCATTGCAGTACTCTGTCAAAAAAGGCCTCGAAAGTTACTTAGAAAAAATTACCAATTTCTTCGAAACTTGCACTTACGAGAGCTGCCCTAAGCGTTACGACAAATATTTTCGACAAAATCTGGTTTTGGATGACCAGCCTTTAATGTTGTTGCAGTGCTATTGTCTTAAATAGACAAATTTATCACGTGGTACATTAACCATAAATCCACGAGAAGCATTTGCAGTTTATAAATAATGGAGAGATTCTAGTAACCAACTCAACGGAGAAAAAGTTACCGTTTTAATACACGTTAAAAAACAGCATTCATAATTTACGTGTTCTAGCGATTTTTGATAATTTAGTGTTGTTAGGTTTACAAATTGCACCCTTTTTTCCTCCAACTTTTTCATATTATGTGTGTGTGCGTGCGTGTGTGTAATTTGGTAGAGCAATATTATCAAAATGTGATTTAAGTACATTGCTACGTTAGTTTGTGGTCACATAAACTTACGCATTGATGAGTGAGGTCATAAAACCGTTGATAACTCCTAACTCTGGCAGTTTTCTCCTCAGATCAAAACTTACTGTCGCGAGTATTGTTGCTGCCGGGCACACAAAGGGACAGGTAGTGCGGCGCGGAGATAAGGGACAGATAGTGCAGCCGCTGTTAGTTGAGTGGAAAGTCGTAATGAGGGAGTCGAAATGGAACTTGATAATCGTGTGCGTACAGCTGTGTTTTGAAAGTGAACTCTTTGTTTGTGTTTTGTTTGTGAACTCTTTTGTTTGTGAAGATTGTATTGGTGCATGTTACGTAATTCTGCTACTGTAAGGGTTGACCAAAGTGTGTTTCTACGGAAATAAAGAGCATTTTGAATTTCTGCAGCTTGTACTTTTAACTCTACGATCCCACTGTCACATTATTTTCACCGCAATTTCAGGTATTATATAAAGAATGTTGCTCCCCTAAGTGCAGACAAAATAAATATAATAAATATAAACAAAATTTTACAAGAAAACGTTTACAAATCGGAACCATTTTCCAAAAACAACACAAAAAACATAAAACATTTTTAAAAAACTGGAATATTTCTTTCTGACTATAAAAATTAAGAAGTATGCTTTCTGGAGTCTAAGAGAAATGAATGATTCAGTTTAAAACAAAGCGGGGAAAGATCTAAGGGGAGTTGCACATTTGACCTGTATACGAGGATTTTCATGTAATGCTCATTTAGACCTCAGAATCGTTTCACAGTCACTTGTCATATATTCGTAAACCTGACGAGCCATGAGGAACGTACTTATATCTTAATATGTATGCTTTCTATTCCCATGAGTTTTCTATTCACTTTTTTACAGGCTTTAGTTTCAAACATTGGTATTTCACTTATAGGAAGAATACAATATGCTACAAGGATAGCCAGTTTTTATTAAACAAATGGTTAAGTGCTAGCTTTGAAATTTCCTGTTATTTTACAACAAAAAGTCAATAGCGACATACCACTCAAAAGAAAGTACTACGTAGTAAATGCAAACCAGTTACAAAGATTATCTCGAAAATGGTTGCGTGTTTAAACCCAGCAGAGGGCGATGGATTTTTTCGGGTGTAAGAAAGAGGCCTGTGAACCTAATTAAGCGCTCTTTCACGATATACTGGGACGCTGAGAACTACAGATTTAAAAAAACCTCCATAAATAAAAACTCAGTATCAATTTCGAAAATGGTAAATTCAACAATAAAGGTTATTGGGCACAAATCGTGTGTTTTAAGAAGATTCATATTTTTGTGTAATAAGATATTAAGTGTATCATATGATTTACACTATACGAAGGTCATCCAGAATAATAAGAAAAGTTCTAGCAGCGAATTCCCAGAAAATTCAAGATAAGTTCACATTATGTTATACAAATATCTCAGGCATGTCTGAGGAGGGAGGGTTTTCTTGAGTCTTTGTATGAGAGGACGCTAGAGGACGTTGCTCAAATACCTAGTTTACTATTTAACCACTTTCCCTTTTTAGTTAGACAGTAGACACCTTATACACACTCACAGAAACATTTTTTAATTATTTTATTCAGGGAATTTCAAAACGTGTATTTTTAGGTAGAATGTAGTATTTCCTCTATTCAATAAAGGTAACTACCATA
>CM060949.1:93611822-93616822 GCA_030765055.1 Mantis religiosa | reverse complement strand
TTTTTTTTAAAGGGCAGTTGCATTTCTGCAGACATTTATCTCAATTAACATGGAAATAAATAGAAAAACAATTTTTAGAAAAAGCTTATACAAGAGTAAGTAAAGAAAGTCATGTGAGTGTATGTATCACATACCAACAAGTTGCTTTAACAGATTGCTACATTCCTAATGTTATGTTTATGGTATGAAAGTTAAAGAAAGCATACATGGGACTTTCTGATTACAGTTACAACAATATCGTCCTGTTACTGTTTGCAGCACGTGCACCTTTGTCTCCAATGGACAAATAAATTTTGGTATTGTCTCCCTGACCCTGAAAAGAAACTGGTTACCGTGATGTAAGAGATGTAGGATGCTGCGAAGGACATAATGATCCGGCAGTGTATGATCTTTTCACAGTTGGCTGGCTTGGAGAAGCCTGTTGACTGCGGATTTTAAATATTCTTATTTCTTCTTATTCTTTTTCTTCTGCTTCTTCTTCTGTAGCTGCTGCTGCTCCTTCTTCTCTTAACGAACTGGCAAACCGCCTATTTGGGATATACAACTACACGGTCTAGAACCATAAGGCTGTTCTTTAGCTATATAATTGACAAATCGTTTAAGAGCGTCCAATGTCCCTTAGGTTGATAGTCATATAGTATTTTGGGAATGGATTGGAGTACATTCTATTTACATGGCCATGCTTGTAATGCTTGTAATTTTTTCTATAATGCTTGTGATCCCAAGTTCTTCGCGGGTAACCCAATTTTCTTTATGGTGTAACATTATATATCAAAGGAAATAGTCTAAATTTATTCTCAGTTCTGCAGCCCTCATCCATTACTTTTGCTTTTCTGTCGGAGACAAAGTTTATGATTCTTACAGCAGCGATTGAATGCTCTGAAAACTATCTTTTCTCACCCTTCCAACAAGCGCATTTGCTTTTCTCATTATTTAAGGGTCTCTTTGAAATCATTTTCCATTTTGAGTTGTATTATATCTCGTAAATAGAGATATTTTATGTTCCGACAATTTATGAAATTGGTCATTGAATTAGGCACCAACTTTGGCAATATTTTCTAGTGCAAATACAGCCAATATTGGCAACATTGTATCTTATTGGAAAATTTACTGGACATTTCCTCAAAGGTTGTGTTTCTTTGCATTTCAAAAACTACTCAATAGGTAGAAAATGGCTCTGAAATTTTAGGCACAACTTATATATTCCAATATTTTCCGTGCGTATGCTTTCTGGAACTTTTCCTCAGGCACCCAAATAGTCAACTAACCAATTAGATCAGCTTTATAAACGGTACAATATGATTTTTCGTCGTGAGATAAGTATTTAGACAGCACCAGCCAACTATCGAAAACTGTTTTCAGCATCATTTGTATTTACAATACTAAGCAATGCAACTGAGTGTAACACAGAAAAGAAGCAACCAAAGCACACACAGAGATTTAAAATTATTGCGCATTATTGTTGTAGCATTCAAAAGTTGCCAAAGACGTGTAATGAGAACTGTCCGAGATGTATGTGTCAGTTGTGAGCTCGAATCCGCGCTGCACACTCTTAAAATTTAAAAATAATTAACAATGTTTTAAAGTCAAGCCAAATTAATATATTTTAAACGTTCTGCTTGCATGAGCTAAAGAGGCTGTTTTGTTGGTAGCTTTTGTGTGAATACACCATTTTAGAAGATTCAATATGTATTTTATTTATGCTCTATATTAAATTATTAGGGTTATGTTAAATTTCTTTTAGCTGGCATACATTTTTATTAAAATCCAAGCTGTTTTCCTTCTTCTGTTTTTAAATGCCTGACTTCATAATTCACATACTGTAGACAGAAAATTACCTATTGCATATGATTTTGTACGTACTTAAATAATTCTGAGAAAGTTCATGCCTGTTGCCTGTGTTTTATTTTGCAAATGTTTAGCAACAGTCGTGCTTCTCAACCTTAAAGCAGCTTAATAACTGACCTTGTGTTTGAAATGGAATAGAGGGGTTTCACTGGATAAAAAGTCATCGTCATCATCTTCTTCTTTTAAGCCTAAAAAAGCTTGTTACGGTCTCAAACCATCTCTTTCTTGTTCTGCCAATGCTTCTTTTCCCTTTGGGGTTACAATTCAACAACAATTCTGGTTCAATCGATTGTACTCCAATTTTAGTAAACGTTTTTATCTTTTGTACCTATATTAACGTTCAGTCCAAATGGATATAGCCTGCTTGCCTAAATTTATGTTTTATTTTGCACCTACTTCAAGTGTTAAGTTGCCAGGATTGCAGTGAAGGAGCAACCACCTGGTGAAGTACAGGTACTTCTTTTAATAAATGCTGAAAAGCTTTTCACACAGCTGACTAACCATTTATGACTGGAGATATGTCTTCTTGGACCTAGAGTTAAGTTCCCGGAGGAGAATAAAAGAAGTCTGTACTTGAAACATAACAATTCACCCTGCTACACCAAGTAGGACAGCTAATTTTCAGGTAACCCTGATCAACGTTCACATTGTTAACCAGTCTGCTCGGATCTCCAGCGGTCGATGGAGTTTTTCTGAAGAATACAACCGAAATATTTATGAGAGGCTTGCAACCGAAAAACGTCTCCCCGTGCACATAAATATCCAGTAGCAGTTTGTGAATGAATAGAGCTGTGGTTTTCCAGGCAACTTCTCCAGGTGGACAACTGTTTCGCAATGAGAAACAGAGAGACTTTCCCTAATAAGGCACGGAATAAACCTACGAAACAGGTTCGCATCCACAACAACCTCTTGTCATAATGCTTCGCTTTTCTCTAACAAATAATTTATAATGATCTCGACTCCTGTCACAAATATTCCATTTGTTGCTTTTTTTACCCTACCTTTCATCATTGCAACGCTTCGAGTAAAAATGTGTTGAGCGACAGCCACACTACCTCTTTAATTCCAAAATGATTCAGTATTCATAGTTACTATTTTTATTCACTTCCGTTACAAAAATGTTACACCTTAAACTTTTACCTGCTACATTCTTTGGACACTGCAATCGCCTGCTAATTCCGCCTTGGAGAGCTTGTAGGAAGGCATGCTGAGATTTTCACACAATTTGAGACCACAATTGCTTCATTAATGAACATGAGCTCTGTTAAATAGTGACATGGTTATTGACTTTCTGTGAATGAGGAGCAGAATAAACAGAAGAAGTCGTCAATATATTCAGTTCCTCTTCAGAACCATCATCATCATGTTTTTCAATTATGGACTAAGGTCACCTGATTCGCATTGACAGGTGTTTCTTGCAACTTCTCACCGGTCTTCGTAAATCCCTTTTGCCCTTTAATTAATAATCACATGCTGCTATGAGTGTATTAGTCGATTGCATTATTTCTATGTTTCTTCCATTTTTCCTTATACTCCATGATTTTATGATTTAAGGAATATATACATATTTAATTCTATTCTTATAATTATATTCACTACGTAAGTATTCTATCTACTTGTGCACGGCTATTGCTTCTGAGAATTTCTGTGCAGCCTGTATTTACTTTGCAATTTCTTTGTCATTACCCAGGTCTGGCACCTTTAAGGCAACACAAAATAATCATAGTTTTTATTCAATTTCAATTTTAAATTTGTTCTTGTCTGACGAATACTTCTTAAAGTTTTATACATCGTTCTTGCATCATTCCAATGTAGACGCCTTTATATTTTTATTCTACTCCTGTTTTTATAATTATAATAATTATTATAATTATAATAATAATAATAATAATAATAATTATTATTATTATAATTATAATAATAATAATAATTATTATTATTATTATAATTATAATAATAATAATAATAATTATTATTATTATAATTATAATAATAATAATAATAATTATTATTATTATAATTATAATAATAATAATAATTATTATTATTATTATAATTATAATAATAATAATAATTATTATTATTATAATAATAATAATAATAATAATTATTATTATTATAATTATAATAATAATAATAATAATAATAATTATTATTATAATTATAATAATAATAATAATAATAATTATTATTATTATAATTATAATAATAATAATAATAATTATTATTATTATAATTATAATAATAATAATAATAATTATTATTATTATAATTATAATAATAATAATAATAATTATTATTATTATAATTATAATAATAATAATAATAATTATTATTATTATTATTATTATTATTATTATTATTATTATTATTATTATTATTATTATTATTATTATTATTATTATTATTATTATTATTATTATTATTATTATTATTATTATTATTATTATTATTATTATTATTATTATTATTATTATTATTATTATTATTATTATTATTATTATTATTATTATTATTATTATTATTATTATTATTATTATTATTATTATTATTATTATTATTATTATTATTATTATTATTATTATTATTATTATTATTATTATTATTATTATTATTATTATTATTATTATTATTATTATTATTATTATTATTATTATTATTATTATTAATTTATACTAAAATTGCATTCGAATAAATGACACGTTATACTTTTCAAAAGTTGGTTACTAATATCTAGAAGAAATCGCGCCAAGGAGATTAAGTGAAGCGAGCTTCACTTTTAAAGCTACATAAAGGAAGACAAACTTTAAAAAGTTTTGAGTAATCATAAGTCCAGAAACCTCAGAAGGTCAACAATTTTGTCAACAGCCTATGGCAGCTATGGAGTAACAGAGATGGTGATAGTATTCTGAGTGCCCCTGAAGCGTAGGTACGTCAGCCTCATGTCCAAGAGATCCCGATTTGGAATATCGCTCAGGTTGAGTTTTCTGGATAGGTTACTTAAGGGGTTTTCCTTTATCCTGAAATATGAATGTCGGGTGACTCTAAGCTCTATGAACACTTGGTTCATTTGAACATCATTTCGCCGATTTAATTCATCGTCCGATAGGACTTAAGGAAGGATATAAATTAAAAAAGTATACGCTGGCAAT